>VZRL01003091.1:342810-442195 GCA_013397895.1 Origma solitaria
GGGGGCAGCGGCGGCTCCGGGCGGCGCTGCCCGGCGCCGGGGATGCACCCGAACGCCACGGCCCCGGCCGTGCCCGCCGGGCCGCTGCACCCGCACCCCAGCGGCTATGCCAACGCGTCCAACCGCTCCGACCTGCTCCCCAAAGTGCCCGACGAGGAGGACCTGGATGTCAACACCGACATCTACTCCAAAGTGATGGTGACCGTCATCTACCTGGCTCTTTTCTTGGTAGGCACCGTGGGCAACTCCATCACGGCGTACACGCTGGTGCGGAAGAAGTCGCTGCAGAACCTGCAGAGCACCGTGCACTACCACCTGGCCAGCCTCGCCTTCTCCGACCTCCTCATCTTCCTCCTCTGCATGCCCATCGAGCTCTACAACTTCATCTGGGTCCATCACCCCTGGGCTTTCGGGGGCGCCGTTTGCAAGGGCTACTACTTCCTCCGGGACGCCTGCACCTATGCCACGGCACTCAACATCGCCAGCCTCAGCGTGGAGCGCTACATGGCCATCTGCCACCCCTTCAAAGCCAAGAGCATCATGTCCCGCAGCCGCACCAAGAAGTTCATCAGCTGCATCTGGATCGCCTCCTTCCTGCTCGCCATCCCCATGATCTTCACCATGGGGCAGATCTACGTCAAGGCCCAGGACCCCGACTCGCTGATCTGCACGGCCATCGTGGACACCTCCACGCTGAAGACTGTCATCCAGGTGAGGGGCCGGGGGGCCGGGGCCGGGCAGCCTCCTCCTCCCGCGGCTGGCCAAACTTTGCCGAGACGGGCGGGGCAGGACGGGAGGCTGGAGGAGGCTGGAGCAGGGACCGGCTCAGGAACGGGGATGTCCCGGGCAGCCCCGGCGGGACGCACCGGCGCAGGGTGCGCTCAGGAGGGATTTGTGGGGGTCTCGGCTCCGCTTCCTGCGCCCCTCTCTCTGCCCCACCGCGCTGAGCAGAGACCTTGCACCGGGGTACAGCCTGCTCTGGGGTTAATCCGACCCCGGGCCGGTACAACCCTGCCCGGAGCTCATTCGTGTGCCCGGAGCCCCCCTCGTCCCGGTCCGGAGCCCCTGGCGCCGCAGAGCCCGGGATAGCCGGCCCCGCTCCGCTGGGTCGCGCCGGGGACTCTCGGGTCCCCACAAAAGTGACAATTCATCTCCAGAAAACCCCAAATCGCCACCCTTTCTTTGCATTTTCTGCATCTCCTTCCCTTCTGCTGGAAAACGGCCAGCAAGTTCAGGGCAAATAAAACCATCTCTCCCCCTCTCCCAGTTCCTTGTGTTGATCCAGAGCCCTTTCCTTCAGTGGAGTGACAGCTCCTAATTTCAGAAAGTTTTGGGCACAGGGTGTAGCATGGGCATCTGAAAAGGAGCTGCATGGTGGAAGGCAGAGGCTGCTGGTTTTGCTGTTTGGGGGGAGCCCGAGACTGGTTTAACTGGCAGCCCTTCCCGACTTGAGCGCGGCTTTGCTGCTCTCCACACGGTGCTAAATCCACCACCCCCATGCGTGGAATGGATTTCAGCATCAACACTTGCCGTGCTCCAGTGCTCTGGCGGGTTGAAGCATTTGTTTACTGGAGCATTGGGCTTGAAAAATGTAAGAGACACGGAAGGAGGGACAGAAGAGAGCAAGACACCAATCTCCACAGTCCCTCGGCTGCCAGGCTTGCATGTGATAGCTGCTCAATTTTTTATTTGGAACATGAATTTCAGGCGGGGTTAATCAGCGGGCAGTTGGAATTTAAAGCTGCCTGTGTACTGAAGTTGTTGGGATGTTCCCACACTTAAAGGGGGGGAACTTAAATGGAAATGAATCAGAACCATTCCTTCCCACTAAATGCAGGTGAGGGTACTTGCATTTAGGTTTAAGACCAGAGCCTGTAAATGTTCAGACACAACTCTCCCAGTTTCCCTCGGTACCGATCCAGTAAACCAAAATCGATCCCTGACAGAAGCCCTGGACTCCCTCTGCATTTTGTCATGATCCCTAAGTTTCATCTGGGGTGGTGAGGGCTGCATTTCTCCTGTAGATGCTTGGAAGCTTTTGTCAGCGGCAGCCCACTGTACTTAACCCAAATTCTCTACTCTCTGAGGAGATGTGAGCCATCTGATTTGAGAACAATGGGACTGAAATGCATTATTTCCACTCATCTTCCTCCTAGGATTAAACTCATGCTCATTGTTACCATGGTAGGGCTAAACCCAGAGGATTATTTCCTATCCATATCTTTGGAGATTACACTTTAAACAATTCTCAATGTACCTTAAAGTCTTGCAATTATTCAGGCTATACCTTATCCCATTTGCCAAGTCAGGAGTAGGCAAACATGAAGGTAGTACGTGTATGTGAAGTTCACCTGTGGGCTTTTCCTCATATATATATATTTTTAATTAACCAGTGAATTAATTTAAAAGTTAAAAGAAAGAGGCAGCTGTTGGGGGAGAAGGAAGAACCAAACCCCAAACTGTGTCAATCCGTTCCTTCTCAGAGGATCTGGCTGCAAAAGTCGCTTTGCCAAGACAGGAAGGCTGTTTGATGGTTTCACTCCATTCCTCCGAGCACAGGGAAGCATCACACAATGTGAGGCAGGGCCCTGGACCGGGGAAGGCTCTGGGGTGAATAAGCAAAGCAGCTGCAAGTCAGGTTTGAAGTGCGCTAATGGAAACCATCACACAGCGTGTGAGCCGGAGCTCGCACGTCGTACGCTGTGCAGAGGTTTAAAAAAAGGCGAATGATGGAAGATCCTTGGGAGAAAGGGCAGTGCTGATGTGGAGTGTGACGTGCAGAGGTCTTGCTGGGTGGCAATCTGGAGGCCTGGTCTTTCGTGGTGGGCTCAAGCTGCTTTAGAGCATCTCTGCATCTCTTTGCATTCATTTGCTGCCTTTAAATTAAGGAGAGCGATGATGCACTTGCTCGAGCTGGCAAATCACTTGTAATAAATCACTCAACATACTTCACTCCTATTCCTGTTTGGCAAACTGTCTAAAGCAAACTGGCATTTTTTTTTGGAAGCCATTAGTTCTCCAAGTGGTTTTATTTGTTGACTGATTGAAAGCCTGTCCCAGAACAGGGGAACTGTAACCATTTATATCCTCAGAGCTCAGTGTGAGCTATGGTTTTGCTGGGATTATTGCAGGAGAATGATCCTCTCTGGAGCATCAAGCTTCCTGGAAAAAATATTTCAATGAATCACAGAATATTCTGAGTTGGAAGGGCCTATTTGATTGTACTAATTTAACATCTCTGATTTTGGAAAATATTTGCTTTGAATATTTAAGTTTTAATGAACATTCCTGAGTGAAATTAGACTGAATGTGAACAACCAGGTTTCCTTGTAAAAGTAATAAAAAAGGTAATTATTCAAACAGCACTCAGGATATTTGGTTCTTGCACATATTAACTTCCACCACTTAAGCTCCACAACAAGTGTAAGAGGCAATTACTGATATTCTTCTAGCAATTACAAATTGTTCAGAGCAGCACATAATCAGGAAGAGCAATAAGTGAGATGTTCTGCAGGGTGACACTGCGTGTCCCCACGATCTGTAGGTCAGACAAATCTCACCTCTTGCCATCGAGGCATAAAGCCCTGTGTGGCCTCTGATATGGAATTCTTAGAACTATTTCCCAGCTTTGCTCACCCCTGTCCTTGCAGCTGCTTAAATCAGCCTGTGGATCTGGTTTGTTAGATATTCTCCATTGCCAAGTTTTCATGTCAGTCAGGGACATCTGGTTTGGATTTTGGCATCCACATGGGATCTGGTAACAGGAGTAAGTCCATTATAGCCACGTTATTTAGGGCTGGTAGCCTCTTCAGCTGGCAGACATCCTCTGAAAAGCACTGTAGCCAATTTTAGGGTTTTTTTTCCACGTAGATTAAACACCTCTTAAAGCCACACAAGTAAATTCATGCTTTCACGGTACTTCAGCTGGAGGAGGTTTTAAAGCTCCTTATTGTGGCAGTGATAGATACAAGAATTCCGAGGCAGGGTGAGAGGTTTCCCCTGCTCACTTGTGGGTCTGTAGCTGTGGGGTTGGCTCTGGGATCAGCTTCCTCAAAGCAGGATCCCACTGAGAGCCCTGTCCCATCCATCATGTGCAGCCCTGCGTGCCATGAACATTGCACACTCTCAGCCCTGCTTTTCAAAAAGCTCTGAATTTTAATGGCCAGATGCTGCGCAAGTTGATTTTCCTCGACTGCTTCATGCTTTCTTACCTTCAGACCTCTTTTCTGGAGAGGTTTGCAGCAGAACCTGGGGAAAGAGGGGAACCTGAAAGAAATATCCACAATCCTGGTGCACCATTAGTCCCTGCACACAGAGATGGCAGCTCCTCAACCTAAAATCCCAGGATTTTATCTGAGCCTGGGCTGGGCACACGTGCAAGGGGAGCCTGGGTGTGGGCAGCTCCTGGCACCCCAAAATTCACGGTGGGGAGAGGAAGATGTTTTCCCACCGGCATGGCACAGCCTGCACTCGACTGGCTGTGCCTCAAAATGTGCCCTAAGTTACAGCAAGAGCCTGGGGAGCGTGTCTGACACATGCTAATGTTTTATTTGCACGGACAGCTGGTGTGATCCCATTTATTAAAACACATGGCAGCAGGCCCTGCTCCTCCAGAAAGTGCCACAGCTCCAGCAGCTCCGAGTTGCTCATTTGTTAGGGTAGCACTTGGGGAACTCTTGGGAGCTGCTTGGGAACTCCTCTGGACCTCCCCACCCGTCTGAAGGAGCTCTGCTCCGCTGTGGATCTGCTCTGCCTCAGCCCACCCTGCGTGGCTGCAGCTCACCCGTCCCTCCAGAGCCCTCTTTATTATGTTTTATGAAGCCTGCTCACAGTTTGGATGATTTGTACAGTAAATAACTCTGCACATGAAACAACTGCTTGCCCAAGGGGCTCCTCAGCTTTATTTCTGCCTACACTTCTTCTTCTCGCAATGCCTTTGGAGGGACCTGCCAAAGAGTCTCAGGTGTGAAGGGGATGGAAAGGAAGGACCAGGTGTCTTGACATCCATGGCCATGCTCTCTGCCCACCCTTCCAAGGTCATCTATTCAATTCCCATTAGTATGAGAGGCTCACAGAGTTGTTAATTCCATGTACAATGCTCCAAACACTCCCTCACACTTTCCTCTGGTGAGGAGCACCTCGGCAGGGCGGTGGGATGTGCTCACTGTTCTGGTGCTACGGAAGGCAGGGCCTTGCCCACCATCAGATCTGGGATGCTGAGTTAATAAACATGACAAGCGTTTCTCCATATCATGTGAAAATAGCAAGCCATGAAATCAAGTGGCTGAATTCTGCTCAGGTTT
This sequence comes from Origma solitaria, assembly GCA_013397895.1. Lineage (NCBI taxonomy): Eukaryota > Metazoa > Chordata > Aves > Passeriformes > Acanthizidae > Origma > Origma solitaria. Next base: position 348,114 of record VZRL01003091.1, read on the forward strand.
GCTGGCAAATCCTATCCAGGATTAGTCAGTGGTTCAGGAATCCTGTGTTTATACTGGTATTGACGAGAGGAATTGAAGTTGATTTCTTTTCCTTAAGTCACAGCCAAACTCCTACTGTGGCTTTTAATAAGAGTGCTGTTCTAAATCACTCACTACTCCAGAGAAGTCCTGGGTGCCACTCATCCCTCTGATGGCACCAGAAATGGAACCTTTGTGGCAGGACCGTGTCCCATCAGGTCACAAGTGCTGCCACACCCTCAAGTAGAGAAGAAAATGAATATATTGATGTGTAAATGCATCTGGATCCATCCCACAGTGATGGAGAGGGACTCCTGCCCCAGCAGCAATGCCCATCTGTTGTGGTGGGAGCATCCCTAAAAAGCTGCCTTTTTTTCATGGACTATTCAGGGAACCCAGGGCTTTAACTCAGCATATGCACGACAGCCCAGCCTGCCTAATCCCAGCCCGTTTACACTCTGCTCTGTCTCGCAGCTAGATCTAATTTAAATAAGCTCTTGTGTTCATTGCTTTACATAACCACTCGGCCTGCTGTGTTTTGCCAGTTCTTACATAATTTCTTCTCTTTTTTTCCCCCCAATTGATTTTAATTCACTTGATTTCTTTTTCCCTCCCCGTTCCCGAGATGGCAGCTGGAGAGATAATAAAAAAATGAGGAAATGTGGCCGATCAATTTAGCTCTTGGGTTTTCCTCTTGCCAGCAGTTTGTGAAGGCAGAAGAGATGAAGGTAATCTCGTCATTGCTTTTCCCAGAGAAAAAAAAATCCCAAACCCTTCATCTGCCTTTAATCTTTCAGATCATTTAAAACAGCTATTTAATTGTCATCTCCTTACTTCCCCCCTCCTTTCCCTCAAAGACTTTCACTCTCATCTCTGCAGCATCTGCTCGAGACTCACAGATGGCACTTTTGCTTCCTGACGTTCAGAAACGCTTCTGTGTCCTGCCCGAGGCAGGCAGGACGGGCAGCATCCTCCTGTGGGACACAGGGGTGCCTGGGTGGGGGACAGAGGGGAATTTGGGCTTCCACGGTGTCCCTGTTGTGTTTTCCCTGCTGTGACATTGTCCCTTGGTGAGGGTCACAGGACAGGGAGGGAGCAGAGGGGTCTGGAGGGGCTGGGGAGCAAGTTGGGGTCCTGGGCTGATGAGGTGGAAAGTATGAACCCTGAAGCAGAGAAGTTAGATGCCAAACCCATCAGTCCCAGTGCTGCCAGCCCTCCTTTCCCTCACATGGAGCAGATGAATCTGGATTATTCCATTCCCAATCTGTCTGGCTGCTCTTGGCCCTCTGGTACAAGCCACTCACACGTGTGAAGGTGGAGATGCTTCCAATGCCCAGCCCACTCATCATGCTCCAGAAACATCTCCCCCATGTCTTGCCTCCCATGGATACCATTTCTTCTATCCGATTTCAAAATCTCTTATGTGTGGGATTAAAAAAATATATATTTATAATTATGATCATTCAGTTGAGCTGATGAGTTATTCAGGAAACAAGTGTTTGGGTTTAGAAAAGGTGGTGATGGCATACTAACCCTGACTGGGGAGCAAATTTCTGAGCTGATGGTTCATTCTCAGTATTTTTCTGCATTCACTGGAATTTTCTGTGTATGGGAGGAAAATAGTGAGACAAATTTACATCCCATTACTCAAGCACCTTGTCTGTGGAGGTCCATCCTCCTCCTCCCACCCTGGGGTAGCAGAAATCCATCTTCAGCCCTGCTCCTGCCAGGACAGAGATGCTGTGGCTGTGCTGTGTGGCTCTCATCCTTGGTCTTTGGAGAGGATGCATGTGGTGGGCTGTAGGAGAGTGGTTTGAGCATGTGAGATCTGCTCCTCCTCTCCTGTGGCTTTTTCTCTTCAATGATTCTCAGTGAAGAGTGCACAGCTCCATAGGGGCTTTTCCTCTCCCAAGGGAAAAAAAAAATGATAGAATGGACAAAGTCTTTTGAGCTGAACTTTTTCTTTTGAGGGAAAGTTCAGTGATGTTTCTTTGAAGCTGTTGAGTTCTCATGGGGTAGGGACAATTGTTGGCTGAAAACAGAAATCAAAGAGATGAGATTTTCTTAGTAGAAATGGAAAAAAAAAGAAAAACAAGGAAAAAATGTAAACTTTCATAAGTATGAAAGTAGTGTTTGAAAGGGGAGAAAAAGCATATTTTATGCAAAATGCTCATGAAAAAGTTGGGAGCAGCTCAGAACTGGAGAGTCACGGACGGAGCAGAAAGCATATTCAGTTAATCAGGGTGGCATTGGAGGGCCAACTGTGCCAGAGGACATGTCCAGGGCAGGGTGGCATTGCTCGTGGCTGTGCTGTCACCTGCAGTGGAGCAGCCCTTGCTGCCCTGAGCTCAGGTTCATCCATGCAAAGGATGTCCCTGTTGCCTTCTCCTCCTGGGCAGCTCAGCCCTGCTGCTGCTCCCTCCTGCCAGGCTCAGCCTGGTGCTGCTGCCTTGGCTCTGCTCTCAGGGCTCTGGGGGCTGTCAGGCAGCAGAGGAGGAGCAATCTCACCCTTAGCCATCTCATTTCCTTCCTTCTTTAACCTTGATAGAAGGGGTTCATCGACTTGCCAGCTTCACCCACACCTGGGAGCAGGGACCTGCTGCGGATCTGCCACGAGCACTTTGATGCAGGATGACATTTGGCTCAGCAGACCCCTATTTTTGATCAGAACTCCGAGGAGCTAATTAATAGAGTCGTTGCAATGCCACATCCTATTAATTTTAACTTAATCAAGAACAAAGGGTGTCTGCACTGCAGAATGGAGCAAATGTGGTCTTAATATGTGGTAGGACAGTTGTACCACCTTGTTCCCTTGGAGAATTTGTTTAATCAGTCCATAACTATTTGAGTATGTTCAATAAGAAATTAACCCACTTTCCCCTCCTATTCAATGATTTTTTTCAAAACCATCACATAAAAATGCAGCTCACACAGCTGCCGGGAAAGTTTAACTCATTGCTCGCATCGCTATTGATTCCTCCTGCAAAGACCTTACATGTTATCCCCATGGGGATAATTTATACATTTTAATACACTCATTTATTTCAGAAAAAGAACCTCAATCCTTTGAGTTTCCCCTGTTCCATTTTTTGTTGCTGTCAGTCATGGGCTTGTGACACTGTCATACTTGTTCCTTAAATCCAAGTGTGTCAAGCTTGATAAAGCACTGTAGGAAGAAGGAGAAGTATAGGTTCAGACTAATAAAGAGATTATTTTACCTCAAGGTACAATGATGGGGAGCTGTGTATGCCCCAAACACTTAATAGACTGCACTTATTAACCCAGGGAGAAAACTCTACCTCAGGCTTGTCTCCCTCACAGCTTGCAGGTGTTTCCTGGCCAATGCAGGATGGAAGATCCCTCAAAAGGGTAAAAAAAAGGCAGGAATTTGTTCAGAAAGTGTCTCAGAGTGCAGCAGTCCGGAGGAGCAGGGCACAGGGCCAGCCTGGCACTCCAAGTCCAGCCTGGAGATCCAGCCATGCCAGGAAACAAACCCTGTAATACCTGAGGCTCCACGAGGCTGAGAGGAGCTGCAGCAGAGAAAAACACTGAGGAAAAGCAGCATTAAGCAGCCAAGAAGTTCACTTCTCCTTTGGGATATGTAAAATTTTTCTCCTTGGAAGTCTAATTGAATTTTCTTTGCTCCCATCCTCAGCAGCCCAAGAGGAGGGAAAGGGGAGAGGGAAGCAGAAGGGTCCACAGTACATCCAGCACTCGTAGAGCTTGGGCTGACACCACAATCCTCACTAAACAGGTTAATTTTCCCCCAAAAGGAGTGTCTCGGCACCAGTGATGGAACTTGGCAGCACTGCAAGTCATGCAGGTGAACAGAGCTGCCCAGGCCACTGCTAACAGCTCTCACACTTGGGTCTGCAGTCAACAGGGAGACACTGTTTGACTTAAATATGGCCTTTAATTTATTTATAACTGCGTATCCAGCACTCAGTATCATATTTAATGCAAATAACATTAAAGTGAAATCCCCACTGAGAGGCACATTATGAAGATTAACAGCCTGGCTTTTCTATTACTCTGCTTTCTACACTGTTGATTTGTGCCCTGTACTCTGTAGGAAAGCTTTGGCAATATTTGAATCCAGAAATCTATATCTAAGCCTGCTGTTTTGCAAAAATCAGTGCCCCAGAGCCTGCTTGTGATTCCACAGCCAAAGAAAAGGGCTGGAGGCATGAAAACTTCTGGGAAATGCTGACATCCAGATAGGTGGGAACCTAGAAAAGCTCTCTCTGCTGGTCACGCAATAGGGCATTGGAGAGGGGTTTGTTTCTCTTAATCATATAACCCACTTTTCTTTTAAACAGGCTGTCAGGAAAATTAATCTCACCAAGTTTAAGATGATGCTGAATGTATTCTCATGCCCTGAAATTATCTGGAGCTGTTTTATTCCTTTGTGTCTTCGTGTGCTGAATTTGTCAGGTGTAATGTCGCGAGCCCAGCGCCTCGTGGTGGAATTTGCTAATAGATTTGTGTGGGTTCATATGTGTTTGGGGTCCTTCTCTGTCCCTGCCTCTGTTCACCTTTCACAGTGGATAAATGTGAAATTTCACACTGTGAAGTGTGGGCAAAGCTGTTTGTTGCCCCACCAGAGCGATGCCACTTGTTCCCCATGCCATCGTACAGGCGCTGGCTCTGTCACTGTCACCCTGCTCTTGTTTCTTGCCAAGAGCTTGTCTCTCGTGGCAAAGGGGAAGGGAAACCTCTCCCTTCCTTTCTCCACGAGCGAGTCAGGCAGTGCTGAGGCTCCCAAGGGCAGCTATTTGTTGAGGGCAGCGTTGGAGTGTCAGAAAGGAATAACCAGTCCAGCTCGAGCTGGAGAGAGGTCAGTGCAATGGCATCACGGCCAGAACACTGCCTGACCTGATGGTTGTTTTCCAAGAGCATCCTGGAGCCAAGGAAATACCATTTATTCTTTCGTATCTTGCAAGAAAGGGAGTTTGTTTGAAGACAGAGCACCAGCAGCTGCAATAGCCATTTTTCTGAGTCAAAGGAAACAGCAGAAGCCTATTAGACCTTCTGTCACTGCTGAATACACTGCCCAGGAGCAGCAGAAAGCTCAGGGAATTTCCAGCTGAGCTCCATTATGGATGCATTTCCCCCTGGTTCATCACAAGCCAAAGTATGGGGGTGTCACTGACAGCGTGTCCCAGGGCAGTGCTCGCAGTGAGAACAAAACCACAATTACCCAAAGAAATGGATTTTTCCAAGGGGCCAGGGCAGAGAGAGGAAAATAACAGCAAAACAGAGAGGCTGTGGCTCCCAGAACGCAGTGCCCAAGCTCAGCTCCCAGCACAAACCCTCCCTGCTCCTCCCATGTCCCATCAGCTCCCGCTATGCTTCCCATGCTCTTGTCCTGTTTCAGCAAGGGCTCACCTTGGTGCAGTCCTTGCCAACCTGCCCTTTCAATTCCCCCTCTAGGGTGGTTGAGGGGCAGGCTGGCAGCCCAAGGAGAGGCTTGGAAGGGAGAGGAGGGCTCCAGGTTAATACAGGGGTTTGGCTTTAGGATAGAGCTTCTCTGCTGCTTTATAAGAAAAAGCAGACCTCTTGCCCACCAGCGATTTTAATGCTGGGGGTCCTGTAGGAAAAGAAAAGGATGATGAAGCATGGCAGGAGCCATTTATTTTTGGGAATGAGATGCCAGCTGCATTACTGCTTCCCAGCTCTATCTCTTCCCAGCAAATGAGTCACCCGCCCCTGTCCCTCCCTGCTTAGCCCGAATTCATCCAAAAGGGTCTAGAGATGTGATCTGCAGGGAATGGCTTTATCACAGGGAGATATGGCTTTATCACAGGTCTTTCTCTTTCATGATTGCTTTCTTCTTCCCTCTTCCCCCTGTTATCAATGGAGATATTGCAAGAAAGACTTAAAAATATAGCGAACAGCCAGAAATAAAGCTTGCTGGTGCCTTCATGACGTTAAAACAAGCGTGTTTGGGAAAGGGAAAATTGCTGCTCATACCCTAGAGGTTTTCTTATATCATGTAGAGCTGTGCTAAACTTCATCCCTTAAATATTGCCCAGGCAGAAGTTGCTTTTAAGGGCCCTCAGGAGCTGCCCCCCCATATTGAGAGGTTATGTCTCCGTGCTCTTGCATAAACCAAGTTCAAATAATGTTTCTGTTTTCTGCTCTGAAGTTGCTCGGTTTTTTTCCCCCGTGAAATAATGGAAAACTTTGTTAAACTCATCAGCTATTTAGGGAAAAATGCAATTTACTCATTTTCAATTAAAAGAAAACACCCAAAGCAATAAAAAACCCACTGGCAGCCTGTAAGAAGTAGAAGCAAAGAAGCAAGGGCAGAAACAGGGCAAGAAATGACAGTTTTATAAACCTCCTGCTGGGCAGGGATAGAAGAGGTCTTTGTGCCTGCAAAACAAAACTGTTTTTTCTGTAAAGGAACTATTGACTGGAGCTCTACAACTGCAGCTAGAGCTGTGCACAGCAGCCACACGCCTACAAAAGAGCGATTTCCTCGCATCTGCCTCCCCTCTGAATTCAGAAGAGACAGGGGATGCTTTCCCTTGGTGCTCCAAATCAGAAATGCTGTCAAATTTGGGGAAAATAAAACATTCCAGGGGATTTTTCAGGAGAAGGAGTTGATTCAGGTGATTTGCATGACTTTTCCTTTTTTCCCCAGTTTCACAGGGCTGTGCCAGGTGCCTTTTGCCAGGGCTGTGTCTGTCAGGGTGCAAATCCTGATTTTCCGTGGGGATTTGCAGTGACACCTTTCCCGAGCCTGCCTCATGGCAGCAGAGAGGAGCTTGCTTAAAAGGCTGCGTGCATCGATCGGGCTGGAGAGATTATCCTGACTTGTGACCTGTGGGCACTGTTGAGACAAGACTGAAGCACAGCTGAAAATCTTCTGAGCATTAATTCCTTTCCAGAAATGGGTTTGTTTCCTCTTTGGGAGGCTGGGCCACACCTCGGTTCCTTACACTTTTGAGGGTCAGGCTCTGTTCCTAGACAATTAGTGATAGGACATGGGGAAAGGCCTGAAATTGCACCAGGGGAGGGTCAGCTTGGATGTTAGGGAAAATTTCTGTGCTGAGTGGCTAAGCAATGATCATTCTATGAAAACCTTCATAGTTAGCAAATTTATTTCTGTCCTACAAATTGCACACAAGCAAAACACGCTTGAGCTCCATGGAGCCATGGCATTGACAGACTGGATCCTCCTCTCCAGACTGTTTTGGTTTGAAAGACAGGTGTCTTGCTAAGGAAGGTGGATATATATGGTTATATATGGATAATGTGACCCCCTTCCCTCCAAATTATTATAACTTTGGAATCGAGGGCTTACAGACAAAGTTATGGGAGAAGGAATAACAGTTTTACACTAATATTTAGAGCAAGACAATAATACAGAAACAACGGTTTAGATAGACAAAGTCAGAATACAGCCTGCACCCCGTTAGGGCGGTGCTAGCAGTCCAGTTAAAGATGGTGGCTGCAGTCCTGTTGGGGTGATGGATATAGTCTTGGTGAAGTGGTGATCCTGTAGAAAGGTCGTGTCGGTCTCTGGAGGTCCAGTGGTGGCTCTTAAGCTCTTCTCCTCTGGGAATCAGTGGAAAAGGTAGTCCAATGTTCCAGAGTCTGTCTCTTATATGCAGGTGGGAATGTTCAGTTCCTCCCCTTTGGGCGGGGCATCTCACAATGGCTGATGGAATCTGTGAGTCACTCCCGGAGCCCTCGATGGCCATGAGCAGAGATAGCCCTGATGGTGTTAGCAGGGCTGGGCCATGCTGAACACAAAGATCACTGCCGCCCCGGTTTTAACAGCTTATGGAGATGGGAAAAGAATACATACTTTTGGTTACACCTTCCATGTAACCTAGGACACAGACCCAGCATCCCTCAGGAGCAGAGCTGCTCTCCTGCCAAGACCCAGCCCATGGCTGGGGCCTTTCAGGCCAGCATCTCAGCAGCAGGGAAACCACCCAGGTGGAGAAAGAGTCTTTCTGCCTGGCTGCCTTGGCTTGTAAACAGCCACCAGTCCCACACAAGGGTTGGTGGTGTGTTGGGGCAGAGCTGGTTTGATTCCTCGGGGCTGGATGATCCCAGTGCTTGGGAATCCCCAGGAACGCGTTTGGCAGTCAAAGACCTCTTCATCAGTGGTGAATGATAGAATCACACAATGGCTTGGGTTGGAGGGAACCTTAAAGACCATCTCGTTCCAACCCCGTGCTGAGGGCAGGGACAACTTCCACCATCCCAGGTTGCCCCAAACCCCATCCAGCCTGACCTTGTGTTCCCAGTGTTCCAAGAAACTGATGGGGAGAAATATCCCCCAGCCCTTTCCGGGAACGAACTTGATGAAAATTATTACCAGCAAACATCAAGGAAGGAGCCTTGAAAAATTACTTTCCAGGTTGTGGCAGTGGTTGTTTTGACAGAGTTTTGATGCCTTCATTCGATATTCTGTTGAAGCTTTGCTGGAGATAAGCGATCTCATAGAAAACAAGGCTTTTGTGTCTGGTCACAAAGAATCAATTGCAAAGACTGCTGAGGGAAGTGGAGTACTTATCCAGGGAGACAAGGATTTCAGCTGAAAATCAGGGCTTTTTCATTTAGAATTCTAGCTGCAGCTTGTCGGGAATCTATCTCCAGCCAAGCTGATGGGGCTGGAAGTGGGGCAAACCAGTGATAAAATGTGGACTGGTCACTCCTAAGAAAGAGGCTTGTTCCAAGGCTTACTCACAAAATGCTTCCAGCTTCTCCTCCTGCTCTCAGCGTGGTGTGCAACACAAACTGGGAGTTTTTGGGAGCACATGGTGAAGGCACTAACGTAGATGTGGAGTGGAGCCCTGCCAGCCTCTCACAGCTGTTGGGCAAAGTTTTGTGTTTAAAGTGTTCTAAGGTGAATGAGAAAAAACTTGCCTGGAGCACCAGCACCAAGCCCAGGAAAAAATGGATTGATTAAATAAACAGAGGTTGCCCTGTTATTAGTGCTGTTTGGATAACTTTGAAATGCTTATTTTTCAAAGTAAATGAATTACATAAGCCTTTTCCCTATTTTTGGCTCGAGCAGGAGTCAGTGAATTTTCTGTTTCAGAGCAGAACATTTGTGTGTTTTACCGCGATTCAGGGAACAGTTTTTTAGACTGAAACTGGTGTGGGGATGATTCACAGTGACACATTTTGTGTTGGCAGCAGGCCCCGCCTCGAAAGCCTCGATGCACCCTGTGGCCTGGGCTGTGTCTCTCCAAAATTTGGGCTTGAAGCTGTGCTGAGTCTGGGGGAACCAGGCTGATCCCTGGACCACACCAGAGTGCTGGTCTGTGACAGCCTTTAATGTGAGAATGCACCCTCACACTTGTGAAAAGTTTCATGGGTTATTCTGCTTCCAGCTTTTCCTTTTTTTTTTTCTACTTTCCGTCATGGCTTACATGTTCTTCGTCATTTTTGTGCTTTCCGGGCGTCTTTTGGTTTGGAACTCTGGAGCTTTTTAATCTTTTTTTATTTTAAAGCAAAACAGGCAGGGTTGGAGTGTGGGCTGGGTCTGCTTCCCAGAAAGCTGCACTGGAAGGAAAATCATTTCCCACCCTAGCTGTCCCTGGCTTCCATCACTGAGAGTGAGAAGAGATGGAACGGTGCAAAAAGTGTTGTGGAAACTGTGCTGTTTAACTCTGCCTTTAGTGTGTGATCCATCAAAGTAATTACATGCAGCTCAGGAACCTCAGACTGCTGCAACAATGGCATTCTCCTGTAGCTTTCGTATTTCCATCTAATTAAAATGTTATTGTTTCCTTCACGTTAGTTTGCATTTTAAATAAGGAGATAGGGACAGAGTGGTAACTTATTCTGTGTGTGAGTAAAGATAAGCACTAATCACCCTGTCATACTTGTGCTTTCCCTTTGCTTATGCATCTCCGACATCAAAATGCAAAAGAAGGGGAGAAAGAAGTTGGGGTTTGATGACATCTGATTTATTTCCTCTATTGGGCGTCGGGAGGGGAAGGTGACATGCCCTTGCCCACTGTCACTGTCTGCGCAAGTTGCGTGTTGAGGAAAGAAGGAATGTTCACCCCAAAACAAAGCTTCGGAATTTAGTAGAATTTAGTGACATTTCTGCTTCCATCTCCTGTTGCCTTTAATTTTTGCTGTGTTTTATCACCTGCCTCTTCATTGTTGTCAAGAGAGGGCAGGGAGGAGATCAAGGTTGGGCAGGTACGAAAACATTCCTATTGGAAACAGAACTTGAAACCCTCTCCTCCATTAAAACATGGCATGGTTCAGCGGCGTCTCAGAGCCGTGATTTGCTCCCAGAACGGCCAGAATGCAGCAGGCACCATCCCCAGCACCCTGGGGAGGCTCAGCAGCTCAGGTGATGCCTTTGAATCCACCAGCCTTCCCCATTCCCCAGCCACAAAACCCCTCGATGCTCGGTGGGGGTTTGGGCACTTCCGTTGGTGCTCCCAATGGGATTGAGATGGAATCTGCCCATTTAAAACCTCCCCTGCTGCGAGGGTTTCGGCAGCCCTGGAGCACGTGTGCTTTCGGAGGGTATTTTTAGCAAACTTCGGTTTACTGAGGGTCACAGAGAAGTGGAGCATCAGCATCTGGAGGAGCTGTCATTCCGCTTCCAGTCTTGCAGGAGTAACACATTGACTTATTTATGAGAGCAGTCAGCTCCCCTCTCCCTGTGTGTAACAATCTGCTTTACCTCTCCCAGCTCGGAGAAATAATTTTATTGTCAACCATTCTGTGCCCTTAATAAAACCTTAAAACAAGTTAAGCAAGCTTTGAGGGAAATGGAAATGTTCCCAGATTTTATTTTATTTTTTCATTCTTTCCAAAATAATCCACTCTTTCACTGTCTAAACCAGCAAGCAGTAATCACTGCTCAGGCCAAAAGGAGGGGGAGGAAATTACTTATTTTACAAGACAACATCCAAATACTTTGTGCCCAGTAGGAGAAGCTTAATCTGTTAGCTAGAAAATGCCCGTGTCAAGAATGACTAATCTGAGACCAAGATGATACCTGGAAAACGAAGATATTTAATGCTCCCTGCAGAGAAACATCCATCAAAATAAAAGGACAGACTTCTTCCTCCTCCTTTGTTTCAGTCCAGATGAACTTTCTTCCTTTCAATATGAGACTTCTNGTCCCAACCTCTGCACCCAAATGCTGAGCCCCACAAAAGAACTGATACTTTGGGAGAAATCCTGACCTTCTCTGCCATGGCAGGATCCCAGAGAAATGTTGGCTAAGGAGGCTCCAGATGAGATCAGAGCAGGTGGGATATCCCCAAGGGCTCCCAATGCTCTTGGGCCGGAGTCACTATTTCTCCTTCCTCCTCCTTTTCCACTGGAGATGTTCATCCTGCACTTGGGAGAACGATGGGATTTGTGGTTTCACAGTGAAATAATTTGTTTTCAAAGGAGAAAAAGATGCTTGGGTCAAACCAAGAAGAATTAATTAAGACGTTTATCAGGGATGAGTTAAACAAAGCAATTAGTTTGGGGTTGACCTACAGCACTTTGTGTGCAAATTAAACTTCTGCTTCGAGCTGAGGTGGATCATTCTGCTTCATTTTGGGCTTATAACCCATCTTTTTCTTCTATCTTTTTTAGCTTAGGAAATTCTGAAATAAAGCAGAAGTTCAGCATATTTTCTTACTTAATATTTTGAAATGAAATGTGTTAGTGTTTCCAGGGAGAAAACAAGTGTTTATTTGAAAACACTGAAATAGTTCAACATTTACTCCTTTTTTTTGTCAGTTCTGTATATTGAATTATGACAAATATCATTTGGTTTCCTTCCAAAAAGTCATTTTGCATCAAATTCACCACTCTCACAATTAGATTATTTGTCTGTAACTGCTGCATTCCTAAGCAAGGGCTGTGTCCTGGGCCTCCAGGTTTGTAACTCCCCATCCTTGAGCCTCACCCTTCCCTGGGTGAGTGGGGGGAGCTGCTGGAGCTTGAGCCAGGGACCTCCACAGGTACAAGCACAGGGTTTTACCCCCAGTTTAGAGGCTTTGTGCTGCAGGAGGGGTCCAAAACACACTGCGAAAGCTGTCAGAGCAGCTCTAAGTTGGAGCAGCTCTGTTAGAGTCGCTACCCAAAGATCAGAACAGAGGTACAAGAGGCTTCAAGGGCCACAAGATTTGCTTTAACTTTTTCATGGCAATTAGAGCTGCTTCATCTATTAGAAACTCCTTGCAGGACAAAAGCATTTTTCAGTTGTTTTTATAACTTGTATTCTCACATCTCCTCAAAGCCTGTGCTTTTCATTGCCTTACAACAGCATGTCATAACTCAAATGCACAAAGCTCTTAATTCTCCAAACAGATCTTTCTGGTAATATCTTTGTACAGTTTTTACTGTGTCACTGTGATGAGTCAAAGCACATCTGATTTGGCTTCATCACTCCCTGAGCCAGGTTCCACTTCTTGAAGCATTTTAATTGATGCATAATAAATAAGTAAACTGATACCTAAGTTGCCCCCTAGAAGGTAGGCCTGATCTTCTTGCCATTCTCTCTTGATTCATTTTGTTTGAAGTATCTGTCTTCAGTGTGTCTTTTTTTTTAAATTTATTTTGCCTTTGCTCCTTCACTGGTAAAGATCAAATGTTTTTCCTTGTCTGTGTCAAGTATATACCAGAGAGATCCTGGAGGAAGAGTGTTTAATAAGGTCTCTAATTGGCTCTAAATATATTAATCCAAATAGTCCTCCAGTGGCTGCTGCCTCTCCCTCTTTATGTTTGGTTTGTGCTCTTTATTTTGGTTCTCAGGTTGTGAGACTGTGTCTTTAAAGATCAGACTAATCCCTTGTTTTCCTCCATATGATCTCTGCTTTACCAAAGTCTGTGTGGCAAAGCAGAATTTCTGAACACCTTTGCAACAACAGACAGGTCCTCACCTGTGAAGTTTTGACACACTCAAATCGGGTTTGAACTCTACCTTTAGAATTAAAGCTGGACCATGCATATATTCTTACAGACAACCACTTTTTCATGCAAAATGTCTTTAAATTAGACTGAAAGGGCTTTTGCAGAGCCAACAGCTTGTCTGCTTGTGCCAGCTGCAGCTCCAGTGGCCTGGATGTAGCTGTGTGCCCATAGGTTTGGGCTGAGTGAGGAGGGACCTGCACTTCTCAGCTCCTTTGTGTAAGCTGCGAACCTGAAAAAATGGTCAGAGTTGGCATAGACCTGTCATTGTAGCTGTGTTTTTCCAAATGAAGCAGTGCCAGGGAATAGAAGGTGAAACGAATGAGAGCTGTGAGTAATGGAGGAAGAAGCAGCAGTGCGTGTAAGCCATCCCCAAAGGGAAACATCTGCAGCAGCGCTGGAGGGATGCTCACAATTCCTCTGGGCTGGCTGAGACCTGGCTTTGGTCACTGTCCTTGTCTCCATCAGCCACATGTTGATTGTAAACAGCAGCTCAGCAGGAGCTCACTTTGGGGACCATTTAATTTCTATGTTGAACAAAATCCAGTGATGCCTCACTGAGCTGGTAACTCAATAGAGCCTAAATGGAGGAAAGCCTCTCGTGGTGAGGCCCTGGCACAGGGTGCCCAGAAAAGCTGTGGATGCCCCATTCCTGGAATTCCAAAGCCAGGCTGGACAGATCTTGGAGCAATCTGGTCTAGTGGAAGGTGTCCCTGCCCATGGCAGAAGGTTGAAATGAGATGGTCTTTAAGGTCCCTTCCAACTCAAACCATTCTGTGAGTCGGTGATTCCCACATTTCCCAAGATGATACCTGGAAAATGAAGATATTTAATGCTCCCTGCAGAGAAACATCCATCAAAATAAAAGGACAGACTTCTTCCTCCTCCTTTGTTTCAGTCCAGGTGAACTTTCTTNCTGGTGGTTCACACTTGAAAACAAAGTTGTCTTCCTGTCCCAACCTCTGCACCCAAATGCTGAGCCCCACAAAAGAACTGATGTTTTGGGAGAAATCCTGACCTTCTCTGCCATGGCAGGAACCCAGAGAAATGTTGGCTAAGGAGGCTCCAGATGAGATCAGAGCAGTAGATTAATTGCAGTAGACATGAAAGAATCAGCATTTGCCTCCTTGCTAACAGTTAGTTTTGAAACCAAACAAAAGATAGGAGAGAATTCGAAGGAGAATGTGCCATGACTCTTCTCTCTTTTCCCATGGCGCTGCCTTTACTGAGCCTTTGTGACTCACTGCTCCACGAGAGAGCTCAGAGTTCAGTGTAAAAGCAGCACTTTAGTTCTTGCACACTCTCATTTAACATCCCTCCTCCTCCATCAGCACTTCCAGTGCCAGTGGAATAATTGAGAACATGGATGTTTTCATCTCCGTGACTCTGTTTCCAAATTGGCAGCACACAGCCACAGAGTCACTTCTCCAAGGTACTGCAAATTCCCTTAAACAACCGTGACAAGGTCCAATTCTCTCTGCGTTGGTGTAAAGGCAAGCTTTTGTCCTGAAATCCAAATTTTGCTTCATTCATTTATAATATTCATGCACTCAGCCTGCCAGCCTGGCGTTTCAGCTCCCCTGTGGATGTTTTTATTGCCTTTAGTCAAGGCAATATTGCACAGGAGTTAGATTGAGGCATGGAAAGTCAGACTCTCCAGGGTCATATGAAGGCTTCATTTAAAAATAAACTTTGCTAGAAAACAGAGAAAGTCAGTGTGGAAATGTTTTGGAAGAGGAGGTTTAGGCCAGACCTAGTAATTTTCTGCCTCCGTCTATTTACCTGGAAAACAGGAATTATAGAACCTTTCTTGTACCCAGAAGGGAATGGATGGTTTTGCTTAATGAATCACTTAATATCTTTGTCCATAAAATGATGAATAAATTTATCATACTTTCACCGTTTCAGCACTGTGTTTGCTATTCTCTCTCCATGAAAATTCATTGCAGTACCTGAATGCTGAGTGCTAATGAGAGTTCTCTGCACTTAGAGGGCTGAAATTAAAATATTGCAATTACCAAAGTATCTTCCATTAGATGGAATTATTTATGAGAACTTGTCACTTAAGAGACTCTCAGATTTTACTGAATCAAAAATCAAGATATTTCAGGCCATTGTCATGTCTTTTTTTCCACTAGAGTGACACAGGATCATCTCTTCTACATTGCCCTGAGCTATTTGGGAGAACGAAGTCCAACTTTTCTTACCAGTTTTCTCTAACCATTGTGGTGGAGTCTCTCCAAACAATTCAGAGCTCAACAGCTTCATTTCGCCAGTTTTGGTGCTCATCCTTCTCATGTCTGGTCCTTCATGGAAAGTGAATCTGGAATTCAATGTATTGTCCTGGATTAAATTTAATCCTAGGCATTGACCAGAGGGAACATCACCCCACCAAATAATTACATTTTTCAGGTTTTTTTGATAGAAACAGACCTGAAATTGGAATCCCTGATCTTTTGTGGTCCCTCTCACATTTTCAAAGCTTAGAGTTTCCAAGGCCACACTCAGATCCCAACTTTTCAAATGGAAGAGGTAAATAATACTAGAAGTGAGGCTGTCATCCCTTGTGAACCATGATTTTGTAGGCAGAGAAACACCTTTTATTAAAATAATGAACTGAGACGGAAAGCAAGCAGACAGAGTAAAGATCTGGGTGAATTCCTTGGAAAGCAGGTCCTTCTTTGATCTCAGGTAGGAGCAGCCGCCTCAGTTATGTATCAGAAAATCAATGTTTCAGCGTAAGTGTGGTGCAAAGATGCCCACACAAGAAGCCAAGGACGCTCCTGGCTGCAGGAAAAGTACATATGAGGTACATATTTATTGTCCCTGGGGTGGGGGTGAGCTGGGGATACCTAACATGCCATAAAAGCAGTGTCATATTCCATCTTGTGTTCATTAAAGCATTGGCACTGGCTCATCTCAGAAGGAGATGTTTATGCTTAAAATGCATTCCTTGGTTTAGGGGTAAAAGGGGCCGCAGTGTATCTCGATTTTTTATTAGCGTTTTGCAAATAGAAATGAGTTTGAGAAACGGAGTGATAGTGCTGCTCCTCTGTCCCTGCCTTATTGTTGAAAGCAGCAAGAAGACTGGGGAAATTAATTATGTTTGAAGGGTATCTGATATAAAAAAGAATTGAAGAAGTCATCAGTCACTGAAAAGAGGAGAATATTTCATTATGGAGCCAATTTGCCCTTTATTGTGACTGATGTGTGCAGGTGTTTGCCTGCTGCATCTCAGAGTTGGGCTGTGAGGCTCTGAGCCCTCTGCTCAGTGCTCTGATCCTGTCCCTCTTCCCATCCCACATTCTCACCATATCCTGGAGAAAAAACTAAACTGGCTTTAAAAGATTTTGAGACAGAAATTAGCCACCAGAGAGACCCACACCAGCAGGGGCAGGGGCTGGAGCATCTCTCGTGCTTCTCGCCTGGGTTTCTGCTCGGGGAAGGGGAAGGGATTTGGGCACATCACCCCTGAGAGCTGCCAGTCCCCAGCACACCTTCTCCTCGGTCACTGAAGCTGTGTCAAAGCCTCGGTGGGGCTGGGGGCTGGCGAAGGGCAGCAAAATGACACCTTCCTGCCACTGCCAGGGGGGACGACGACCCTTCCAGAGCCTGGAGCCTGCTGCCTTTCCCTGGGAGAGCTGTGCTTAGAGCTGGCACTGTCACCCCAGGCAGGGAAGGCTCAGAGAGCTCCCAGGGTCACAGCCAGGCAGCCCCAAAAAGGCGCTTTTCCCCCAATCCTTTCATTCTTTCAGCAGGTGCGATTATTTGGCATCTCTCCCATGCCAAGCTGGGCTCTGTCCTCACGGGGCCACGCTCAGGGCAAGTGAAGCTGATGCCTAAAGCAGGACTACCTGAAATAGAGGCCGAGACAAAGTTAGGAGAGTAAAAAGCGGACAAATTTATCCAAGGCCTTCAAGGTACGTTGAGGCAAGCAAAGGCTCCTCATGAGGCTGCACCCAAAATTGGACCCTGGGTCACGAACACTTCACCTTTTACGAGTTCTGTCCCATTAGCATATTGTCCCCTAATTCTCCAATCACTCTCTTAGGTGATGACGTTAACCACCCCAATTCACTGTTGTTTACATATTTTCAGGCTCTAGGTTAACGAATGTGTCCTTGGATTTCTGCTCAGAGGAAATTGTTTTGGCTACAGGTGCTGGGAACAGTGGGTTTTAGCCTTTTACAAGAAGCACAGAACTACACCAAGCTACACACGAAGAACAAAAACTAGAAATTATTAAGGCCTCAAAGCACGTTGTGTTTGTGTGGCTGTGGAAGCCAAAATGCTCTGCCTGCCCGAGAGGAGAGGCCAGGCAGGGCCATGCCAACCCCAGCACGTGGCACCGGATTGTGCCTCTGCCTTGGGCTGCCCTTGCCCTGTCCCCACGCAGGGCTGGACATGGCACACACCAGAACAACAACCCTGCTGGGCAGCCTCACTTTTTGCAAGGAGATGGAAGGGAAAGGATCAAAGGATGATTTCGCTGTCAAATTTTGTTCAGCAGCATCAAATGGAAGCGCGATGTGTCGGTTTGCTGTTAGGGAGCAAAGCCAGATGCTCCCAGTGCTTCGGATAAAATGTGCTTCATTACATTCCTTCAGCTTGTTCTGGAGCTGGTTTTTAGTAGTGAATTAAAAATTTTAAAAAATTAAATACTCAATTCTTGGCTATGAATATTTATGGTGGTATTGGACTTGCAAATCAAAGGTAATTTAAATGTCAAAACTGGTGTAAAGTCTCTCCTTCGGAGGATAAGTCAGAAAATTAACCTTGATTACAAGCCATAACATTTGGAAATTAGCATCTTAGGGTATCAGTGATAAACACTTCTGTACATCCCCTTTTTAAGTAATATATTTTAAAAAGATGAGAATTAATTTTAATAAAAAAATGGTCCCTTAATTAACAGTGAGGTAATTAACGGAGAAATCCTGGTTGAATTCACGACCCTGTGATTACTTCATCTTGCTAAACCACTTCCTCTTTTGCGAGGAATCTGCCTCCACAACTATTTGGGCAGGAACGATTCCTACCTGAGAGAGCCTTGTGTCCGGGCAGCCTGCCTTAGGGATAAAAGCAGCAATTTCTGCTCTGAAATTTTTTGTGCTTCAAAAAAGGAAATTATTTCGGTTAATGCATAGCAAAGGCCAGTGCAAGTAAGTGCCAGCAGCAGCAGCTGCAGCATCTCTGTGAGCAGAGGGGGATGTGACCAAGAGCCAGGCTCACATAGATCCCTGAACAGCACCAGGAGCTGCTGGGTGCCTGCAGAGATTCCTGCATCACACAAATCAGGACATTGGGAGCTGATTCCTGCTCCAGGTCAACATTCCCAGCCATTCCTCCATGTAGCTCTGTGGTTTGGAGAAAGGCAAACCTGAAAAACAACCCTCCTGTTAAGAGGCTCTGAATTGTGCTCCAGGAGTTTGAGCTGCCGTGGGGAGATGGTTAGAGATTCTTCTGAACATGCAATCAGAATCTTGATTTGAGGAATAGCTGTTTATACCTTTGCTCCATGCAGAATCCAAGGAGATATTTAACCCAGCACCTCAGGCTTCCCTTATCCATCAGATTTTTAGCCAATCTCAAATGCTGGATACAGCCAGGTGGGTACCCCCACCCTTTGGGGTAAGGTCCAGGGAAATTTATAACAGGAAAGAAGCAGTTCCACAGGCAAAATGTTTTCCTCATGCCACTCATTTGCTGGTTGGATTATGCTTTAGAGAAAAGAAGGTGACATAAAGTCTGTACTCAGCGATGACTCCTCACCAGAAACAAATCTGACATTTGGCCTATTAGCCTCATTTGCAGTCTGGTCCGATAGCATTTGGTCTCACATGTTCATTTTGCACTTTAATTTGGAAAAAAGAAAATCAATTTTGAGAAATGGGAGAGCGTTCAGGGCTTGCCTGTGCTGTGGTTTGCAGGAGAGAGCTGTGACCTTCTCAATCTGTTTTGCCTTGGGTTTGTTTTCTGAAAGACCTTGTGGGTTTGGGGTTATGAGGCCTTCCAGCTTCCCAGTCAGGCTCTGGACCTGCAGCTCATTAGGACCTGACCTGTTCAATGCAGTGGCTTTTAATTGGCCAACAGAGACATTGTCACCTGGGGCAGATGGCTCATATCTCCTTTCTACCTGGGCTAGATTTAGGAGCTCTCTCCCTGCTTGTCACTTGAGCCACCGTGTCCTTCCATACTGTCCCCACTATTTGAGTATTTCCCTGCTGATTTACCCTCTTGGCTCTGAGAGGGGGCAGGGCAGCAGCCTGAAACCAGGAGATGCTCTGAGCTCCTTGGAGGTGCCAGGTCTCTCTGCAGCCCCTCTGCTTGCCTCGCCTCGCTGGCAAAATGGCTTTTCTCCAAAAACCTGCCCCCCACACACACACCCCTCCTCAGGATGACACCTGTAATTCTACTGTAAGAGCAGCAGAGTGCATAGTATTACTGTAAAAATATTAAATAGGCCCTTTCAAGTAGTCTGAAAGCCTGTGCATGAATAATCACCCTGGTTTCTCCCCAGGGACTCATGGTTTTCCACCAATAATGTCTCCAACCCCAGGTGATGTCTCCACAGCAGCCCCGCGTGCCCATTGCATCACAGGTAGATCCACGTGGAGAGTGGAATTGGCTGTGGGTGGAGATGTCCAGGATGACTTTTGTCCACTCTCAGAGCAGCTGTTTCCCCTGAAAACCCCAAAACTGCCACGCCAAGATCTCCAAACCACTGCTCACCCTCGTGCCCCTCTGCGGCTCCAGTTCCCAGCTGGTCCAACCCTTGTGTCCATCTTGCAGAGAGAACGACCTGTCCCAAAGCTTCAGGCATGGAAATTGCTCACTCAAATGGAAATGCACAATTTCATCCAGTTCTTAAGCCTCCTTTGAAAAAAAATAGCTCTGAGTGTCCCTGGCTATCAGGCTTTCATTTGCATCCCTTTCCACATTTATCTGAGCCATTTGTGTTTCATCCTTGCAACACAGACCAAAAAAAAAAAAAGAAAAGGAAAAAAAAGTGATAGACACATTGACTGATAGTGAATAGGCTTTTTTTCCACCTTCTGGATTTGTTCCTTTTCCTCCTCCAGCTCTTCAAATCCTCAGATCTCCAGCTCTCTCTAGCTGTACATAACAATGAGTGGACTCAGAGAATGTACTCAGGAACACACAGTGCTGTGGAGAAACCAACAGCCACACTCAAATCATGGGCTAGGCTAAGAAAACACCTAAAAATGGTGCTGATTACTGAAGGTCCTTCCCAGAATGAGAGGCTGTTCGGCTGTTCCCATCCCCTGAGGATGCTGGGGATGCAGGGGCCAGGAGCAAGCAGCAGCCACCACCTTGAGCAGGAGCCTGGGAAGGGACAGTGTTTCCTTCTGACCCCCCCAGGAACACTCCCTGGATTTGACCACGATGTGCACAGATTTTCTGCTGGTCTATTTTTTCCATAACAGCCATGGCAAGTACCCTGCAGGGAAAGGACCTCATTTCAGCTGCTCCCAAAGTCAGCAGGAACAGACCTGGAAAACAAAATAATGACAAGTCTGTTGATTTAAGTGGCATGACCAGAGCAGAAACCGACACACTCCCAGGAGCACAAGAGAACCAAGTTGCTCCCATTTCACAGTGCATTCCTATTTTTTTTCCCACTGGCATTCAGCTTAAAAACTGGGGGATGCAATGTAATTAATGAGTGACACAGAGCTGATGTGTGACAAAGACAAATCTGGGTTTGTGTTCAGTTTGTGTCCTGCAAGAGCAAAAGTGAAAAAACCAAAAGGATTTGGCCAGTATAAAAAAAGCACCCCATGAACTACAAACGCACTTTCTGACTTCCAAAATAGAAATATGCTGGAAAGTGCCTGAAATTTTATCAGGTTTAGTCAGATCACAGAGATCCTGAGACCTCCATGAATAGCCCCTTGATGATAAATCAGTAAAAGAAGTCTATAAACAAAATGTGCTTTGTGATTTGCCTTGGCCACACCGCTCAAGCGCAACAAAGAGAGATAATTTCAGTCTTCCTCAAGACACTGCCTAGTCAATACTTATCCTTGGCAGCTCATCCAATCACCCTGATTATGGGATGCAGGGAATCAGGAGAGATGAGCGCAGCCGGCGCTGCTTGACCCTGCTGCTGGTGAGAGGTCGGCTGCATTTGCGAGGCAGAACACCTTGAAGGAGAGCTGGAGATCTCCAGCCCTCTTGAGAGCCTGATGAGGACAGGGACAGACAGGTACTGCCTCCTGGGAAGGACTGCCATGGAAATAGGGACGTCAAGAGCTTTTCCTGACAAAGATCAAGGCTCTCAGTGTCACCACCGTGCCAAGGTCTTTGTGCTGAGCAGGTGTTAGACAGGAGAGGTGCTGGTGGCTGCCCGAGCTGTGGGGAACTGCTTCAGGCTGCAGTTAATCTGTGTAAACCAGTTAATCTGTGGAAAGAAAGAAAAAAAAAACCCCAAAGTTAAAAAAAAAACAATGGGGAAAAAAAATCCACACTCCCACAGCTTAATAAAGCAGCTTGGGAGGAACTGTAGCATTTTCTCTGTAAATTGAGGTATGTTCCAAACTTCAGCTTTAAAGTTCAGACCCCCAGAGAGATTGTTAGATTTTAATTGCTACCTTAATCAACATTTATTAGTGCTAACCAAAGCTCCTCATGGATTTAAAATTCAACCCAATTGTCAACTACTAATTACTTTAAGCAGACAAGCTGTTATTTTACCAGCTATACTAATGAGACTTTTCAGCATATGTGAAATATTACAAAAAGCTTCAGAAAATTTGATCCTGAAATGTAATTCAACAGATACATTTTTTCGTCATGATGTTACTTGTCTCTCAGACACTATAGCATCTCTTGCCCTCCTCTACCTCCACCTCACCTGGCCCAAATGCAAACCCAGAACTGGGTCTGATTTATTTTTCAGTAGGAGAATGGTCTTTTCTTTCTGTTCATTTGGGGGTTTTGTTTAACTTAACTTTCCTTTGAATGCTTCTGAATCGGGTCTAATGTGTTTTTCAGTAGGAGAATGATTTGTTCTTTCCATTTGTTTGGGTTTTTGTTCAAATTAACTTTCTTTTGAAGCCTCCTGCAGTGTGTTCCTCATGCATCAGGCTGAAGGCTGCAGTCTCTGTAGTCTTTATCTTAAATCTTCAGCATTATCCTGGGGAATGGAGCTGATTTATTAATTACCCTGTGCTCTAATGAGTTCCTGCTCACCCAGCTGCTGGTTGCATCTTCATTTTTTCCCTACAAAGAGCAGGACAGAGGGGCCACTGCAGCTTTGCCCACCCACCCCCTGTGCCCAGAGAGGGACCTGGCTTGGGCACAGGTGGCAGAGGGGACCCCAGCACCGACTGCTCCCCACCAATCCACATTTTGAGTGTAAAACCAGAGTCTGACGGGCGCCACGTGAGCCAAACAGAGCCACATTTCCCTCTGTCATGATCCACCTACCAAGAGAGTGTAGGAAGGAAGAAAGCACCACTCGATTCAGCTGTTTGCTGCTCCTCAAAGTCAGAAATCTTTGCTTATTATGGTCCCGTGGCTGTGTCTTTGGCTGTGTTTTGCTGCTGGAAGAGGCTGTTTGGTTAGAACCCTGGAACAGTCACTGCGAGTGACTTCATAGCCACGTGGGAAAAGCCATCCATTTTGATCATGGGGGATGAAATGACTCAGTACTGCCAGAACAAGAAAAGTTGGGGGATAATTGACTGTCACCAGGGTTTGAGTGTTTTTCTTGATGTTGTCTGTGAGTAAATATCCAAATATAACAGTCCCATTCATGACAACAGCCAAAGCATGAATCAAAGAAGTATGGAAAACCAGGCACAGGTTAGAGAAGTCACAAAATCAGCTCCTGTGGGTTATTGATGTGGTGATAGAGCACTTGTGCAAGCCAGTGGGAAAGAAGAAACAAAGCAGGACAGACAGAAAATAACTACAAAATCTGGATTAGGATTACTCAGCTGTCAGGAGCATTAGGCACTGTGTGAACATTTATTAAATTATTTAGAGGGCTGACAAGCAGCAGAGCTGGAGAAACCCAAATATCTTGTGAAAGGCGATGGGCAATACCCCTTTGGCGAAAACAAGCAAAACCAAAATACCAGCAGATAGTGAGAACTGAAATCCAACTGCACTGGTCAATTATTTAAAGCTCATTTCCAATCTGTCATTTGAAGTTGAAGTATTATTTCCCCTCCAGTAGAACATAGCTGCTGGGGAGGGTGAGGGGGAAATAGTAACGGAGACCTGCGTGTTCAAAGGGAAAAGCAAGAACATTATTCACTGAGTTTTTGTTCAACCAAAAATATTGCCCTAAATAGTGCCGTGGATAACTGGATCTGAGGAGCAAGGCTGAGGCTGGCAAACAGACTGCATATGAATTGGCTTTGTTCTTGTTTGCAAGCAAAATTGGGCAAATTGAATTAATTTACCTTGTAGCTCTCTGTACCAATCCCAGGAAATGAAGAAGGAAGGAACAGGACTCGATGATCCTTGTGGGTCCTTTCCAGCTCAGAATATTCTGTGACTCTGTGATTTCCTGAAGGAGGAAGGGGGGAGGATTTGGAGCTTTTGGGTTAATGATGTGATGGAGGATCAGAGTCACTTCTTGTGTCCTCCCTCACCAGGCACAGGAAGGCAGCAGCTGTCCTGTGCCAAAACCCTTTCTTTATAAGTTCCACAAATCCCTCTTCAGTCAGTGGCAGGAGGCCTTAAATTAACTGAAGTGAGACCTACAAAGTCCCAAATTCATCATCTTCATCAAGCTCAAGCCCAGAAAAAACTTGGGTTATTTGTTTTTGGGGTTTTTTTTGTTTGAGATGTGGTTTTTTTGGTTATTGGTTTACTATTCCATTTTTCTAAATAAACATTTATCCTTCAGTGAAAAAGCTGAATATCTATGATATCCATGATATACAAGGCATTTCCACTGCATGGTGATAAACCTTAAGACCTTCCCATTTCTCTATTCTCCAGTCCATTATTTCCAGGATTTCCTGAATTTCACAGTTTTTCTTTCTCTTTGGAAGCTGGAATCAGCAGAACCATTCAAGTTTGAGTTTGGTGGGCAATGACCAGGAAAGGAGGAATTTTTCTCTTAACAGCTATAATGGAGTAGGTTCTCTGGCATTTAGGGAGGTAATGAAAAGCTCTGAGGTCCCTGGGGAGTTCAATACTTAGGTATTACCCTTGTGTGAATTAGGAATAATAAGATTTATATCGAACATTTATGGATGAATCATAAATGCTGCTATTACTTACAATAAATCTGAAAATACTCCAGGCCACAGCATTGTAGGCATGCATAGAAATGAGGTTAAATAATCCTTCAGGTATCCAGTCAAGCTTGGGAATGCCCCTATTATTCAGTGCTCTGAAATCTTTCCCAACCCACCACGAACAAGAGACCCATTTAAGTTGTTCTGCATCAGATGTTATTTTTTATGTACAAATGTTGTCTCCGTGGAGGGAAGTTTATGAATGGGAATGTTTTTTGCCATAGATATGATGGATGTTTTTTGTCGGCATGCAATTTATTTCCATCTGTTCTATATCTGATTAACTCCTGCAGAGTATGTGATTAACTCAACTTCTCAACATCATTAGCTGCTCTGCATTCCCATTAGAGTTCATCAGTGTGGGACCACACACAGGCTTGAAAATGGTGCACGTTGGTTATTCTGAAAACCTTAATCCACACTGCCTGGTTATTCTCTGAGATGGCCACAGATCTCCAGAGCGAAGCCAGGAAAACATCACAAAATGCTAATGAAAACAGAGTTTAAGCAGATCCTCTTTCTGATCTCAGTGCTAGAGCTAAATTAAGCCCTTTGGAAGAGTTCATGGCTGGTGTTATCCAGCTGGACACAGCTCTGGAGGCATCCAGCCAGCACAGAGAGAGGAGAGGACCCTGCCCCGTGCATGGCCACGTACTCCTGCTTTGCACTAGGTTATAGCTACTCACACCTTGCAGATCTCCAAGTACAGCACAGACGCACTCAGCACACACTGCCACCCAAGCCTTGTAGTAACACAAATTTTCTACTGATATAAATATCTACCAATACAAAAACTGAAACACCTCCACAGCACCAAGCAGCCGGAGCTCAAGAACAAGGCTTTTGCATTATCCTCTGAGCTGCCTTTGGAGGGGTTTTCCCTCTGTGAGTAAAGCAAGTAAGTGGATGTGTCAGGAACAGCTGCTCACATGTCCTTGCCATGCAATTAATTGAGCTCCAGCCTCATGGACCCTCATGGCTGCAGGGCAGACAGGATGGGGACAGGAACCTGTCCAGTGACTTGGGAGCTTCCATCAGCTCCATCTGATAATTTATTTGCAGGCTTTTCTCTTTCTTCACCTAAGCAACAATACCTGCAGGCCCCTGTTCCCAGACCACAATCCATTATCTTGGATTTATCCTCCAAGATAAAACTGGGGCTCCTGCAGAGGTCTGAAATACAGTTTTGACCAATTCCAGCTCCTGTGGCTGATGCCACCTGAGGTCAGCAAAACCTGCTGCGTTATTTAATCAGCGATGGATTGGGCAGGATGAGCCTGTGTTCAAGGGTTTTTTTTCCCCTGAATGGAAAACTCTGCATGTCCTATGTTGGGGAGGATCAAATAGGAGAGCCTTATAAATATGACTACCTGGCAAAAGATGCTGAGAATATGGAAACTATAAGTGAGATTGAAATGAAGACAAGCTTTGAGATACCAAACCTCAGTTACTGAACAACTGGAAAACAATGGGATGGCCACTGAAGGGAATCTCCTTTTGATTAAACAATCCCCTCTGCTTGCAGACAGCTCCAAGGGGCAGAGCAGACCCTGCCAACTTGGCAGAGGGTCCAAAAAGCAGTTTTTAGAGTTTAAAATATAATGCCGTATGGTAATGCAATGACTCTCATAGGCTGTATGTAAATGTTGTAGGATTTGTAGCTTGTTCTGGGTTGGTTAATGAAAATTAGAATATTCAGCACAGAAGATGATTTATTGTATTGTAAACTGCAACCACGGCATTCTATTCTATTCCGTATACTGTATTCTATTCTGTACTTCTCTTCTCTCTCTCTCTCTTACTTCTCTGCCCTGCTCTGAGCTGTGTCTGGCAGCTCCCAGCAGCTCCCCTACACCCACGCCCTTTCACAATAAACCTCATGCTCTGACTCCAGAGATCTCTCGTCTCCATCCCGACCGTCTGAAACAAGCCGACCCAAACACCACAGACGGCAATCCTACAGTGCTGCTCGTGCCTGTGTTTGGATCACACTGACACCCTCCTCAGTGCCCCAGCTCCGGAGGCTAAGCTGCTTGTGGCTACCATCCATCCCCGTGTCCCCAGGCAGCTGTGTCCCGGCTCCAGGCTTTGCCTCTGTAACTCAGAGCTAATCATACATTTTGACATCAATACCTGTGACCACCAGCAGCATTTCACATCATCGTAACCTTTCTCTGAAATGTCTGGGCTTGATATTCAGCGCTTTTGAAAAGGTCTCCCTGAGGCAGAGGGAAGGCGCTCCTCAGTCTCTCTGAGCCCCTGCAGCTCCAGGAGGTGAACAGGGGAGCTCTTTGGGATGAGATTGGAGAAACTCACATGGCCACTCTCTGTTACCTTGGGTAATGTGTGTGGAATGTGAAACCACCTCTAGATGGGTAGAAGAGGTACAGGATATACCAGGAGATAACAATCAGAAGCTTTCGTGGCCATTTCTCTGTCTGCTTCAGAGAGAAAAATAATCCCTGGGTTTTGGTACCTTGTCTTTGATCATTCATTGAGCTAATAATGAGGTATTATATCCTGGATCTGTACAGATATTTGCACACTGTCCCTCCTTAGGAGGAAAGGGGAAGGTGATTTCCCCCAGCTGAGGACAGTGGGGTTTGTGTCACTCTGGTGCTGTGAGGGGACCCTGCAGGGATGCAGGATTCGGCCACACCCTCGTGCACCCACCAAAAGAGTCTGCACAGGGCACAGAGTGCCACCCAGTTGTGTCACTGTGTCCGAGGGTGACAGCTGTGCCACCCCTGTCATGCTGCCAGCCACCCGAAATGAAGTGACAGGCAGACCTGCCCGAGTTAAAACTGGCAGTGTGTAAAGGTCGAGCTCCTGCTCAAATACACTGCTGGAGCTCCAGATCCACACACAGGCTTTGGCACTTGCCCAAATATTCCTGTTTACTCAGGATTTGTGCTCCCATACCGGGATGCACTCAGCCAAGGTAAGGACCGGAGCCAATACCCTGCAGTGCAGGTCCCCTCAAAAAATTCCAGAAGCTGAATTCCCTTTCTAGGCTGTAGGTGTCCAGCTTCCACATTTTTCCCTGTGCCAGTTACTGGCTCCAAAAGCAGTGGTTATTTTCCTCTGTCACCCACAAGCACAAACCTCCCCTGCCCTGCTGTAGCTAAGGAATTTACCTGATGATCGTGAGATACTCAGCATGGAAAGCTGCCTAAAGGTGGGGTTAATTAGATGGTAATTTATTTACTGTGGGGGAAAAAAAACCTTCGGATTTTCCATCAGACACATCCTGTGAACATCAAACACGAGTGCCATTGCCAAATGCTCCCTTTGGCATCCCAAAACTGTGCACCTTCCCCTTTCCTGCTTTGTGTTCCACAGATTGCTGTATCCTGGAATGCAGCACTGTGCTTATTAATGGCTGAAATTATCCACTGGGTGGTTAAAAAAATGCTAATTCTGGCTACTGAGTGAGATAACCAGTAATTTTGTAAAGTACATTTGGTCAAATAAGATTTTTTGGCAGCCGAATGTTGTTGTAGCAGAATGTGCTTCCCTGATTGACATATGCTAACAATACTGCCTCCACAGTCAGGGGGAGGATAATTTACTTTCCATTTCCATTGGAAATGAGGTGAACCAGAATGTGGTAGATTGTTAAAATGTAGCTCTGTGGTTTAATAGATTTGCTCAAAACAACAAATCAAACAATGCGCTGTATCCTCGGTCCTCTCCCTCGTCACTTCCAGGAAGCCAGCAAGGACACATCTCCTCCTGAGACAGTTTTTGGGGTTCCTCACCCATTTCCCCAGGTTTGTCTCGGCGCTGAGAATCCTCCCCAGCAGCGAAGAGAAAGGCTGCAGCCATCTCACAGCGTTCCCCAGGTGTGCGCAGGGAAATGAGGCATGACAGAAGCTTGGTGGGTACAGATGAGGTTTTACCAGCTCATCATCATCCACACTTCTCTCCATTTTAATTGTCCTTCCCACAGACCTGAAAAAGAAAGGAGAAAAATCGCTCTGAGTGTCCCTGCTGGGAGGGGCCATGTCAATTAAAATGTTGTGAGTAGTCCTGATTCTTGGCTGTTTTTATGATAAATACTTCCAGTGTTGAACTTGCTGCTGTATCTCCAGAAGAGCCTTTAGCCAATTTTTTTTTTACTTTTAACCACTTAAGTTCTCCAAGACCTCACTCATTAGTTCTCTGTGTGGTGATGGAATGGGAACAGAGAGCTGCAGGTGGCTCAGGTGATGGAGTTTTGCTGGGAGCAAAGGTGAGCCATAAAAAAGTGTCATATTCCTCAATTTTACCCTCCTTGCATTCAGATCTATCTAAGAAAAAAATCTCAGCTTGTAGCAGGGATCCAAAACTCATCTTTTTCCAAAGTGACCTCTGAGTCTGTGTTCCTCCAACAGCCACGGCGGAGCACAAAAGAATAAGTCTTTGCAAAGGCTCTGATTTACAGGACTTGTTGAAGGCCTCGGGGGAGTCCCCGCGTGAAGTTCTGAGCTCATCTTCTCCATCGCAGCTGCGAGGGAGCTGATGGCTGCTCTCGGTGGTAACCCAGGGAAATCACAGTCAGATAATCTGAGGGATGACTTGGCCAAAGTGACTCGCGTCAGCATGGAGCTCAGCAGAGCCAGGGGAGCAGTTTTCCGTGCAAAAGATTTAGGAAAAGCCACAAACCCAAGAATTGTGCTCTGCTTTTGTGTTCCTTGGTTTTTCTGGTCCCTTCCCCCATGTCTCTTGCACGCTTCTGTTGGGAAGGAAGAAGCAAACTCACACGAGGCTGAATTCTCTGTCTCACACAAACACACAAAGTCTGATTTTTGTTGAGCTAATAGCTGCATCACTTTCCCTTCTAGAAGTCTGACTTAATTCCCATAAATTTCCATTTATCTTCTCTTGGGCTTCTGAAGCTCCATCTCCAGCTTTGCTCCATCTCCTGTGCCCTGCAAAACCCTGCGTAACTTTAATGATTCCTATCATTAAAAATCACCTTTGGCAATAGAGGGCCCAAAGAAGGGTGGGATGAACATCATCATTAGAGAGCTGGGAGCTCGGTGCTGGGGCAGGGCAGGACCTGCAGGGCCACCAGGATGGAGCTGGGAAGGTCATTGTCACCGCCTTGGGGACAGTGAGGAGTTGTACCTCTGGGGGGTCACAGTGGGGTCTCTGCCACCTCTTGGCATCCACCAAGTGATCAGATATCTCAGTGCCTGTGGTGCTCCAGGTGTCACCAAAACTGTGGGAAAAACAAAAACCCTCCAACATTTTTAACGTTAGAGAGTCAAGGCATTACTTTATTTTCTGGCCAGGATGTTGTTCTGGCCAGGGTGTGCCACAGAAATCATCTCATCCACACACAGTCCGGGAGTGCAGAGAGAATCATTCCATGATGCACAAGTTTTACAGGATGTTCGTTCAAATTTTATGCAGCTAAAACCCATAGAGATGCATTGTTTCAAAATTCATTGGTCCAGAGTTGAGCAATCCCCAGTATTCAATTTCCCATTGGATCCCAATCCCCTCACCTCCGATGTAAATTAGATCTTCATTTTTCAATTTTCTTATCAGTCCTTTCCTGGCGAGATGTCTCCAGCTCTGTTAGAGGTGCTCTGGGGTGGATGTTTGGAGATGGCCACCGATGTTCCGTCAGTGTTCCGTGGATGGTTTTAATCTCTCTGGGCTGCTCCACTCTGTTGTGTGTTGAGTTCATCAGACCTCACCTGGCACAGCAATGCCCAACTTAAGATTCCTTTCCCCGGACTAAAGACAAACAAATCCTTTGACTAAAGTTATATAAAATTTTTAAACTGGTATATTTTCCAACACAGGGTCTCAGCAGAGCTGAGAGCTCACCCTCAGGTGACATCGGTGCTGTCCCCTTCCTGCACAGCACAGCCAGGGGACAGTGCCCCAGGTCTCTGGCTGTCACTGCTCGGGCACTGCTGGAAGGGAAAGCTGCTGTTCTGTGCGGCACAAAACACAATTTGGTCCTGAGGGCTAATCCCATCCCACAGATGCTGCCAGCCTCGTGCTTGAGCAGCATTTAGGATTGCTCTGATTCTGGGAGTGACAGCAGCACGGAAGTGGGTTAGTGTTCCATTCCGTCCTGCCACTGGCAAACACTGCACTATTGGATTTTCTTTCTTTCTTCTTTTTTTTTTTTTTTTTATGATGAGGATTTAGCACACAGTCAGGGGATTGTGATGTTGGGTTTTTTAGCCCAGAGAGCAGCCAGGGCTAAGCCTTTCCATGCACGGCTTTGGGCTCCTGCGCTGAGCTCGTTCTGCGCATTGTGGTGCTGCGATCTGTGGGTTCATTCTGCTGCAAACACATCGGTTTTGATGGGCAGGATAATCAGACTGAGCTGTGCTGGTGAGAGCAGAGATGAGGCCAGAGCCTTGTGCATCCAAACAGCTCTGAATACAGGATTAGTGTAGATCCAGCATCGCACACACTGTCCTTTCCAAGGGGAACCAACATAAACCTGAGACTTTCAGGTCAAAAATAAGCCTGCACACTCTCTAAATCCTCCTTCCTGGGGCCAGAGTTGTCTCTGTAAAAATCTATAAAGCTCCAAAGGCTCCCATTGATATTCACTGACAGCTGTAGCCACTTCAGTCCACTGATGCTAGGAGACACTGTAAAAATCCCATTAAACACATCTACAAGTCTTCCTGCTCCTGAACTTCTGAATATGTAGTCCTGGGATCCCAGACCAGCTCCCCTTGAGCAAGTGGGAAATTTTCCACTGATGTTGAAGAGTTGTTGGAGGCACCAGCTCCAGCAGCGTGCAAAGTCACCTGAAAATGAAGTGTTGCTGCACTGATGTGCACACTGTGCTGGGTCTGGGCTCAAGCAGCTTGACAGAAAAACAGGGAACACAAAGGGGGTCCTTAGGGAGATTGACTTTTCAAGCCTTTATGTTCTTCGGGACTTCGTGTTTGCAAATAATTCTTTCAACAAATTAAAACATCCTGCTACTAGGGAAAATATTGATTTTTTTTTTTTTTTTTACACTATATGAGAGTTTTGCTGCAAATCAAAGCAGGAAAAAAAATCTTTAAATATAGGCTTTGATAGAAAGTTTGCAATATTCCCACTTTTACCATAACAATTCCTAAAAGGGAAAGTCAATGCTATTCCAGCCAATTTCCCAAGCTCTATAAAAGATTTCACAATGCAGTTATGGAATGAATCAAGGCTTTTAAGAAAGCTCAGGAAAGAGCAGACTTTTTGAGTTCTGCAAAATTATATCAAGCAAGTCTAATTTACAGCTAGGGCAAAATTTTAGAATGAAAACCAATAACTGCTGAATCTCCGGTGACAGAGTGAAATGTTTCCAGAGTTAAGTGCCGCATTTTGCTGATGTGCAAACGTTGCTCAGCAGAGGGAAAGAAGGGCATTTGACAGCTAAAACCACAGAAATTGGAGTGAGGAGCTACAGGGTTCATTTCTCAGTCTGACCTGGTAAATCTGAGCAATCATTTCGCCCCTGTGTGTACCAGCTCAGCCAGGCTGCATCCTGAAGGTTAAACACTTGGTCTTTACTGCTTAATGAGCTGTCTTAGCCTGTGGAGGCAACTCCGAAAGATAACCCTTATATGCAGGAGGCTGTGAGATCTTTTAGAAGTGTAGAAAACTGCTTTATACTTAACAAAGTAGGCCATTAGCGGCTTGTGGTGGTGGGATGTATCGAGGAATTCGCTCAACCCCAGTTCAGAGGAGCTCTGTTATTACTGCCAGCACAAACGGCAGAGGATGTTCTCACCATGTGGGTGAGAGACAAAACCCAGCTGGTGCTTCTGCCTAACACACTGAGCTTCGGAGCAGAAGGCTCTGCGGAGACTTGGTCCATCTAAAGGGAACTTCGGCACCAGCAGCACCGCCTGTTGTTGCAGAAAGCTTGTAGGTAAATCGAGGCAGACAGAACACCGACGGAAGTGGCAAGAGGAAGTTTATTAAAAATTCTTTTCTTCTATAGATATGAAGAGTCTAGAGGTGATCGGTTCATAGCCATCCACCCCCTGGGGTGATTGGCTGAACCCTTACAGCACCCGGGACCAAAACAAAGGTTAGAAAGAGCAAGAAGAATTCAGCTTATCTTTATTCCCCATACGATTCACGAGAAAGAAGAGAGAAACCTTAGAACAGTGCATCCACAACCTGTCCTTGCCCAGAGAGGACTGGCAGCTTCAAATCTGTGGATAAAGAAAGTGAAATTCTTCTGATGTGCGCCTGCTCCCGTGTGTTTGTGTGCCAGTGGTTTTTTTTGCGGATCCCCTGCAGCACCTTGGGTGATTTCTGTTCACCTCCAGCATTTCTGGATCCCTCCAGACCAGAGAGGTGACAAATCTGCCCCAGACTCTGGGTGTACGGAAAACCTTGTCCACCGTGGGGATGGTCCAGAGGGGATGTCTCCATCCCAGCAGATGGAGAGCCTGTCTCCAATGAGACAGAACCTGTCTCCAGATGAGGTTTTGCAATCTGCAGAGGGATTGGCATTGGCTTGGAGTGCAGGGCTGTTCTGTGTTGTACAGCACTGTTGTGAGAGATCTGTGGCTGGCTGGGGAAGAAGTCAGCCTGCCTCGGAGCCCTCGCACCGAGCAAATTCCCCCTAGAGTTTTGTCATTTCATCTTTTTGTCATTTTATCACTTCTAATACAATTGCTTTCCCAGCGATTTGCAGCGCGGTTTAATTCTTGTCAATATTTTGAAATCCTGAAAGCTTGAGGGGCGTTCAATTTGTCCCACACTCTTCTGGGTGATGTGCTGAGTCTCCTCCTGTGACATCCAGCAGGGAGGACAAGCTCCTGGGCTTGGCACAGCACTCCCCATCCCACCGTGGCAGTCTTGTAGGCAAATCCTACATGTGCCTCAATTTCCCTGTTTCCTATTTCCATTGAGGTTTCCAAACAGCCCAAAAGGCCCTCAGAAAGCTTTCCTTCATTTGACATGAACAGTGACTTCTGCTTGATTCAATCACTGCTTAATTTGATCCTCCATTTAATTTTATCACAACTGTAGTAATCAAATAATTTGTACTAAAAACATTACGGCTTCCACTTGTTTATTCTGATCAATTTTAATCCTTTAAGGCACAAAATTTATTTAATTTAGTTACAAGATAACAGAATGCTGCCATTAAATATACAAGGAAAGACAGAAGACAAAAAAAAAGAGAGTTAAAAAGATCTCAAGGAGTGCTCATAATGCAGGAAAAAGACAATAGCATAGTGTTATTTAGAAGTCACGCTACGCATGATGAAAGCTAAGCAGCATCCTGCTGGTTGTGAATGAAAAGATCAATGACATGTTTCAGTCGAGACATTTCTGGCAATGAACTGCGCTGAAAAGAGGAAGAGAGTGTAATTAGATAAGAATGAATTTGCCTTTTTTGGGTGCTGACCCACATGAATGAACATGCGTCAGCAGTGTTTGAGTTCTCCCTCTGCGCAATAAACCTTCAAAAGCCAAAACCAGCTGAGTAAGAGGAAGGGAAAGATTTCCTCTGCAGGCTGTTCCTCTGCTGCCTCGAGAAACAAAACCCAACCTCCTCCTCTGCTGATCCCATCCCTGACCGCACCCCATCTCTCCCCGCAGGTCAACACCTTCATCTCCTTCGTGTTCCCCATGGTGGTCATTTCCGTGCTGAACACCATCATTGCCAACCAGCTGCTGGTGATGTTCAGGCAGGCGGCGCAGGAGAACCAGGTGTGCACCATCGGCGGCCAGCAGACCATGCTCAGCATGTCCATGGAGCCCAGCAGAGTGCAAGCGCTGAAGCACGGCGTGAGGGTCCTGCGTGAGTATCGGCTCCCTTCGGGCTGGGACTGCCTGCAGCTGGCTCAATAAATATGGTTTCAACTGATGCCTTGGTGGCCTTATCTGAAACAGAGGCTAGACAAAGTAAAGAGGATAAAAAGCAGTTAAATTTATTGAAGGGCCTTCAAGGTGCCTTTAGGGCAGACAAAGCCTACTTGTGAGGCTACACCCAAAATGGATGCATGTCACGAGTTTTTCATACTTTATAAGTTCTGTCTATTTACATATTGAACTTTGATCCTCCAATTACAGCTTGAGGTGATGATGTCATTACTCTGAGTTTGCTCTCCCCAATTCACTGTTGTTTACACATCTTGGGTGTCCTTGGATTCCAAGCTTTAGAGGAATTGTTATGTCTAAAAATGCTGAGAACAGAAGATTTAACACCCTGTATGGAGTCTAGTTATACACTAAATTACAGACACATGAAAAATATAGAAGTTGAAATCCTAAGCCATCATTCCCCCCAATAGGTTGAAATTGGTAAACACTTTCACCCAAAACAGACTCCTCTTTTGTCTTGGCTCGCTGGTTTGCAAAGCTAAAGAGCAGATTTGTTCACTCTAAAGAAGCAAAACCAGCCCAGCATTTTAGTGATTTAGTCAGCAGCAATGTAATCCTTGCACGTATTGTTTCACTGCTTCCTTTTTTCTGCAGACAAAGCTTAAATAAAAAATCCTGCACTCAGGAATTGAGCTGTACTGTAAAATACTGGATGTCTTGATTAAGTAAGCTAAGGAAAAGACCAAAGAATCTGGTAGCTTAAACTTACAGAGGATAAAGCAAAAGCTGTTCAAAAATAGTGCCCGAAATAGCTAACAAAGTATGTTCACAGTAGTTTTAAACATTAGATGGGAGAGTTTGTTAGCAGAAAGATTTCTGACTGATGTTCTTG
The DNA here is from genome assembly GCA_013397895.1 of Origma solitaria. Lineage (NCBI taxonomy): Eukaryota > Metazoa > Chordata > Aves > Passeriformes > Acanthizidae > Origma > Origma solitaria. The sequence continues at coordinate 383,007 of VZRL01003091.1, forward strand.
GAATGGTTTGGGTTGGAAGGGGCCTGAAAGTTCACCTAGTTCCAAACGTGTGCCATGGGCAGGGATGCCTTGCACTATCCCAGATTGCTCAGAGCCCCATCCAGCCTGGCCCTGCACACTTCCAGGGTTGGGCATTTGGTACCTGAAGTGCTTTGGCCAAGCCTATGTTTCCAACAAGGAGATAAACCCCCAGAGAAGGCACCAGGAAGCTCCAGGACATTTTTCCAGCTGTTTTTCCTGTGGGATGCATCCCATGCAGCACTCCTTGCCCCTGCCATAGGTGAGCCACTGTGTGCATCCAATCTTCCAGCACCGCTCCGGGGAACACCTACCGAGAAAAAGCAAAGAAAAACCCAGGGGACATTGAATTCCCCACAATTATCTTGTTGGACAGTGTTTGTTTACTGTCTCTGCACCCCAATGAGCTATTATCCGAGGGTGGATGAGGAGGGAGCCTACAAGGACTCGGCTCCCTGCTATCCTTTTCTGTTTTTTAACACTTCTGCCCGCTGCCATTAAGTGAGAAGCTGCCTTTTCTCACTTGTGCTGCACCACCTCACACCTCTCTCTCTCCTTTTAGTATTGTATCCTCTTTGATCATCAAGATGGGAGAGCTCTTCATGAATAATGAGAGAGAAACCTAAATTTTCGCCTGGCATCCCTCGGCACTGGAGGAAGTGCACCCCTCACCCACAGGTCCACATCTCCTCTGAGGCACTGAAAAAGAGCCCTCCTCTTTCTGAGCAATAAGCATAATTTTCTTTTCATCTCCTTCTGCTTCCTCTTTTTCTTCTCCAGGCAAATTTTGGGTTTTGTTGTGCACTGCAAAAGCTGAGAATACTTGGCAAAAGTGAGGGTTTCAGTCCGGAGCCTGAAATGGTTCAAAAGCGGGTCAGAGATGGCACCACGGGGCCCCCCGGGCAGTGATGCCCAGATATTCCAGGCATCTCCTCAGGGCCATCCCAGCAGCAGGACTGAGCTCCCCTCCCTGCTGGGAAGGCAACGAGAGGACAGCTGCTTATTGCATTTCTGTGCTGAGGAAGATTCTGCAAATAAAAGAAATCCTCCCTCACTTTTGTCTGTGATTCACTCCACCATGCAGAAATGCTCTCTTTACCTAGCAAAGGGGAGTAAAATCCTCCTGCCTTTCAGTTTTTCAGATGCACTTGATTACTGGAGGTGCTTGATTCACGTTCACTTTTGTCACCTGTTCCTTGTGACTTATATTTTAATAACCCAGGCCCCTGAGCCGTCTGAAAAGCAGCAAAAAATACACAAGGATGCATGTGATTTATCCCAGCATCCATGACAGCCAAAATCATGAACAGAGTCTGGGGTCATTTGTGGAAGAGGATGGGAAAAATAAAATGACAGTTGTCCCCCTTATAAAACTGTTGTCACAGCATCAGAGCTTCATGTGGGTCCAAATATTTTCCTTTTCCAAAAGTGAACTTTGGCTTGAAGTATAGAGAAGGCTGATTTATGTTTAAGGGTGAAATGTTTCAGGATTTGTAAAACTGGTGCTTAGAAAAGAATTTTTTGTGGTTCATGGTGTGCAGAGCTGTTGGGTAAGATCAGAGCAGCAAAAAACTTCCTTCTTCCAAATGTACTGAGATTAAGTATTTGTTTACATTGAAATAAGAGCTAAAAGTGGCCAGGCTAAACAGCTTCATTCAAAACATTCACAGCACTGTTTTCCTCCTTTTTGGTATAATTTGTGTATTTTCTTGGCTCTGTCTGACTTCGGTCATGTACGAAATAATGAGGGTGATCAGGATCAGGGAATGTGTCGGGGCTGTTGCCTGGGAGCCACCTCATAAAATCAGTGAGCGTGAGATTCCTGATTGTAATTCCCTCTCTGCTGTCAGCGCTCACCAGGTGTGAGGATCCAGATTCGGAGAGCTCCAGGCACTGGCAGCTTCCCAGCTTTTCTGGGAGGATAACAGAGCAACCAGTTCTGTTGTTAAAAATACCTTCCACTGAGAGATTTCATACCCTCCTTCGTCCATCCAATTCCTTCCATGAAACCTCCTCCAATTTGTGTTGCTGTTCCTTGGCTATATTGGAGCCCTGGAATGCTGAGGTGTGTGATGCTTCACAGAAGTGTGAACATTCTCTGATTGCACAGCCTGAGATGCCAATCACTTGATAAAGTTCTAAGTAATTCTTAAACACTCCCATGTACACACACCCAACAGAACAATCACAGAACCACAGAATGATTTGGGTTGGAAGGGACCTTACATTCATCTTGTTCTAACCTTCTGCCATGGGCAGGGACACCTTCCACTGTCCCAGATTGCTCCAAGACCCGTCCAGCCTGGCCTTGGACACTTCCAGGGATCCAGGGACAGCCACAGCTTCTCTGGGCACCTGTGCCAGGGCCTCTCCACCCTCACAGGGAAGAATTTCCTCTTAATATCCAGTCTAACCCTTCCTTCTTTCAGTTTAAAACCACTCCTCCTTGTCCTGTGACTCCACGCCCTTGTCCAAAGTCCTTCTCCAGCCTTCTTGGAGCTCCTTTAGGCACTGGAATGTTGCAATAAGTTCTTCCAGGAGCTTTCTCCTCTCCAGGATGAGCAACCCCAATTCTCTCAGCTGCTCAAAAATCGGAGTGTAGTTGATCTTGGCTCAGGAGGAAAACTCTCTTCAGCCAAAATATCTTCTCGAAAGGGGACAGTTTTGTGCCATGAGCTGATACCCCTCCACCACAGCTGCCTGCAGCCCCTTCTCCCCCGGGCAGCCCTCAGCCCCTCCTGGCTGCCTGTCAGATCTGCTCCCACGGGGATGGAAGGGAGGCAGGAGTTATTGAATGGCACAGCTGAGCCCTGGTAACGACATTGAGACAAATTGATGGACATCAAGGGGAGGCTTTGCTCGTCCCTGGGTGAACGTTGGCTAAGCCTATTAAAGTGTAATCAGTTCCAGGTAGCATTTGCTCTGCTACAGAAGCTGCTTAGCGAAAGCAATTATAAAGCAGTTAGAGGTTTAACCAATTAAAAGAATATCCTTCAGTCTCCCACAGCTGGATGGGTGATGCCTCAGTAAAATGCTTTTTAGCAGATGAAGTCAAGCCACATTTTTTAGTGAACGTCCGTGAATTTTTAAATTATTATTTTGGGGCCTCTGCATTTTGTCAAGCAATACAAGACAAAGGCCAAGAATTAATGATGTACCCATGTATGTCATTAATTTGTGCATTAATAATGTGCCTTCTGAACAAAGACTTTGAAGAGTCCATTCATTTCTCCTCACCAATGCCCACATCTGAGTTATTCATTTTAGGAGGAGAATATTGCCATGAGATTTAGTATAACCAGCCTACAGATAGGAAGAGTAAACAGCTCATATTTTGCAGCCACAATACACAGAAGAGCACCAGTCTAAAACTCCTTAAGCAGTTGTATTTTGTAATTCCTATAGTCTAAGAAAAGCAGATTTATTTGTTCATGAATCATTTCTTTTCAAGAAAGGAACAAAATTCATGGCAGTTTGTATCTCTAATAAAAAGTCTGAGCACCTCCAAGTGGAGTTCAGCAAAACCCCTGTGGCATTAAGCTGGAGTGGAAGCTGAGTTTAACAGCTGAAGTGTCATACTGAAATTTGGGAGGATAAATTGCCTATTTAACACTTGTATTTATTTCCCAGTGATGTTTGTACTTGTATGTTTACTTTGCAGCCTGCCAAGTGAGATAAAGAGAGCAGAATCAGAGCCTCTATAAACACCCTCTGAGGGGTAAAAAGCAGAGGTGGCTGCACCTCTTGGGGCAGGGAGACTCTTTTTTCCACTTTCTCAAGATGTGTCCCTTTGCTGGCACAGCATTCCTGCTGGGACTCAGGCTCCTGTGGCTGCATTTCTGCAGAAAACTCCCAGGTTTTCCGTGCCCTGAAAGCAGATTTTCCAGGTGTTAAGCCGTGACAATGTGAGTGTTTAAAAAGTGAACTAATGTGATTTTAAACACGCAGTCTGGCCAAGGCTTCAGTCACTGTGGAAGCATGCAGTGAACACAGCTCCAGGGTCCCTTTGATGAACAGGAACAAAGGACTTGTGAAACTCAGAACTGGAGGGGAAAAAAGAAAGGGCTGCAGAGGAAGGCAGCTCGGGTTGCAGCTGATCTCACCAAATAGAAAGAGCCTTGAACCTGGTGAGGATAAGATGGGATCCCTTATGTACTTTTCAAAGTGGAAATTTTATTCCTTTCTTCTTCCTTCTCCTCCAAACATCCACACATCCCCAGCGGAAATGGCATGAATGAAGTTTAAATGGAATCGAGCAACCTCTTCTCTGATTTCCAAAAGAATAATTGCCTTAGAAGAAACCTTGGGAAGGGACCCCAGTTTGCACTGGGACAGCATTGATGTCCTGCTTGCTGGAGCCTGTTCTTGGGCCAGCTTTAATCTGTATTTTCTGCCTTGCTCCTTATGGATGAAGCTGGCGCCAGGGGATGATTTAACTACTAGCATGAGGTGAGGTAGAAACTCACATCTATTTTCAAATCTGTCATCTGAAGCCATTAAAAATCAGGACTGGAGAATACAGTCTGAGTGAAATGTGTTGATTTTGCAGCCCAAAAGGTTTTTCCATTCACTGTGCTGTCTCACTCTCACTAATAAAGAAGAATTTAGGGGTGTTTTCAATAATACATTCAAGAGCAGAGGGGGGATTGTATCCAGCAAATGCTGTGTGGTTTCAGTGGTGTCTAAAGGAGCTGAAGACTTCCCAGGCTCATTGTTACTCCCAGTTTCTTTTTTGCTCTCCTGAGTAGTCCTGGTGGTCCTCAACTCCTGCTGATTGTGATCGACTTTTATGGAAATCCTTTATCCCACAGCCTTATGACCCAAATACCAGCACAAGTAGTTTTAATTTTACTGGGCTCATACCTACCCTGGCAGCTCCTGCAACGCCTGCTTTGGGGCCTGCTGATATAAATATTGCCAACAGCCTGTCAGGTAGAACATCATGTTCATATAAACAGCACCTCGAGGTTTAACCAGGCTGAGTCTGCGCTTGGCCCAGCTTTCACCAGCTCTCATATCAAACAGCACTTTGTGAGAGGTTCTCTGGTAATGGCATCAACTAAATAATGTATAAAACCCAGGAGCTTGGGATATGCAAGGATTGTTTCTCCTAAAATCAGCATTACCCTGACCTGAGACCCGTAACCTGTTCTACACCTTACTGGAACCAGCTGGGGTGTTGGACATGAGTCTGAAACACAGGAAAGGCTGAGAGATGTGTTCAGGGGGGTCAGTACATCCCCAAGCAGCTCCTGCCTTTGCTCAGGGATTCCACCATGCTGTTCCACGTCTGGATGTGGCTCAGCTCCCCTTGAAACACAGAGAAAAAGAAATAAATTGGCTGAAATAGTCTGGACAAAACCATCAAGGGAAGATGGATCTGAACTTCTCTGGAGGCCTTAGCAGCAGCAGAGGAGCAAGAAGGAGCAGCATCTCTTTTCTGCCTCTCCTGGAGAGGAAGGAGGGCAGGACAGAGGGATGCCCTGGCCGAGGGCCACCCTGGGGCCGCAGGGCTGTGACTCAGCTCTCCCACAGGGGATGGAGGAGATGAAGTGAGGAGAAAACACCAGCCCAGGCTTTGTAGGGCAGCAGCTCCCCAGGCACCCGTGAGTCAGTGGCGGTGGCTCCTCACCCATCGCTGTCCCCATGTCTGAGTCACTGCGAGCCTCACATGGCCCCACAAAATGATGGGGGCTGAAAACCCCTCCTGAGCATTGCTCCTGTGCTCAATCCAGCCAGAAAAACCATGGTTTCTTACCCAGGATGCCCTGTCCCAAGCACACGCTAATCCTGGAGAAGGGCAATTTCCCAGCCCCAGCCCAGGATCCACGCCAGGCAAAATAAAATACCCAGTGGGATCAAATAGAATTTAACTTCCAGGATTGCTCCCACATCCAGTTCAGTCTGAGAATCAAGACTGGCACGGTTTAAATCTCCTGCACAATGAAAAAAATGTCACTCAGAATTGACGTTTCTCTCCACAGGACTTCCTGAAGGAAAAACTAACCAGGGCTCATCCTCTGCTGCTCCTCCTTCCTCTCCCATTCTTCCTTGGCATGCAGTTCAAACAGGCAGAGAACAGAGCTATTGTAGGACAAAACAGAAAGACACAGGATGTAATAATTCAGGGTTTAATACACATTTTAAGTGGGAGTTTGATTGAGAAGGGAAATGAGGACATACATTGGTGGAAGAATCATTCCCTGGCACATTGGGGTTGTCTTGCTGGGGTCCCACCTCGCTCCCCAGCCCTGAGGTTTGGCACTTCATTTGCTTGAATACGGGAAATATCAGAAGCTCATGGAGCAGCTCTACTCCTATTAGAACCTTATTGAATTAATTAGAAGTGAGGGATGCGTCTGGTTTATTTTTAGTTCGAAAAATAAAGGCAGGAAGTCTCCAACCTCACAAACACCATCCTGGACAGTCACCCCACCACACATTGAATCAAACCCTTCCCCTGCAGTGCTCAGCTCCAGCAGACTGACCTGCTCCTTACTCCACCAAGGAAACCCATGTGTCAAGCTTTCGATGATGAAGAACACATCCTCAGAACTCATAGCAATAAAAAAAAATCATTTTGGCAGGCAGTTTGCTCAGAGTTTGTTTTACAACTCAACCATTTTGACAGGCAGGTGCTCAGAGAGGAAGAAAACAGCAGGAAAAGACACCAGAAGGAAAGGACACTTCCACTCTGTATGAGATGAAAGTTAAGACAGTCCTATGTTTCATATTCCTCTCAGGGGAGAGGACCCAAGAGGGCAGGATTGCCACCCTAAATCTGCTTGATCCCTTGTATGATAAAATGAAAACATACGGATTAAGGATGACAAATTCAGGTCGGGATCTCCTAATCTGTGTAGCACAGAAGTGCATAGTGTGTCACCCAGCTGGGACTTCCAAATCAGACCATAAGCGTCTCCAGTGCACTTCACATGTTTAATAGAGTTTTAATTGCAGAGTGATTGCATGTGATATTACAGAATTATTGCAGATTACTTAATTGCTGAGGTGAAGCAGATACTTCTCTCAATATGTGTTTTTGTCACTATTGGTCCATATTGTTTGGCACAGCATTGCCTGAGCAGCAGAAGCAGAAATCGTTTACCAGGAGAAAACCACGTTCATTTAACATGTTGGTAAATTTAACAAGCAGATGTGTGAGATTCTTATAATTGGCTGGAGGAAGAATCCGGATCCTGCCGTTCCTAAAGAGCTGCACATGGCGGTGAGCAGCTGAGAAGTGCCAGTGCACGGAGGTTTCTGCAAAAATTACGATGTGCCTGAATGAACCTGTGTTTGGAGCCATTTGGGAAGCTGCTTTTGCAGCCTGAAAATCCAGCTAATCCCATGCAGGCGCTGGGAGAGCAGATGGGATGGAGCTGCGATGTTGGCTCGTTCCTGTTGTCCTGAGGCTGACGGAGGAGGAGAGGCTGGAAGGTGCTGCTTCTCCTGCAGCCCCTGGGAGGGATCTGGAGAATCATGGGGGGATTGCTCCATCCAGGGCAAACCAAAGGCCCCTCTGACACAGAGATGGATTTCTGGGGGTGGCCAAAAGCGGGTGCTCAGAAATGTGAAGGAGCAAGGCAGGCGTCCGTGCTCCCACAGATCTTCCCAGAGGATCTCCCCACTTCTGTGCCAGGGGCTCTCCTGTCAAAGTCCCATCAAAATTCCCCAGGGAAGAATCAGGCACAGGTCAAATTCATTCACTTGATGGCATCTGAAGGGCTGCAGGCTGTCTGGAGATGAATTACATCTGTGATCACTGAGAGCAGGGAGCAGCCAAAAACTGTTTGAAAAAATGAATTCGCTTGGACAAGAGAATAAAAACAGACCCTCTAGCCTTCTTTCCAAAACATGTCCTTTCAGTTGCTTAAATCTTTATTGGATAAATGGTTTTTGCAGCATTCCTGGAAGATGCTGTCATGCATCATGCAGGCTGGTGCTAAAGGAAGAAAACCTTCTCCATTCTTAGCCATGTGTTTAATAGGAGAGGGAGCTCATGGAGTTGAAGTCGAGTGTGATTATGGAGCTGGACACCAGGAATTATTTAATTTCTGCTCTCCTGTGCCCCTTGGCTGAGTATCAGTGATGGGGAGATGCAACCACAGCCAGACTTCTTCCTCTTGAACTGCATTCTCCAAGGGAAACATCTTCTGCACATCTTCTCCCTGAGCTATGCCATAGTCCCTGTGGGATGACAGTGTCTAGGTTTGGAACACATCCACACAAATATTTTCAATCTCAAGGTAGAAAAAAACCCAGGCTTTGGTTCCACGTGCCAAATCCACTTTGCACTTGTGGTACCTCACTCTGGAGGAGAGCTTTGCTGCTTCCCAGCCCCTTACAGGTCACATAAAGGACAAGAGTGATGCGGCCCTTGCTGTCTGTAGAGCAAATTTGGGACAAAAAATTAACTTAATTATTTCATTTAGTCTTTATTCTCTTCTTGCCTTTTATTGTGTTACATTTTAACTGAGATTTCTTTATTTCCTGCTAGGATTCTGCCAGAATCCTGCTGTTCCATACAGAAGTGGAAAGGTATATTACAAAAGGAAACAAATCTTTCTCTTGATTGCCTGATAGATCTACTTTTTAATCCAGACTGACAAATGCACTCAATCAACAGCGCTTTTATGCCTCAGAGTTGCTGTGTTTTATTTTCCATTGTTTGACATCCCTCCGAATCTGGAAAGGAAAAAAAGTTGCAGTGCCTTTCTCTGCTTACCCTTTAATTGATGATTTTTATTATGGCAAAGTCCAGACCCAAACACATTGTCGTCTCAGGTATTGCACAAACGGACGAGCCCTGCCACCAGAAAATGCAGTTTAATGATGCTCAGCACTGTGGGAGCTGTGGCCAGTGGCTCCACATAACAAACTAATGGGATTAGAGTGTCCCTGGCTCCCTGTCTACCTGGATGAAAAACATCCACACACTGTCTCTGTGAGGATTTTGGACAAGATACGATGCAAACAGAGTTTCCTTTGAGCCAGTGTCTGGATCAGGCATCACCAGTCCTTCACCCGTACCTTCTGCTGTTCCTAATGTCACTGCCCCGGCGCTCAGTGCTGTTTTCTGTTACTTCTGTTGTGCTTGTTTTTACAGACATTTGCAGGCTGGCTGTCCCCCAGGGTTATTAATTCTGTACATAACAGCAATACAAGAATAAGTGTGGCTTCAGGAATGCAGTTCACAATAAAACCCACGCAGAGAGGTCCCTTTTTCACCCTGATGGAGAAGTTAAAGGGCTTTTTCCCTGCCTTGCAGGTGCTGTGGTGATCGCCTTCGTGGTCTGCTGGCTCCCTTACCACATCCGGCGTCTCATGTTCTGCTACGTCCCCTCCAGCCACTGGACAGAGTGAGTCACAGCCTGGGGGACACGGCCCCCATGCCAGGGCAGGGTGGGGGTCAGGCTGGGGCTGGGGATGTGGAGATGGAGGTGGGGATCTGCGAGCAAAAGCTCCAGTCGAGGGGTTAAAGCCTCAAGCTCCTAATTGCTGGGTTTTTTGGGTTTTGTTTTGGGGTTTTTTTGATGTCTCAGTGCTTGCCGGCCAAATTAAGACTCTTAGTTTTTACCTAAATCCCCCAGACACGGTGAAGGAAGCATCAGCTTGAACCAAAATGCATCATCAGCCCCTACTCCTCCTCCTCCTCCTCCTCCTCCTCGTGTGGGCTGCAGGCACAGCCTCAGCCCCGCTGGCAGCAGCCATGGGGCTTCACCTCTGCAGCATTGATGGAATGACATTTGGACAGAGGGGTTGGCACATCCAGAGTGGATTTCAGTCTCCGTGCTGCAGATATTCATCCCCAGCCCTAAGATGGGGCAGCTCCCATCAGCACACGATTTAGCTCCACGTTTCCTCAGTGGCAGGGGAGATTACACAGGTGGGGGAATAGCTGTGCTGCTCACTGAGTCTGGGGTGAGTTATTTGCTGGGTTTTGCAGGGAGTGGATCAAAATGAAACGCCAGCAGTTGCTGCTGATGAGGAAATGCCCAGATTGTCAGAGAATTCCGGGATAATTGCACGGCTGTGCTGAACGCACGTGCGCTGCTCGCAGATGTGCAAGGGCACCCCAGGAGCTCCCTGCATCCTTTCTGAGGCACCAGGCCAGGCTCTTCAGCAAAACAACCACCAAACTGATTATTATTCTTAAATATGTCATTAAAAGCTGGTGCTGTCTGGGGACACACACCCAAAAAGCCTGAGACGCCAAGGGATGCTCTTGTTTGTCTCCTCATGGGGTATTTCATCCCTGTTCTCCACGAGACTGAGTCTGTTCCCTTCAAGGAAAACAAAAAAAAAAAAAAAAATCTAAAAAATCTACAATACTAAAAGGCAGAACAACAGTAAAAAACTAAAATTCCATCAACTCCAAAAACAAAAACCAATAAATTAGGATATAGCAGTCTACTGAATGGAACTGTGGATCCAGCCACAGTAAAATCCAAAATCTATCTCCAGCCATGAAAACAGAGCTCTAGGCACACACTGGGACAAACTCTGGTTTCTCCTTTGCTTTCCTATATGAAAAGCACTTAAGGCAGTGTTCAATTATCAATTATGCAATGACTGCATTTGCTTTGAGCAAGAGGGGTAGAGAAGTCTGTCTGCAGTTAGTGGGAATTTATGCATCTTGGCTGTGCTCACACAGGATTTTTTTTCTTCTTTTTAAAGCCATGAGTGATTTTAGAAAAACATTGAATTTACAGAGTGATAGTGAACTATCAGTCTGGTGGCTAACCAAGAGTTTGCAGCAGCTTGGCATGTTCATTTATAAATGCATGTGCCTTGCCCCTGAAGAAGAGGAATTTTTCTAATATTAATTCTTCATCACTACATAGAGAAACTCTGCCTGCAAGGGCTGGATGGGCCACGCAGTCCTTGGCAGTGCTGAGGGGGTGTGGAGGGATGGGCAATGTAGTCCAGCACTCATCTATTTATCTTTTGTTAGACACTGCTCAGACTAGAAAAAAGGTCTGCAATTTCCACCAAGATAAATGATCCTGAAGGACATCTTCCTGAAAATGAGACCTGTGGTGTTTATGAATGCTTTACCAGCTCAGGGCTGTTGCTCTCAGTTGGCCCAAGGAAAGACATTTCCCGAAGTATAAAAGATAATAAAACATTTTCAACAAATTCTAGTTGAAAACATTAAATTGTGATGGTCAGGATGTGTTTCAAAAGCATGCCCCCAGAACAGGAAATGCTACCCCACATTGCAGACAAATCCCAACCCAGGGACCCACAGAATGAGCTGATGCTGCTCTCGCTGCCAGAGGGAGGAGAGAGAGGCATCTGCCACTGGAGTTTGGCTCTTCTGCAACCTCTGTATATCAGAGCTGCAGCCAAAAAAGTCAAGCTGATGTATATGTATGACACAGAAGCAAATTTCCATCTGGCTTCTCAGTTTCCAGAATGTCTATTTCCAAAGGAAAAATGAATGCACGAGGTAAATGTCGTGCCTGGCCCCAGGGCTTAAATGAGTTTCTAACTGCTGGTGAGTGGGGGAATATCTTCACAGAGGCATTTGATCCATGTCTGACCAGTTCCAGCTGAAGGTATAAATGGTTTTTGGTGGCTCAGGCACCGCGGGTAAGCTCAAGTCTGCAGCCTAGAAAGGTTAGATGGAAAGCAACTCGTGTTTTTCTCACCCTTGTCACTCTGAGTTCTTCACACTCCGATTTTTATCTTTCATCTGTTCCTCCAGCTTCCTTTACAACTTCTACCACTACTTCTACATGCTGACAAACGTCCTCTTCTATGTCAGCTCAGCGATCAACCCCATCCTCTACAATCTGGTGTCGGCAAACTTCCGCCAGATCTTCCTCTCCACACTCACCCTGCTGTGCCTGCCGTGGAGGAAGAAGAAGAGACGCTTGGCCTTCACCAGGAAATCCAACAGCATCTCCAGCAACCACACATTTTCCAGCCAGGTCACAAGGGAAACCACGTACTGAAGCCAAAGGAGGAAGAGGAGCAAAATTCATCGTGGAGTCAAAACTTGGGAGAGGCCTCTGTGACTTTCATGCATGGTCTCGAAATTCATGTAATGCAAATGTGTTTAGCAAAGTCATTTTTGTTGGGAAAATAGGCTTTGTTCTGCCAGTAACTTTGAGGTTATTTTCGAGCATTGGCCTTGCCTCTTGTGAGTAATGTCTACACGTATTGTAACTTCAGTCTGGCATAAATTCAGGTGTGGTGTTAACTGGGAAGCCAAAATGTGCTCAACTTCGGCAAAACCGTACTGCATTTCATCCTTTTCTCAGTGCAGAGATGCCATGTTCACATCCAGGGGTTTGAGGTCACGTCTCCTGGTGGCACCGAGCGGAGAGTTTGGCGAGGAGAAAGAAGCTCTGAGCAGAAAGGGATGTTTTTGGAGAACGGACGTGCCCATCTGTGGGATGTTCAGTGAGCTAGGAGTGAAAACTCAGGGAGCCAGGTGGTTATTTTAGAAATAGATCTCCATTATGAGTAATATGACCGAGGTGCTCAAGAGAGCCGCTCTGGCTCCTTGAAATTAAATAAGAACAGATGATGCCTTACCTGGGCTGGGGTGGCTGTGTGGGGGAATGGGGTCACCTCTGGCTTTAGGGCATCTGCAGTGCCTGGCATTGGTACCACTGCACCAACAACAGCAGAGTCTCTGGCCAAGTCAAGAACGCAGAGGCTGTGCCCCGCTGGAAGGCTGAAAATGAACAGAAATGAAAAATCTTCCTTTTGCCATACAGCCCAATCCTATTTTTTACCAGGGAGAACAGTTTGCTGGCCTGCATTAAGAGGTGAGAAAACTCCAAGCTCAAGAGGGCTCCAGGCTGCTCAGATAAGAACAAGCTGCCCCAATTCTGTGCAGCCTTCAGATTTTTCCCATCCTTATTCCAGTTTTACTTGTTTCCTCACCATTTTCGTAAGGCTGACATCTCATAGTTTATATCAGTTGTAGGCAGCAGGGCCTCTTGTTCTACCTTTTCTTTTATTACTTTTTGCTACCAGACCTGTTGGCACACTGATCTGCACCCCCAATATTCAGATAGTTCAAACAGAGAGCACAAGAAGGACTAAACTGGGGAGCCTTGGCTCTAAACCCACTTTCTTTTAACAAGCCAGAGGAACAGAAACAAGCACTGAAAGTTCTCTTTGAAATTTCTCAGCTGGTCAGGAGATGTTGTACCAGACAGAGGGAAGAGATTATATTTGACGAAGCACTTCTGTTGCTCATGGACTGTTGACTTCTCTTTGACAAGGAAAACAGGTGGTGGCACACAAATGAATAAATCGAAACAAACAGAATAAAGGAGATTGATCTCTAGGAAGGAAATCTGTGAGAAACCAGTGAATATTTTCTGTGTGTGGTGTGTGTGAAATGGCTTGGACAGGTTGGAAGAAGAATCTCTGGAAGACCTGCTCATCCTGCCTTGTGGGAAAATCCAGGTGCCATGAAGAGGAGAGGGAAAAGGTCTTCCTTGGGAGGAAGAGGAGTCTCGATGTCACACATTTAACATTGGCCTTCCAGGCATGACACTTCGGATGTTTCTGGAGGACCCAAATTGTTTTACCTCACCTCTAAACAGAGTCAGCAGCTGGGAGGTGCTTCCTGAAACCTCCCACAGAAGCTGTAACTGCATTGCTTTGACTTTCATTACGATTTAACACCCTGCATGTCTCATTTGCTTTTGAAATATTAAGCATTATTATTATACTTGTTCAACACCAACCTGCTGAAATGTGCTTGATTATCTTAGGAAACACTGTACAAAAATCGTCATTTCACATAAGATGCTTGGTTTAGATTTTCACTACTGAGATACACTGGCAGCTTACAGAATATTTGATCACGGCTCAGAGGAACTGGCAGGTTTATTTTTGGCTTGACGTGACAATGGGAAAAAACTGCAGTAAAAATGAATTTACCGTAAACTCTTTCCACAGTGTTTGTTGGGCTGCTCGAGTGCTGAGGAGCTGGGGGAATTTGGGGCATTTATCCGAGTGGTTTGCTGACTTCTGCAGCTCTGGTCTTGCAGTTTAATGGGAAAGCAGACCTGGGTCCATGGCCTTAATCTGAGATTGCAGCTCAAAGCTACCTCGACCACTGGCCAAATCTGACAGCCCTGAACTGAGCAGTGTAAGTCACAGCTGGTTCATCCTCTCTTCCCTCCTCACCTAATTTTGCTATATTCAATTCAGACATGCCATTCCCTTGAGCTCAAAGAAGTGAAGATAACTCACTGCAAAGCCCCGTGGTTTCTAGAGAACCACTGGATAGTTTGGGTTGGAAGGGACCTAAAAGATCATCCAGTTCCAAACCCCCTGCAAAGGGCAGGGACACTTTTCCCCAGACCAGGTTGCTCCAAGTCCCATCCAACCTGGCCTCGTAAAGGAAAGCTGACACTGTAGAGAAGAAAAAGGTACAAACTGCCCCATATTTACCAGAAAAATGGTTCTTTACAAGCCTTTTAACAATGATTGAACTGCTAACCCAACAAGGTTTTAAAATCTAATCTGGTGTGAATGGTTTTGCCATTAGACAGAAGACAAACTCCCATCTGTTGTGTCCCTGTCTTGGCTGAACCCTTCACCAAGGCAGAGGTGTTAGGGCCTCTGCTCATCTGTGCAAATTCCCTGTAAGCGTTTGGAGCTGTTTGTTTTGACTAAAAAAAGAATAAAATCTGTGGAACCCGCAGATGTGAAGTGCTGCCAGATGGATTCTGAGAAATTCCCCTCTGAAGAGAGCCTATCAAGTGACCTCTTCAAACGTTATTTTGGGGTTTTGTTTCTCTTCACAGTGCTCTTGCCAGAGCCATCCATTTGGCAGAGTGCGAAATCAGGTTTATAAAGTCATTCTGCTATTCAGAACTTTCCCCCAGACAGGACTCCCTCACCACAGGCCTGGTACATCAGTGTTGGAACGCTCTGCTGGGCTCATCTTTTTTCGTAAGGAGCGTGAGACCTCACTTCAGCGAGTTTCCAGGAGAAACTCCATGGAAAATCATGGAGGGTTAGCAGGGCACATGCTGCACACTCAATAGCAGGACCTTTACATTTCCATCATCCAACGCTCAGAGAAACCACCCCGGGGGTGCTGCTGCTGCAGACAGCTCTGAGCCCAACATCTGTGCAGCTGCAGCGCTCCTGCCCTGGGGCAGGACCAGCAAATATCCACTGGAGCTTCCTCGTGCAGCGCTGAGTGTCAGTCCGGCGTCCTCCTGGCTGTGCCGTGCAGTGACTGTTTGACCAAAGCTGTGTCTGCTACAGCTCTGTCTGCTGCTTCATGTCACACATTTTCCTGTTCTCAGTCTGGGTTTGCTCAGTACGACAACAGAAATCCAAAATTTCATGATGCTGTGTCCTGGCTTTGTGATGCAGAGTCCTCCCCCGGCTGTGCCACCCGATAGTCCTGCACATATTGTATTTATGGCAAATATTTTTTAAAGTGCACCTTTTCTCTTTTTTTTTTTTTTTATTCTGAGATACAAAATGTTGATGTGCTTTATTTTCTGTGGCCTGTTGCTCAATGGGGAAAAAAAATGAATGTTAAAAGTGTGTCAGTGTCTACTTTGTAATATTTTCTGTGACAAAGGGAAGGAAGAGGGTGTGGAATCCTTCTGCGTGGCCATGGGAAACACTCTTTCAGTGTAACATGCTATTATTGATTCTGTATTTACTGATCAAAGTGTAATGAAATGGTCAATTCCTGATATAGCCTTTGTACTGTATGGTATTTTATTTTGTCATTTATTGATCCTAAGAAATAAATATCCAAATTTAAGGCTTGGTCTGCTCATGCTTGCAGTGGCAGATACCACAGAGCCTGGCTGGGGTCTGAACGGCTGAAATCCCATTGGCCTTGAACTGGGATTTGCAGAAGGGCCCTGAGCTCTCCTCTCCCTGCACTCTCCAGCACAAACAGCATCCAAACATCAGCTGCTGCTTCTGTCTTCAGATCAGAAAACAAATGGGGGGAAAGATGAGCTAGCTTTGAAAGTCTTCTTTCAGTGACGGTTGCTCAGAAAAAGCCCTATTAAAACCATCAGGTCTGTGCTGTCCTGCTCTGGGAGCTGTAGGGGCACAGTGGAGTCAGCCCTTACCCCAAAAAATGATGAAAAAAAGGCAGGTTTATCATGTGTTAACAGTGAGATTTCCCTTCTTGTCTTCCCATCCTCCACTTCCTCCCTGGCATTTATTTTTCTAACACAAATGTAATTTTTTGGAGGACAGAGTGCTTGGGTATTACCCGTGATATTAAAGTGTCCTTACACTAAATGAGTGAAAATCAGTCACCTCCATCCTCCCTGCAGCTCCTGGTTAATGTTCTGTTGTGCAATAGCTAAGCTGAGCCATAAAATCTTCATAGTTTTTAACCATTCAACCCTTTTGTTTTGATTTCTGGTAGAGGGAAAGGTTGCTTGGAAAGCAGCATGGGAATAAAATTTAAATATTTGGAACCATTCATGCCTGGCAAA
Organism: Origma solitaria; assembly: GCA_013397895.1. Taxonomy (NCBI): domain Eukaryota; kingdom Metazoa; phylum Chordata; class Aves; order Passeriformes; family Acanthizidae; genus Origma; species Origma solitaria. The sequence continues at coordinate 399,488 of VZRL01003091.1, forward strand.
CCCATCTTCTAAAACCTAGCTCAAATGCACTGCCTCCCCAAAGGCTTTTTGGTGCTGCTTCAGATGAGAAGAGCAGGAACATCTATTGTCCCTACACCAACACGTATTAAAGAATCAAAACCATTTATTTTATGGATCCTTTAATATGGTGTTCAGCCCTGCTCTGCTTGAAGGTGTATTTTCAGTCTGCAGCTCGTGTTTTCAGCAGTGGAAATCCACAGCACGTGGCAGGATCCTCATTTCCTGGCTGCAGGAGATTTCAGTGCTGGGTACGATGCTCCCAGCACAGCCTCCATGGCTTATGAAAACCCAGTCCTTGCTCAAGCTGGAGTGAAAATGTTGCTGTCTGCCTGTGGCTTGTCTAGCTCAGGGCCAAAAAGAAGCCAAAATCCTGGGAAGCAGAGCTTCCCGCTCCTCCCAAGCCACCCTCCCGCCCGGTGTCACACAACGATGCACATCACCCCCACAAATGTGAAGGAAAACAAAAGATGTGGAGAGTCAAATAATTCTTTTATTCCTTTAGAAAGGCACAAGGACTGTGCCTGGAGCCATGAGGGATGCTTTCAGCTTGGCCCTTATTTCTCATTTCAATTATAAAAGCAATTTCCATAGTTCACGAGGGGAAAATTTCAGGCACCTTTCGAAAAAAAAGTTACGTTTTAGTAAATGGCTTCATAACACTTAATAAACATCCATCCAGAAGTTAATTTATTTAAAATAACTTTAAATCCTGCTCTGCCTTATTAAATTTGTTTGAACTGTAGATCAGGTTGGAGTATATTCATAAGGGTCTTTAAGCAATAAGGCAGAGCATCATGGTTATTATTCCACCTGTCCTGTGGACTGGGAACTACAAAGCAGGACCTGAAGTGCAAAACCTCTCCAGAAGCACAGGCACAGGCACAGCCCGAGTGCTGCAGGGCAGCCAAACCAAGCTGCTGGGGCTGTTTTCTGGGAACAAAAACGTGCCAGGGGAGCTCAGAGCAGCCAGCCCAGCATCCATGGGCTGCCAGCCCAGACCTGGGCTCGCTCAGCCAAATGCCAGTGGGAAAGGATCAGAGAATCATGGAATCCCAGAATGGTTTGGGTTGGAAGGGACCTTAAATCTCATCTCATTCCACCCCCAGCCATGGGCAGGGACACCTTTGATTATCCCAGGTTGCTCCAAGCCCTGTCCAACCTGTCCTTGGACACTTCCAGGGATGCAGGGGCAGCCTCAGCTTCTCTGGGCAACTGTGCCAGGGCCTCCCCATCCTCACAGAGAATTTCTTCCTAACATCTAATCTAAGTAGAGAAGCAGTAAAATTAGTTAAACACCATGTCACTGGTGAAACAAACCAGCCAAGCCAGCCTGGACTTTCAAGAAAGTGGAAGAGAAAGGCCAACAATTTGTAGTGAGTGTGTAAGTGCAGCTGTCGGTGCTGCATCCACACCTGGGGTAATGCTTTGCCCAGGGCTCCTCAGCCTGGAGAATAGAAAGCTCCAGAAAGACCTCAGAACCCCTTTCAGTACCTAAAGAGGCTTCAAGAGAGCTGGAGAGGGAATTTTTACAAGAACTTGGAATAACAGGACAAGGGAGAATGACTTTAAGCTGAAGGAGGGCAGATTCAGATCTCACCAGCACCACAACATTCCATGAACATAACTGAGATGCAGAAGCCTTGTTATCAAGACTTAACAACATTAACACACTCCCAACAGCCCAGCACACTCCACATCTTTGTCACCGCAATGGTGTAGGATTGCCGTCTGTGGTGCTTGGGTCGGTTTGTTTCAGACAGTCGGGACGGAGATGAGAGACCTCTGGAGTTTGGTCTAGAGCATGAGGTTTATTGTGAAAGGTGTGGGTGTAGGGGAGCTGCTGGGAGCTGCCAGACACAGCTCAGAGCAGGGAGAGAGGGGAGAGAGAGAGAGAGAGAGATACAGAATACGGAATATAAAAAAGGAAAGAATGAAAGTACCGTGGTTGCAGTTTACAATACAATAAATCATCTTCTGTGCTGAATATTCTAATTTTCACTAACCAATCTAGAACAAGCTACAAATCCTACAACATTTACAGACAGCCTATGAGAGTCATTGCATTACCATACGGCGTTATATTTTAAACCCTAAAAACTGCTTTTTGGACCCTCTGCCAAGTTGGTAGAGTCTGCTTGACCCTTGGACCTGCCTACAAGCAGAGGGGACTGTTTAATCAGAAGGGGATTCCCTTCAGTGGCTATACCATTGTTTTCCAGTTGTTCAGGAACTGGGGTTTGGTATCTCAAAGCTTGTCTTCATTTCAATCTCGCTTATAGTTTCCATATTCTCAGCATCTTTTGCCAGATAATAATATTTATAAGGCTTTCCTATTTCATCTTCCCCAACACAGTGGTGCTCTCGTTTTGGGGATGGATTTCAGGCTCAAGAGCTGCTGGGATTCACGCATGGGTCTCAGTGGAACCTTTTAGACCAGAGGCTCAAACCCCAGCGCTCAGCTCTGCCCCATCTCTCCCCTCACTCAGCACAAGCAGGTAGTTCACGAGCTATATTAAGCCTCCATTCCAAGACATATATTAGCAAAACATGCCAACATTCAGCCATTGAAAAGCAGCTTCTCGCTGGCTGTCAGCAGCAGCAACAACCTTGTCACAGCACTTGGCAGCTTTCAGAGTGTTCTCGATGGTGCTGTTATCCTTGGTGTCTGCTCCGTGCACACTGCGCGAGAAGGTGAAGCGTTGTGGGCTGAATTTAAAAAACACCCAAACAGCAACAAACTCCATTAAATGGGAGTGACCTTAGCAGTGCCACGGGGAGCGATAACGAAATCTGTGACACCTGACATTTTCGATGTTTTAGCCCTGTCCAACTGAAAAGCAGCTATGACTGCCAACAGCATTATTAGTACAGCTCCCACACAGAGCATGAATTCTTGCGAAGTTTCTCATTACTGCAATAAATCATTTTTTGTCTTCCTTCAGACCGGCAATTGGAATAAGATTAATTTCTCTTTACCATCAACACAGGCATGAAATAACATTTTTCGTGACCAGTCCAGGAAAACGCCTTATGTCGCAGTTGGTGTTTTCTGACTCAGAACTGGAGACTTTATCCTTTTCCTTCCTCTGGGCTCGAGCCAGACCGAGGCAAGAAAATGGTGCAGGGATTTTAAAGTTGGTCACCAGTGGCACCACAGCAAGGTACCAGACTGGTTAATCCTCTTGCCCAGAGAAGTGAGCACCCTTCAGGAGGCTGACCTAGGAAAATATGGAAACACAAGCCTGTAGGCTTGTGAGATGAAAGAAAACACAAGTTTCTGGAGCATTTCTGAGCCTTGATGAATGCCTACATGCACAGTTGGTAAAAACCTCTTTGCATCTGAGAAGAAACCCAGTTTGGGTTTGTAAGGAACTCAATCTAGCTCTGTTTGTTTCTCTTTTATGAGGCTTTTAAAAAAAATATCATTTAGTGGGGGAAATGAAGCTATTCATTCTCTTCACAGCTCCAGTCTTAAATGCCAGAGGTGCTGATCAGATTAAAACAGAAATCAGGGTTCATAGATTGTGTCTGGAAGGAATAAAGACTCTGGTCCTGATTTTTATTGAATACAGGACAATATTCCTTGCTTATTGTATATATTACAATGGTGAAGGGGGAGATCTTTTATCACAGCATGGCCCAGTGCTTTTTAATATGTTATTCATCATACAGAGCTCACTGGAATTCACTTGCAGATTTCACTTTGTACCTTAAAAAGTTTTCATGGAATTTTGGAGACAGGGAAAATATATTCTCCCATGTTGCCAGTGTCACTCCACGGATACGCCAGTACAGTCAGCTCCTCATGACTGAACCACAGAATGGTTTGGGTCAGAAGGGACCTTAAAAATCCTCTCATTCCAATCCCCTGCCATGTCCAGGGGCACCTTCCACTTGGTCAGGTTGCTCCAAGCCCCATCCAACCTGGCTGTGAAGGGCATCCTCATGAAGAGCCTTTGTCTTGGAATGGCCGACTGGTAAAAACTCCCCTCCCCTTGCCCTAGGGTTATGTGATCTCTGGGAGATCAGCCATGTGGTTATCCTCTGATTCCTGGGGAAGATTCCACTGGGAAAATGTTTCATTAATTAGCTTAACAAAGAGTAAGGGTGTGAGTGACAGACTTATGGCGAACAGGAAAGCCAAAGCTACTCATAGATGAACATTAAAATAAAAATCGGGGAGGCCTATTTCTGCTCTGCTCCTCAGTCCGGGAGGAAAATGCAAAATTAATGAACCTCTGTACAGGGAGATAGAGGCAGGAAAGGCTCCTGCAGAGAGCAGGTCTCACTTTGATTTCCCCCCAAGCCCAAAACCTCTGATTTCCAAAATTTCCAATCTTCCTTCTTTGAGGGAGATTGTTCCATATCCACTTGCGGTGTAGGATAAAAGGTACAAAGGATTCCAAATGTCTTCAGAACGTGTGGGCGCCATCAGTGCACAATGACAATTCTATTTGCTCTCTGTATTTCTATATCCATCGTGTCATCAAAAGGATTCACAGACCTTTTCCAGGGAGAATGCAGTTGTGCTAGCAACATCAGCGTGCAACAAAAAACCACTGGGGAATGGAAAAGGAAAAATAAAAACAGAACGTGCTCTGCTCCTGTGTGATTTTTGCATCTTCACAGATCAGTCAAAAGCTTTTCTCTTCAACCAAAACCTCCCTTCCACTTGTTTACAGAAATTCATCCCCCTGTGCTATTCATTTTCCTGGGAGACTGGCTCCAGGGCTCAGGATCTGCCTGTTTGCCATATCCATCTCTCCAGAAGGCACCACAGGGTTTGAAGATTGGTTGTCCTCATCAAGAGGAAAAGGCTGTTTTCTGTAAGAAGGAGCCATGAGTCACAGCAAGACTTCGATGATCCCAATAGACTCCCTTAGAGGTTGGACCAGAGCACTGGAGAATTAGGAGCTGTGGGACCAAAATTAAATAATGGATCAGATGATGGGAAAGTTGTTTTGTTGGGGTGAAAATTGATAAAACAGAGGGTATTGCATATTTATTTGAAATCGTGCCTATTTCTTGTGCTGCACAGTTTTTCAGGAAGCTCTTTAACTGTGCACAGAGAAACACAGAACAGGATTGGGATCAAAATGAGGGGAAACAGGGCTGCTCAGAGGATCACCCACTGCAGGGGGATGAGGCAAAGGCAGAGGTACAACCCTGCCAACCTGCTCAGGAAATCATCCCCTCAGCAAGCATCAGAGCAAAGCAGAGAAACAAAGAGTTAACTTTGCTCGCATCTCCCAGCAAATGCCTGTTCCCACAATCACTGTCTCTTTTTGGCCAGAATTCTGTATTTTTTAGCTGTTCTCAACTCTCTTGTAGAGCAATTATTCCTAAGTGCAACTGAGGACATTTTCCCTTCTGCTCAGATGAGATTTACTTCAATGCAGTTTGGTAGTAGCTCCTCAGAGCACCTAAGAAAATCTCCTGTCTTTCTCCTGAAGAAAGGAGCTGCTAAAACACTTGGGAAGTCAGGGGGAGAAGAGGAGAAAGACGGAGAAAGAGGGAGAAAGAGGGAGAAAGAGGATTGGAGCTGGTGCTGCAGAGGCTGAGGAGTGGGACACCCACCTGTAGGAGAGAGAGAGAAGTGGGATGGCCAGGAGAGAGATAAACATCCAAATTTGAGAAGGTTGTTGGGATTTCCTGCTGCCAAATACAGCTCCAGAGCACGTTAAGCTGCATCTTTACCAACACCTCCCTTCCCACATTCATATTTTCAATCACAGATCTTTTCAGAGTCATCCTTATTCTCCAAATATTAAATTTGGAAAAAATGGTCAGTCGTGGACCCTTAAAATGAGGGTGTTTGGTTTGGGTGATTTAATCTCCAGTGCAAATATTCACTTCTTTCCAACCAGTTCCTTTTATTTAGGGTTAACAAGTAGAAATTTCACTTGAGCAGCTGTGGTTGCACCTCATGAATGTTTAAATTGAGGATAATTTGTATTTCTGTTCATATCAAAGTATCTGCTCTTTAAAATAGCTTGGGTCAACTCTACATTTTTTACAGTTTGTGAGCAGAAATATTTCTGGCTTATTGGCATTGTGGACAGCTTTGTTCCTCACTTTGTTTTATTTAGTTAGACTGTAACTTTAATAAGATTTTAATGTTGAGACTTACACTACACAAATTTCAGATAAATTTGTTCACCGATCAAGGCACAAAAGAGAAAACATTTTAATAAATTGAATATTGCCTTCTATCTACTGTTCTCCCCGCAATAATGAATTGCAATCTAAAATACAATTCAACTCTAGCCATAAATATTCATAGCTAAAAGTCCTTATTTTCCCTTAGACTGTTCTGTGCTACTGGAAAGTCTAATGTTTCAAAAGTCAAAACACTGAGACCTCATCAAAACCAGATGTACCCAGCAAAACTGCGATGCAGAAAAGTGGATTTCATTTCAAATAAATCACGAACTGCGGTGGGAGCAACGCCGTGTTCTGATGCACCACATTTCCATAGGTACAGAGAAATCAACTCCGAGCCAGAACTGATTGCACACCCAGGTTTGGGATATCACAGCCAGGATGGGATATCACGATCCCATCGTGGGGATCCTGCAGCCACACGCGGATCTGACTGAAGGGCAGCACTGCAGCGAGCAGAGAGCAGCTCCTTTCTAGCATCCATTTGAAAACCTCAGCTCTGGCTCTGGCTATCAACACTTCCAGAGGTGATCTGCTGCACGAACATTTCCTGCCTGCCACGTTTGCTCCTCTCTGCTCCTCTCCCCTTGCCTGGGGATTGCTTTTCCTTTCACACTGCACCAGTAGGCTGCAGCTGCCATCCCCAGGGAGCAGGTGGAGAGCAGGACACCCCTGACCAAGGCTCGGATGGACACCTCTGACCACCCTCAGATGAGGCAGAGGCATTTTGGGCTGTTTGCACAGTGTTCATGCACATGATGGCACAGGCAGGGGGAGAGGAAGAACGGGTGTCTCATAAACCCCATGACAAATGGGAAGACAAAGGTAATTCAATTACTCTGCGCAATGATGTTACAAAAAAGGATGAAGAACTTAAGTAGATAATTGTTTATCCTTTGTTTCCATTGTTGATTCAAAACTAACACAATTATTGGTGCAGGTGATGTCTCAGTTCTGATTCACAGGGGGGGAAAGCACTTCTTGTGCCTTATGAGCTGTTAATCCAACATGACAGGCTTGACCTGAGGACACCAATAATGTTGTCATCTCAGTTGTCTGATGGCACAGAGCTGAACTGATCCGTTCTGTCTCACAGGCTCAGGGAATTTTGTGAATTTGGTGGAGGTGGAAACGTCTCTGGTCACAACTGCGTACAAGGGGAGTTTCTTCCCTTTTCTCCCCATAACTCAAAGCCATGGTCTTCTTTCCCTTTGGTTTCAATTTCCCATATTATAGCTCCAGAAAGGGACTTTCTGAAGAGGGACAGATCACGCCAGTCCTGGCCAGAGCTGCTTGTTAAAGCACCTGCACATCTCAGGAGCAACGTCAGCCTAAGGGCTGGGGATGGATCACAGCAGAGGCTCAACAGCTCCCAAAGGAAATCACTCCCAAACAAAGAGCAGACACAAAATATCAGCTAGGAACCAGAGCCTCTTCTCACAGCCTCCTCCACTCCTGCTGACAGAAATAAACCTGCTCAGCTGTCACTGTGGAGCTGGAGATGGGCCATGGGGAGGCAGGACGCGTGGGGGTGGATGAGGGGGAAGGATTTTTTTTCTCTGTGAAAACATCCAGTTTCACCACTGACAAGTCTGACAGGTGGAAACCAATTAAAAAAAAAATCCTACTCACAAGTGCCTGGCTTCTTTGGAGAAGTTCCTCAGTTTTGCCCACGCCTCTGTAGTAACTGCTGGGTGCTGACACAGGGCAGGATTGTGTCCCTGGTGTCCCTGCACTCCTGAAACTGGGGCTGGGCTGAGCTCTTGCACAAGGTAATGTGGTCACAGTCCCTCGCTGGCACATTTTGTGGGCTCACACATCAACCACCTGCTTGGAGCAACGCTGCAGAAATGTTGACTGCAGCCTTTTGATCTCATTTTCCCTTGAGATGCTGACGAACTGTCTCAGGAAGGCATCAGCTACTTCAGTTTGGTGCTTGGAAAAGCGAGGACAAGGATTAGCCTACCTTCAACGTTCCATTTTCTATCATATACTGAAAAGGATCTAAATGAAAATATCTGAAAGGCAGGTCCTGCCAATTCATCATCACACAGGCTGGACACAGGAGCAGAAAATTAGTTCTTCCTCTTCTAGGGTCAAGTTTGAATTTAAACATATATATTCCTGGGAATCTGCATCAGAGATGCTAAACACCTCATAACAGAAAAAGCAGGATGGGAAAACAATGTTACCATTCAGCTACATTTGCAAAATTCCAATGTAAAATAAATGTGCATTAGATGACTGCCGCAGCATCTCTGAATCATAGGCACTTCAATGTTTTAAAATTCCCTCATGAGCTTTGCTCTGCCAGCTACTGAGCAAGTTTCCCCCTGTACCCTGAAGAGAGTAAGGGTGGAGAGCTGCCAACATTTTGTAGGATAAAGCTTTTCCCGAGAAAAGCTTTTCCAGAAAATCAACTTGCTTTTTGTCACTTCAGTGAAGCCCCAGGGGATCTGAACCCTGCAGGCCCAGACAGAAGCAGTCTGGGTTTAATGTTCCAAGAACAGATCAGACACCAAGAGCATGAGCTCCTCTGCAGCTCTGCAGCTTTGGGAAACATCCCCACGGGATGTGCTGCATTTCCAAGCCAGGCTGCAGACTGAAATCCGACAAACATCCACCTCTTTCCCAGGGGTTCTCCTCACCAAGAGGGTAAAACTTGATAATGAACATCTGGGCAACCTCAGCCAACATGGTCGAGTGGCCACGGCAGTGCAAAGGGTTTGGTTTTTCGGTAATTAACATGATGGACTTTAATGTCAGGAGAAATCAAGTCGCTGGTTTAATTTCTCCTAACTTCAGGACAGGTGGGACAACAGCATTTTGTGACAGCCACAGCAACACTGTGAGCTGCTTGTTCTTAAATTACAGTATTAAAGTATTAAATTGGCTGTGGAGACCCTGTCAAGAGCAACCACAGCAAGCAGCCCCTGGCTTTCCTTGGCTGAGAGCAGAGCTCTCACCTCAGCTGAGCAGTCTCAGCTCAGGCAGAGGAGTTCCTTGCTCTCCCTCCAATGCTCTTGTCGCAAGCTCTTTTTTATTTAGCGTTTGTTCACCTCTCAGTATTGGCTCTGATTTTCTGATATTCGTGGAGATTCATGGAAGCTCGCAGGGAAGTCAGGCAGGAGCAGACAAGATGGCGAGAGCAAACTTTATTTACCAAACTTTCTTTACCAAACTTTCTTTATATATGCATGAATAATCTAACAACTCTTGGTCGGCAATTTTCCACCCCCTAAAATGATTGGTTACAACCCCACAACATCCACTACCAAAACACAGAGATTAGATAAGCACAGAAATGCAACTTATCTCTATTTTCCATAAGAAAGAAGAGAAAGATTTCTAAAACAGGGCAACTATATCTCAGGATGCCGCCCACTCACATGAGCCCATTCCAGATCTCACGCTTTGGAGCCTTTTGAAATATTTCTCTTTTCATGAGAGCCTCTTCTCTTCGAGGAGGCTGTGGGCTGGTGATCACAGTCAGCATCCACCATCGGCCAGCACTGCACAGTTGCATAACGTGGCTCACTGCAGGGCAGGATCATTAACACAGCTCACCTTCATCACCAAGCCTTACATGAGGGCATTTGGGACCACCTCAGCAAGGCCCCACAACCCCAGCTTACCCATTTCTGCCCTAAAAAAAGGATCTGTGGGGTAATGACTGACACAAGGTCTGATTTGCCAATGTCTCTTACCCTGCACTCATGAATTTTCATCCCAGCGCCTTCCTCGCAGGACTTCCCAAGAGCCAGACTGATTTTATTGAATGTGACAGGAGATAACAGTGCCTTATAATAATTGTGCTTTTTTCCCGTTGTGAAAACTATATAATGCAGCAAGCTCCAGCTCGCTGATGAGCAAAGGGACACCTGCCTGAGCCACAGGCTGGGACGTGGGCAGGAGAGCTCTGCCTGCCCTCATTCCATCCCACGCAAAGAGGATGACCCAGGAGGTTGGAGCTGACGTCCAAAGCATCTCATGATTCACTTAGACCCCTCAGGGGTAACAAAGAAGAAATTAGGATGGGAGCAGAGACACACTGGAGTGCGCCTCCCTTCTGAGGGACATCCTGCTAAGAGAGGGGATGAATAAAATTATTTGCCCTGCCTTGTTAATCTCATTTATTCCTGAAGATGGGAAGTTAAATGCTGATAATTCTGACAAGGGAATCTTCTTCCACGGGCAAGAAACACCTTGTCTTCATTTGAGACTCAAAGGAACTGATGGCTGAAAAGTCATCCAAAGGCAAAGGGAAGACTTCTGGCACAACATCTGTCTCTCTGACGTGGGCATCGCCACCATGAAGTAAAAGGACAGGAGATGCAGCAGGTTGGAATCTGGAAGTCTTGAGAGCCCAGGAACTGGACCCATGTGTATCTTGAGGTGTGATTTTTCATGTGTTGGGCGGCTCTTGGCTGCACAGGGGCTCCTGGCAGTGACTGTGATTCATGCTGCAAGCACAGGAAAATCTGGCTGCACATTTTGCTAGCAGAAAATCAGGAAGTTTGGTGAAGATTGGAGCCAGAGCAGGAAGCAATATTGCTCAGAATTCTGCTTTTTGCGTAAAACCACCAGTGCAAAAATATCAGTATCCTAAAGGAATTCTCGCATACTTCATTTCTTCCTTTCAGCCCCATCATTCTCCTGTGACTCTCCATTTGCTTTATTTGCAATATTTTTCCTCCAACAATAATGAAATTTATGCTATATTCACTCCCCTTCAATATCCTGCACATGCTAAGTAGAACTCTTGGAAACTGATACCGGGAGAGTGTCGCTGCCACTTGAAAGCAAGAATTAATTAAAGGCCTGCAGCCATCCCTCAGGTGCAGTCCTTGGCTGAGCACAGCCAAAATGCGACAATGGAGAGGTTACATCTGCAAAAGGGAGCATGGATGCTACTCCTACAGCTTCCAAAAAGAACATGTGGCAGTTCCATGCACACACACTGGAACGTGCCCCACGTGTAGAGGCACATGAATTTTGTGAGATCCCGGTAATGGTTGTAATCTTATTTTTAAAAAAATACCCATGAATTCTTGCCAAGGCACGTGGCAGATTGTTCTTTCTGGCTTGTTGCCCATTCCAGAGCTTTGGGCCTCTTTGCTCTCCCCACTTTCCCATTCTTTGCTTGACACAGTGGAATGTCACCTCGATCTCAGGAAGGGCCGATGACACTTTTGTCCCACAGCAGCTCTCTGCACCAGCCTGACAATAAGGCAGAGCAAAAGAGATGTAAAACGTTTCTGATTTTAGGAAGATTTCAAACTTGCAGCTGATCCTCGGTGCACTGATCCGGCAAAACATTTTATGATGCTGCATGTGAAGGACGTTGTGTGAAATTAATTGTACTACATTTAATTAGCTCTCTGTCTCCTTTTCAGGTCTGCTACACATATATTTCCTTTCTTCCTGTTCAATTACTGTACACGGCTCTCTTTCAACTCGTGTTTTCATTTAGCAGTGTAGCTAATTCTGTAGCTGGTTGTTTACTTAGGGAAGTGAAACTGAGGCAATTCGTACAGGAAAAAAAAGCCTTTTTGTCCTACAATGTGCATATCTAGTGGCACTCACAGGTGGTCCCTCTGTGCAGACTCTTTCTGCCTCACCCAGTACATCCCAAATAGCTGAAATTACCCCTGACTGCGCTGTGTGAAGCTGTGCCATCCCTACCTCTTTGGCAGCATTTTAAATTCTGGAGGAGCCGATGTCCATGGCCTTCTATCAAAGTCGTACATCTGTCCACCCTTGGATGCAGAATATGTTCTGATTCATTTGCAACTAAGTACCATATGCAGCAGAGCTGTGTTAATCCAACTGTTTGGACATTGTATCCCAGTTTGGATTAGCAGAAATTCCTATTCCTGTGCTGGAATGATAATATTCTCAATACTTGTTTTTCAGCTGTAATGTGGTGTTTTTCACTAGACAGGAAGATACCTTGGCAGAAGCAGAAGCAGACACAAATATAAGCATTAGCATAAACCACATCTACAAAGTGATGCAGAAATTAGTAGCAGCAGAAGGACCAGAGGAGCAATAATACAAATACAAATATAACACGAACACAATCGCTAACCGAAGGGCTGGGATGAGCAAGCCCCAGGAAGGTGTGATGAGATGATATGTGCTGTGCAATGAAGAACAATCACACACTAACTTTTACCATCATGGGCAAATCCTGGTTAGCAAAGTGGAAAATGCCAGTGGATTTTCTGACAGCCCTTGAGCAGCCCATCACTGCTGGATGATGGTGGCATTGGGAATAGCAATTTATTGTGTCATAAGCAGATGGCAAGGAAATCTACACAGCTTTGGTTTTCCTCCGTGGTGAAGTAGAGGTCTGGTCTCCTCCAAGCTCTCACTGTTTGGAAAAATAATTTGATGGGACTTTGCCTATTCTTCCCCTCTCTGAGTTTCGCTAGGATTTCTTTGAGACATAGATACTGCCAATAGCAACCAGCCAAAGCAACCCTCAGAGAGCTCAGGTGTAAAGCCAGGCTCCACAGTTGGAATTTATACACAAAGGGAACATTTGTAGTTACTTTTGCCAGAATCTAAACTGCGATGTGCACAAACACTGAGTGTATTTGTTGGTGAGGAAGAGAAGTGAGTCAAGGTAGCAGCACATTAAATTGCATTAAAGCTCTCTTTTCTTTGCCAACAAGAATTAAAGCTTCGGGCCAAAGGTCTGCTCTTCACCTGATTTTATTACGTGGCCTGGGTTTAATTGTGAGCATCCTTTATCAGCTCTGCTCATTCTCTCCATCAGACTCCAGACACACACAGTCACACACAAAAGCCTCCCCTGCTGTTCCAGCTGTCTCCAAAACACATTTTTCAGGGCAGCCTCAGTGGATCCTGGGATGCCAGAGGGCAGCTTAAGTGGAGGTGGACGAAAACATCCAGCCAGTTAAAAACCTGCCACATTACAGTCACATAAATAAATGCTGATGTGGCTGGAAGGAGAACACGTTCTAACATCAGGGTTTAGAATGCAGAGGATTAAAAAAACGCAAGGAAAGGATCTGTTACTGAAAAGCCAGCCTGGGGAAATGATCACCTTTTCTGTTTTACCCAGTTTTGTCTGTAGGTCTGTTTTTTCCTTGCTTATTTATCACTCAGCTCCATTATGTACTTCCTGCCCCATCCCTGGCAGTGTCCAAGGCCAGGTTGGATGAGGCTTGGAGCAACCTGGGACAGTGGAAGGTGTCCCTGCCCATGGCAGATGAATTTTAAGGTCCCTTCCAACCCAAACCATTCTGAGTCTATGAGTAGTCCTGCTGCCTGCATTCCACCCAATTGTTTTGGGGTTTTCCCTCTCTCTTCCCTCACAAATCACTTTCGGAAGTTCCCATCGCAGGCTGGGACCAAATGAGAGCGAAACTGTGATTTTGTAACATAAAATTTCATAATGAGCCCCTTTTCCCACACCCTTCCGAGCATATGAATTCAGAAGTGGCAGCCTCAAAATAGCACCACTGCCACGAGTGCATACTGAAAACCGAGGCCAAGCACTCAAAGAGTCTTTATTTATGAGCTCCGGCAACTGTTAGTAAGCACAGCCTAAACTCCACATCCAGACTGCAAGGAAAGCATTTGGAATACATAAATACCCTTGGTCAGTGGCACTGACTGTGGTACAAATGTGCCTGTAAGAGACCAGCTTGTAATTCTGGGCCAGAGCCAGCTGAATTCAAAGGATGATTTCCTATCATCTCTGATAGGCTTTGGGATCAGGCCCAGCTTGCCTTAAATCAGGCATCTGGCACTTAAATAAACTAAAAGGTTTCTTAGTTTGTGGTTTTCAGTCAGGCTAGCAGCGATATGTCGTGCAAAGAGAAAGCTCTCATGTAATATTCCTTCCTGGAATATCTGTCCCAAGATGACAAGTTGTTTCCAAATAGACTCACATGCTGTAATTCTATTATGGATGCTCTGCGCATGTTTCATGATGGGTCTTTCTACTTCTATAAATCCCTTCCGGAAGCATATTTTCTATTAAATATGTTGATTTATGTGTGTCCAAAGCCATATGGTTAAAGGAAAAGGACAAACTAAGTTCACTTTTTTTTTTAAATAAAGGAAAAATAACCAGGAAATAACAGAAAATTAGATAAGTGTAGTATGTGAGGATTATTCTCTACTGAAGGAAGAGGTAAAACCTGTTCCAAAACAAGCTCAGGTAGAATGGGAACAGATCACCCCAGCATGAAATTAGCCCTTGTTTTATCTACAGAAATGTCCTGTCAGAGATTTGTCTGTTCAGTCGAAATCTGGTTTCTGCTCAACCCTGAGAGAACTGACCAAGCATCTCCATGACCTGATGGGCACAGATGGAGTTTTCACCTTGGCCATGCAAGAGAAAGTCGTCAGCTGTGCCATGAGATCTGTGGACTCGATAATCAGAGGCTCCTGACGAGGACATTGGATGGATCTCGACAAACCCTCCTGACTCTGCTCTTCCTTTCCTGCTCTGACAGCCTCTGGGGTTGGTTATTTCAGCTCTTCCACACATTGGACCTTCAAACACCCCTCAGCTGCTGCTGTTTCATGAGGAACAAAAGGGACAGTTTGGTACAGGAAGGACCAAACCATTTTGGTCTGTGTATTACTGACCTGCACTTACCCTTTTTCATGCAGGGGTGATCATGCCTAGGAATAAACCTAAGCATAAAACCCCTGGCACTCAATGATGATCTGGTTTTGACCAAGAACTTTGTGTAAGGAATTCCATTTGTTAAATTCTCTGAATCCTGATTAGAAAAGGCAGCCCCTAAACAAAAAACATTTATTGTTTTTCATGTACATCTTTGGCTTTCACAGCCTCTTCACTCCCAATGACCCAAATAGTTTCTGTCATGTCTTGTTGATAATCTGACTGTGATAAAACCTCTCTTAGTGTTATTAATCTCTCATGTGGAACCATGTGATCTTGCCAAAGCCTGTTTCAAGAGCCTTTAAAATCAATTCTCCGTTGCAGGCAGCTGGACTTGATGATCTTAGAGGTATTTTCCAGTCTTAATGATTCTACGACCTGTCTTACAGATCAGGCTTTAAATATGAGAGCAAATGTCAAGATTCTTTTCATATGCACAGGGACTTACTGAAAATTATATTTATTTACCTTAGCTCTGTGACTGCCAACTGTTATTATATCAAAGGCACCCATAGCTACTTCAGCTTTTATTATATTGATTAAACAACACGGACGCAAAGCAAAAATTGATTTCTGAGCACAGTTCCTTCAGCTCAGGAGCATCCCTGAAGAGATGCAGGCTGGCCATGCTGTGCCAAGGCAATGGGCTGCCTTTTGCAGGGTCTGTCCTCTCCCAGCCTCATCTCCCCGTGCTCCTGCCTCTCCCAGATCTGTAGTGACATCCACAGCAGGAGCTGCTGCAGCCTTGAGCTCTCTGCCAATCATTTGTTGCTTTTGATGAGAATTGGACGCACAGGGCAATGCTGGGGGAGGGTGCAGGGCAGGGAAGCAATTAGCAATCCACTTGCTGCAGGGATGAAACCATTTGCTCCCAGCAGCTGTAGGGGCAGCTGCAAGGAGGGTTTTCTTGGATTAGGATGCCTCTTACTGCTCACTTTTGGAAGGCGGACTGGAGAGCAAGGGTGCTTTGGGATATCTGTGATTTTAATGTGTTTCAGTGTCTTC
Organism: Origma solitaria; assembly: GCA_013397895.1. Lineage (NCBI taxonomy): Eukaryota > Metazoa > Chordata > Aves > Passeriformes > Acanthizidae > Origma > Origma solitaria. Next base: position 415,347 of record VZRL01003091.1, read on the forward strand.
AGCCTGTCTTTTCAACAATGGCATGATGTATGATATACAGCGTAGGCAAAAATGTAGGAAATTTATATTAATGAGAGATGAGGTCAAACCAAAGCATTCTTTGGAAGAAATGAAATCTCTTTGAGTTGTCATATCTTCTCTCAGCATCTTTCTTTTCCTGAACCTTTTGGCTAAACCATCAGGTCTTCTGGCTCTGTTTCTCCTTCCCTGCTCCTGCGGAAGGTGTTTTTTTTTTCTAGCAGTGGGCAGTTTTTTGGGGTTTGGATTGGTTCTGTTCAGTGTACAGCTGGAGTCTGCCTCTGAGGTGGAAGCACTTCTGCTGCCTTTGAGAGCAGAGACTGAAATGCATCCGAGCCATGGGCGTGTGATATTTCTATCCTGTCACATCCCATTCATAAGAGAAGATGGCAAAATGTTGATGTTTTGGTAGAAGTTCTTTCTCCCAAGTATTATTTAGTTTACTGTAGCATCTCCAGAAAACACCAAAGCCAAGGTCCTTCTGGGTTTGGTGCTAACTTGGACACCCCTTGCTTATATTTGGTTTCCACTCTTCCCAAAATCTAGAGTTTTGGGAGCATCATTTTGGGCTCATCGCTGTGGGTGAGTTTTCCCCTTTCATGGGTTGAAGATAAGCAACTTCTTTTTTTCTCAAGTATCAGCATAACTTTTATTGAGTCTTCACAGGCAAGATTCTATTGTTTAGTCACTGTTATTGTTGCTAGAAAATGAATGGTTGCGAGGGCTGCCGGCGACTGGAAATTTCCCTGTATCTGAATTGAATGATAAGTCTAAATTAACTCTGCTATAGAAATGAAGGGAAGGCAGCAGCTGTCATAAATCTGTGTCTTTGTGGAAAGAAAAGTGGAGCTTCCTGCTGATGTGCAGGTGGTAGCTCTGGGTCTCAGTGCACAGTTTGCCAAAGGGAGTTACACCAAAGTCCGATGAATCAAACAGCTGTAACTGCTTTGGGGAGAGAATAAAAACCCTCTATTGCAAAAAAAAACCAACAAAAAAAACCCCAAAAAACAAACCCAGCCAAATTATTTCTACCTTGCTGTTTCCTCTGGCTCAGGGTATGGCCTTATTCTTAGGAGAAACAGCAGGATCAAAGATGATATCCTTTGCCTGACTCTTGGAACAATTTCCAACACTTTGTGCATCATTTTGCCGTGGTTTATCTCCAGCAGATCCAAGGCAGATGGGGGAATTTCCCTTAGAGGTGTGTAATGGTGCCATATCGGTAATGGCTTGCAGTGACCTACAAGATACAGAGCAGAAAATTGCCAAATCCTGGAATATATTATGGTGACCATGCCAGGGATTCCAGGGCCATGCAAAATCTGTCCCCGACAGAGATAAGACCGTGAACTGACAAGCAATACAAATACTGCAACTCTAAATTCACCAGAACACGTGAGGATAGAAGACAGAAGCAAAGCCAAACCACTCAAATTTTCCAGATAGAGTTGTCTCTCCACCTAAATTTTATCCCTAGAGAAAAAGGGATTATGGGATTGACAGAGCTTTTGGGATCTAGACAAGCCATGTCTCGTGTCAGTGGTTTTTACCACAGCTACAACATAAAAGGTTCACAATCCTCTCCTGCCTGTAAAGTGAGTTTGTCGTTTCCTCTGCTTAGGAAAGGGAAAAAAAAAGACAGAAAGATGGAAATGCGGTTCTGCTCTTGTAGCCCATCTCCTAAAACATCACATCAGATGTGATGGCTGTGAGTGAAAGTGGGTCACGCAGCTACAGCAAGTGACTTTAATTAAACTTCTTGGCAGCATCCAGGAAAGCGCTGTGTTCACACCTCTAATTTAATCTTTTTTGGGTGGTTGAATACGGCCACAGGATCTCCCTTTCTCCCTGTCCTCTGCTGGCACCCTCCATGCCCTCTGCTCCCTCTGACCCTGTCAGCTCATTTTCCTTTAGAAGAGAGAAGGAGAAAATCTTATTGAGCTGAATGCCAGGGGGCTGGATTGGTGGCATTTTTAGGATTCTCCCCTTCTTCCCTCCCTGCTCTCCTCAGAGATGGCCAAGAGAAGCCAGGCTGGCACTGAAACAAGCAGCCACCACAGCCCTACACATCAGGCTGGGAGATTTCAGTGCAGGATGAGAGCTTTTGAGCCCTCTGCAAAATTTGGCAAGACGATGCTCCCTGCTTTGGAGCCCTGAGCTGTGCTGCGGTGCCTCCTCCATCACGTTGGATTAGATTCGGCTCAGCAGCAGGACAGTGCATTACACAGCATCCTGGGGTATTAACCTGAATTTGTACTCGGTCTGTGTGCATCATATGATAATGGCTCCCTGTCAGCAGGGCTTGTTGGGAAAAGGAAGACTATTAATACAGACGGAATGAAAACAGAGAAAGCGGCAATAATTACATTTCCTAGTTCTTGTTAGAGGTCTAGCGTGGCTCAGGGAGTGGCATGTACAGCCTGAACGTGGCAAGAAAGGAAGAAGGGAACAATTAAGGGAATTCAGAAGTGTGGGGAAAAGAAATATTGCCACAGAAAGTAAGCCCAGGCAGATAGCACTTCTTTTTTTTTTTTTTCCTGAAACTGTATGTCACCAAATAAATAACTACTCAGAGAGACCTCTTTGGAAACAGGTTAATTTAGAAGCTCTGTCCCTGATAACAAGCTTTGTTGGGTTTATATGAAGAACAAGGTGTTTCTTGGGAAAGGTCTGAAGTTTCAGGCATCTTATTTCTGTCCTCCGGGCTTCTCATCAGAGGAATCAAACTTGATTTAGCACTGATTACTGTCCATGAGTCACCTGTAATTTAGCCATCACTGATTTAGAGAGGTATCAAGCATAAATGGACGTGGAGTAGAAGCCAATGTACAACTGAGATTTTTCTATCAAAGACAATAATTTATAACACAGAAAACAGGGCACAGCTGATTTAAAAGTGATCTCGCTCCTGGAGAAGTAGTGGAGAACTTGTTAAACTCTGTCTTCTGTGGATTTATTTTTAGCAGGTAAATATTATCTATTCAGAAGTCTCTGGAGGAATAGATTAAACTGAACAGGTTTTCAGGATGCCACCTTACAAGTGAGTCTTGTGGTCAAGATATGAGACTGAAAGTGAGAAGAATACGCTTTAGTTGCTGCTCTGCAAGACCTGCAACATCGTATTTATTTTTCTGATGTCTCCAAAATAAATAAAAGAAGAAAAAATTTAGTATTGTTGCCCAGCCAGAGGGTACTACAGTGATAAATGCATTTGTGCCTCTAAGGCACCCAAGCAGTGCCACGGCTGCAGCACTGTTAGAACCAAGACAGATGCTCCACGCCCATCACTCACCTCTGGGTCACCAAGTCAGTCCAGACCCTCTAAATGGAAGTGACAGTCACAGGATAAATTGCAGGGCTCTGGGAGAAATGGTCTGTCATGTGCTTGTGACCCTGTCACTTGCCCTCTGCCCACAAATCCATTTATCCCATCCTTCCCCATCTCCACAAGCTCCAGTCTGCCAGCATTTGACAACTGAATCCTGGCTTAGATGGGAAATCTTTAGGAACTGGTTTGTGATATCTGCGAGGTGAGTGCTGTGCTAATTCACCAGTGCCCAGGAATCTGAGTGCAGGGCAGCAAGTGTCTCCCATTTTCTCTGTAAATTATTGTTTTGCATTTATTGATTCCCTATCCCTGGAAGTGTTCAAAACCAGGTTGGATGGGCCTTGGGGTGACCTGGTCTAGTGGAAAGTGTCCCTGCTCACAGCAGGAGGGTGGAATAAGTTGAGATTTGAAGTCCCTTCCAACCCAGACCAGTCTGTGATTCTGTGATTTAAAGAATATTCAGACAAGAACTCTGCAGTCACCAGCAACCAATTTAATTTCCCATGTCAGGGAATAAGTTACCACACATTACCAATAAATAGAGGGGAGAATGCAATAATTCTAGAGAGAAATGTTGTTCCAAAGGAACTCAAGTGGACTCGAATGGAATAATACAGCACAAAAAAAATCACTGTGTCTACCCTCATCACCAGCTATTTGTAGCAAGCACAGCATCAGCCATACTACCCCAAGGCAGTCCTGTCAGGATCAATGACATCTTTAATTAATCCAGCCAAGACAAAAACAAAGGAAAGAAATCTCTGTGTTCAATATTTTCCTTGCGCTTTGTATACGTCACAAAGATGAACTCTGGGGAAGGCAGAGTAATTAAGGCATTTCGGTACCCAGGCACCCCTCAGTGCTCCCTGCACTTCCAGCTGCCTTGGAAGTTGGATGGGGAACAGTTGTCTGCACTACAGAGGGGTCTGAGACTTTTAGCTTCTGGTCTTTTAAAAGCCTGCTTAGCCACAGAAATTTTATTGGCCCTTTAGCAGGGGCCAACCATCAAATTTGTGGTGTCACCCACTCTTAACGAGAATATTTTCTAGTGTTCATTCAGTACCCACCCTCTGCTTCAGTTTCTCTGGAGAAATCAAAGAAATTATATTAATCTCTCTGTCTCTAAACCCCAGCTTTTATTTTAAATTATCTCCTCTGCTTTGCACATGGAAGGTTTGAGAGTGAAGCCGCCCAGGGCCACAATTTAATTTGGGTGAATCACACACCTAAGCAGACTCGAGAAACCAAAATGCTGGCAACAGCACTAGCCCAGAGCCGGCGCTGCAGATCACTGCATGACCTGAGGTAGGCCAGGTTGTTATTAAACATGATCTCAGCACAGCCAATGTTTTAGAAACCAGAAGTTTATTAGGCTCAGTATTGACATTCCAATCTCCAGCAGTTGACAGAACAAGCACAAATTCATCTTCAGGCTGACTGGGCAACCCTCTGCTCCTCTCACGTTGACAGACTTGGCTGAGGCACATTTGCTGTTTTCTTGGCAGATAAGTCAAGGATTTTTGCCATCTGAGCTATCTCAGGCCAAATTAATTCACTGCCACGTCCATGCAGAGCCAGCTCAGGACACAGGACACATCACCTTGGTGCCAGGGAGCACACAGGGTAAAAGAGGACATCTCAGAGCCAGGTGACCCTGTGACACTGCCAAAAGGAAGGCGTGGAGCTAGTCCTGTCTGTAGATGCACTGTTTTAAAAAGTCTTTCGCTTCTTTTTCATGGAGAATAGAGATAAGTTGCATTTTTGTGCTTTTCTAATCTCTTTGTTTTGGTACTGGATGCTGTAGGGCTGTAGCCAATCATCTTGGGGGGTGGAAAACTGACGACCAATAATTGTTGGACTATTAATGCCTATAAAAAGAAACTATTGTAAATAAATTTTGCTCTTTTGCCACCTTGCCGTGCTCCTGCCTGACTTGCCTGCGAGCTTCCGCGAATCTCCACGAATATCAGAAAATCGCAGCCAACACCTGTCAAGCTGTGGGCACTGAAACCTTGCAGAAGTGTGTGTTTGTGTGTGTTGGGGTCCATCCATCCAAACCAGAAAACAGAGCACTACACTGAAGCTGATGGGATTGTGAGGAAACACTGTACACTGTGTGTGTCTGAAAGACAAAGAGAAAGGTAATAGAAAGCATTTTCTCTACTGATTCAGCCTCCCCAAATGCCTTTCCTGTTACTCAAGGGAGTTTTTTATACCATATTTGGAGTTGTTGATGATTTCTAAGGATTTTCTGCTCGACCATGAAGGCTAGGGATGGACTGTGTCCCATGGAGTGTCATGAACAGAGCCATCAAGACCTTTCCGACAGCTCAGGTGGCTCCAGGTAACACATCAGCTCCCTGGAGAACACAGAAATTCATGGGCTGAGGGGCTGAAGGAGCTTCTCTCCTTTTAAACACAGTTATGTTTTGCCAGAAGTAGCTCCCTGTGCTTGTTATAAAGCAGGGTTTAACAAAATGTGTCTCAAAAAACCTCTTGCTGCTGCCACTTGTCACCTTCTTTCGGTACTGCACAGGGTCGCTGGATGAAGCAGAGCTCTCTCAGAGTCCCTGGGTTCCTGTGACTCCTCAAGAGCAGGCAGAAAGGCTGATTTCTCCAGAGAGAGCACACCCAGGAGGCTCAGACAAGCATTTTCTCATCAAGGGAACTGCCTGCTCTGCCTCTGCAACGTTCACTGAAGATTTGTGTATATTCCTCATAAATTCATACCAAAGAAGATCCAAGGCAGACATCAACCACTTCTCATCCTAATGGAAAAAAAAAGCCCTCTGAAAAGCTGTGAATGCCGGCTGATCACACAAGTGAAAAGGGCAACAATTCAATTAGACAGCCCATTAATAATTAACACAGTATTTGTTTCTTCACTTTTCTGGGGAAACGCATAAAACGCTAGCATAAAAATCAAAATGGATGATAAAAGCAATCCCTAAGTGTGTATTTATCAACTCTCACTTTCAAATTTGCATAGAGCTGCCACCTGTAAGAAAAAAAGTCCTGTTTGAATCTCATTTCAATCAAACCCACGCAGAGGGATCCCCATCCTGCTGAATGTGGGTGTCTGGCAGCCACTTCAGCTGGTTCTGCTTCCCAACACCTGCTGGTGATTCCAGCAGCTTCATCTGCAGGATTTTTGGCTGACTGCTTGACTGGGTTTTTACAACTTGTCATCCCTGTGGGATGGGGATGGTCCAACCTGCCATGCCCATCTGTCAGAGGCTCCAAGGCTTGGCTGTCCATTCTTCTGCTTCTCACGGCACAAGTTTGTGTAATTTGGTCAATTTGCACCTTCCCTGCATTCTGTGGGTAGGTCCCATTGTGGCAGTCACTGCACAATCTCTTGCTGAGCAGCTCCTGCTGAAAACACGTTGGGAGCTGAAGGCAGAGGGTGGAATGACTCTTCCTACAGAGTTATTTTGTGCAGTGATTTTGTGAATACACAAGGCAGGGAAGCAGGGTCTGCAATCTCACTCAAGTTTCACAGAATGGTTGGGGTTGGAAGGAACTCAAAAGCTCATCTTGTTCCTCCCCCTGCCATGGGCAGGGACACTTTCCACTATCCCAGGCTGCTCCAAGCCCCATCCAACCTGGCCTTGGAGATTTCCAGGAATGGAGCAGCCACAGCTTCTCTGGGCATCCTATGCCAGGGCCTCACCACCCTCACAGGGAAAAATTTCTTCCTAACATCTAATCTAAACCTGCTCTCAGTTTAAAGCCATTCTCCCTTGTCCTGTCACTATTTTAGAGTTTAAGGTTTAAATTTAAGGCTGAACCATTTCTTGAATCCCAGCGCAGGGTCTTACCTGAAACCCATTTTCTGAACTGTGAAGGGATAACTGAAAAATTACCCTTTTGTTATCATCAACATCATCATTTTGATCCCATTCTGTTTACCTCTCCCCAGATGTGACAACATTCAGCCCTGTGCTCATCTCACTTAAACCCTACAGAACGAGCAAGCCACGAATCAAGCCTGGAGCAGGCAGGATCTGTCCTTTAGAAGGGCTGGAATGAAAAGGGGAGAGCAGACAGTCTCCAGGGAGTTTGAAGTGTCTGTCAAACACACACCAGAGGTCCAGTTAAGTGGGCTGTGGAAAGTTTAATCAGGTGGCATTACCCCAGACCGAATTCATTTGTTGGTGTGTAATGTTAATGAACCTCGGCTGCTCTTGCTGAAAATAGAGCCTGAGTGTGCATTATTTGGAGTGCATGCATTAGCCTCCACTAGTGCCTTAATTAGTTTTTCAGAGACTGTGTCTGAACGGAAAGGTTATGGAATAATAAGTGATAATGGCCTCTTATTTTATTTGCCGCTCTTCCCTAATTTATAGGGCATTAAAAGAATGGTAAAGAGAAATAACTTCATTTCATCAGAGTTACCCATGTTGTGGGCAAAAAATGACACATGTACGTATTTTACAAATGATCTGAAGCTCTCAGATGCAGAGAAGTTCAGCTTTGATGGAATTCCCTTTTCAAGGGACAATCTGCCTGCCAGAAAAAGACTATTTTTCATAAAGCCTTTGGAATCTGCCAGCTTCCTATAATCCACTTGACTGATGCTCCAGCTCTCTTCAAAGAGCAGATCTGCATGCAAACGACACGCCAGGACAAAGGAAACGGTGGCATTCCAAGAACTGAAAGCCATCCAGGCTTTCTGGCAATGCACTGAGGTTCATGAAAAGACTCAGACCTGGAGACACAGGGCAGGATTTCATGAGGAAAAGGGGCTGATTGATGGGAGCACAAAACAGGCCAGGATGTTAGACAATGTCAAATTTCCTGGAGAGAATGGCAACAGCTCTTGAAAGAGGGGTTTTGTTTTCTTCCTAACAAAGATCTTTGCATTTTGTTAAAGCAGATTATGGAGCAGTGCTCACAAAAGCAGAGACAAGGATCTACCTGAAACAGGAGACCCAAACTCTCACCACGGCACAATTTCCTGACAAACGACTCACAGCCACACCTCTTCTTCTCTGTCTCCTCGTGGGGAACCCCATTAAGTCCTTTATATCCATAGGTCAGGGAGATTTCCCCCTTATCCTGATCCCGGGGTGCTGGTGGCCACTTCTATTTCCACCAACCTCTCTTCTGCATGAGACATCCTTGGGGACATTCTCATGCTGGAAATATGTGGAATGCAGGCCCATTCCCTCTGGTATGTCACAGCTGCTCTGTTCACATCATTTCCTTCACTCTCAAATATAACCTCTTTTACCTTCACTCCTTTTGCTGTGGCTTCTTTATTATTGATGAAACAAACAGCGTTTTTTTAAACTTTTTTTACAAAAAATTGTACATTCCTGTGTTCCACAGAATTGTGCAAGGCATGATTTTGCCCATGGGAGATCCATTTGCATACACAGATTCCCTCCCTCAGCGATTTTCCTTTGCTTTATTGCTTGGAATGAAATGTAAACACTCCAGTCCCTGTGTGGTTCTGCATTTCATTGTGTCTCATTTCCATACTTTGAGCTTCCTAGCAAGTCACACTCCATGATTTATAGCAAAAGGAAAATAAGAGACCAATCTGTCAGCTCTGTCATTGAAAACCTGACATATTTGAATGTCTAGAGAATTGCCCCTAATCAAACAATTAGTGAAATTGCAGTGTGTTTAATTATTGGTAAACTTACCACATACTGTTAGCACAGAGCAGTCAAAATCCCTTCAGAAATTATTTTCCTTCAGAAAGCTGATTTCTTCTGTCAGGATAATATTTGCCATGTTCAAACTTCCCACCCTGGATTAGCAGAGTCTTTAATGCAGACAAGGATTATTTGCAAACTTATTTATTCACCAAATGCTGATGCCATGATGATACAAGCAGTATTTTCTTCAAAATCTGGGGTATGAATTAAACCCTGAGGGAGACTAAAATCATCTCCGGCTGTTCCGAAGATCACAAAGGACAGTGAGGCTCACATAGATGCTTTTTCATTTCAACAAGAAATTTAATTTTACAGAACTTCAGAACCAATCTCTGACAAAAGCTTTACACAAGCTTTTTATTCCTGCTCCAGTGATGGTTCCAAAGGACCAGTTTTTCCCACCAAAATTGTTTCTGACCAGCCCTGGCTCGCAGTCCTGTCACAAACATCTTTAAAGGAGAGAGGGGATGCACAGTATCAGCCTCAAGAGGAAAAGCCACATGCAGCTGTAGCTGTCAGCAGGATGCAGAGCATCCCGAAATGTCCTGGCTATCAAGAGCTTAAGGATGAATCACAGCCACCTGGAAAGGGAGAGGGGGAGAGGGAAGCTATCACATTTAAGGATGAGGAGCCCTGTTGCAGCCGTGCTCTCATGGTTAGGAAAGAAGCTTTTTAATCAGCTGAAGGAATGCATCCTTATCACTCCAGACAGCAGCTCGTGAGCCTTCCACTCCTAATTCATGACTTTAATGGAAGAGGGGAGAAGAAAGGTTGGAAAAAGGAGATTTAATGAAAATCCCTTCTTAAATTTGACTGATTCATAGATACCACTTTATTGAGGCTTTTCCTGCTTCAAGCCATCAAATAAATGCCAGTGAAAAGTATCAGATGCTTTCTCCCAGAGTGTAAGGAGTGAGAAACACAGATTCAGAGCTTATTCATACCCAGCTACAGAACATCCCGTGCTGTGCTTTTTCATCTTCTTTTGCCACACAATAGGGAATTATTGGCAGAGGAATAGTGGAATTGTCCAAAGCCCTCTTTGAGAGTGGGCAAGGCGGGCAATCTCTGTCATCTCTGACACATGATGCACGCTTGGCTCTGGATTAGCTCCAGAGGAACAAGACTCAGCACCTAAAAGCTGAGGTCAGACACCTCAATAGAGTAAATAAAATCCTGTTATCTTCAGATTGATCCTGGGTGTCCTCCTGGTCGTGTATCAGTCAGGCAAAAATAGGTCAACAGCAAGGTAAATGGGTGATATTTCATGTCCGTGATGCACCTGGAAGTAAAGAAAGAGAATTTGATTCCATTCTGGCTTTAAGCTTAATTGGGTTGTAATGTATTACTGTGACTATAAAGCAGTCTTTGGTCAGACCTTTTGTATTATTTCATGTAATAACACAGTGGTGCCCAAAGGACACGGCGCATTTTACCCCTCAGGATCCTGTCTCTTAGCCCCTTCAGCAATATTTCTTTTCCAGAAAACAAATTTCATTTTCTAAAAGCTGACTGCTGTGTCTTTTTGGTGTGCAATGCTGAGAAGGAAAGAAGGAAGGAAACATCTGGAAATTTCATTTAACAAACTTAAGAAGTAAGGCTGGTTTTTGGGGCTGCATGCTCTCACTGGAACACCTCCAACTCCTTACTCAAAGCTCTTTTGGTCTCCTCAGGGGAAGCATTTTAGCAATACTGATGTCCTGATGGATTAGACAATTTCTTAATAATTAATGACAGTTTCCCTGTGCAGCTTGGTCAGCATCCCACTAAACAACACAAAACAAATGAGGTAACAACAAAATAGTTAACCAGCAGGGAGCCCAGGGCAAGAGCTCTGAGTGTGCCTTGATTCTGCCATGCACCTTTCAATTCCTAGGGTGGGATGACTGCAAACCATCACTGCTGCTCCCAGTGCTCAGAGCTGTGTCACATTGTCCTCGTGGCTCTCAGCCCCTTGCACCTTTTGCCGTGTGACCTCCAGAGCAGAAGGTTTGGCCAATCTCTCCTGATATCTCAGTGAATGGCAGATTTCCAGTGGGGAGAATTGGTTTTTTTGCCTCTTAAAATATTTCTCAGATTCTCTTGTATCACAGGCGCCTATGTTGCCATCTCATGAATAAGTAAATATTAGATTAGACTGATTAGACATGTATAATAATTTCTGCCTAGTGTTTTGGCAAAAACTGGTGCCACCAACTTTCTGAAAGCGTNAGGAAGGAAGGAAGGAAGGAAGGAAGGAAGGAAGGGGCTGAGCTGCTGCATTACCAATTACCACTGAGGGCAGGCCCCATTTGTGGCTGTAAACATTTTTGAATTGGCTTTAAACCATTCCAGCACCATGAGCACTGCTGGAGACCTCAATGGAGGCTGTGAAACCCCTGTGGAAATTTGGGACACATTGCAGCTGTCAAGTAAATTATATATTGGGGCAATGCCTCCAATTACTCCTGATTTAGCTGGTTAAAAGGTAATCTGGATAGAACAGATTTTCTGACCTTGTCTTTCCTGACCCTTTTCTTTCCTAATTATGCCTAATAATATTTTGACTCTGAAAATTGTCAGAACCTGACAATTTTCAGAGTCAAAATATAATTAGGCATAATTAGGAAAAGACACCAGCTGGTAGGAATGATTTAAAGACAGGTATCAGTTAAACCCCTCCTGAGTGAGACGAGGGCAGTCTCTGTCAGTCCGGGCTTTAATCTCCCCTGCAGCCTCACTCTTTGCTCCATGCCCTGCGCTCAGCTCTGCACTGCGCTCAGATTTCATACTCCAGTTCACCCAGCGCTCACCTTCCAAGGCGTGCCAGTTCTCCTGGAGCAAACTAAACTCACGGGTTCTGGAGGCTGTCCTTAGCATGTTCCTGGGCTGGAGATCAATCCTCGCTCCTAGGTGCCATCTCGGGACGGCACTGAACTCAACAGCATTACCCCAATCTCTGCAGTGTGCTTTTTTGCTTTCCCTGTGCACTGTCTGGGGGGAGCTGTCAGCGCTGCTCTGCAGTGAATTCCCTGGGATTGATGGTTCCTGGGCTCTGCTCTCTGCAGCAGCAGTCTGGGGGCAGGAAGGGGTGAATTCACAACATTCGGCATCCTCCCCCTCGGCTGATTCAGGAGCGATGGGAGAGGTTGGTGATATGGCTGAAAAATGCCAGTCCTGGGACAAGGTTTGGGACCAGGGCTGTGGATTATGGCTGGGGGGACATTCCCAGCATGGAGAATCCTGTGGCAGATCCTGGAGGAGCAGGGAGAAAAGGAATGTTCCTTGTGCTGTTCATCAGACAGAATCTATGTGACAGGATAAGGCAAGAGATCATTTTGTGTGTAGCTGGGGCAAAACAGATTTAGCACTCACGGCTTTTTTACTTTTTAAGTTAATAAACACTTTCTTTGCTCCTCTTCCCCTTTAAAAATAAAGTCACTAAAGATTTTCGAAAGTTTCTTTCTTGCTGATTGTTCGAGAATTGCCTGGTGTTGCCTCAGGTTAACAATAATCAGAATAGAACATTCTGCAAATGAGCTCAGGAAATTTTCCCCAGGACATCCCAATCCATCCTCTGGACCAGTGTTTTCAGCTTCCCTGTCTGTGGCTCTGCATTAACAAGATTTATGTGGCTTTCCCTCGTCTGGGACAGGGGGACCTCTTCTGCTCATCCATCACTGCTTTTCCCTGAGTAGTAGCAGCAGCAGCAGTGGATATCCTGTGCTGTAGGAAATAATGCACTTTCTAGTCCTTCACGGTGTTAATTCACCAGATAAACTCAATGAAATCCCACAAGGACTGAAGTGTAGTCAGCAGCAGCCCAGACAAAGAGCTGTGGTATGGAAAAGGGCATTTCTTGTGTGAATCCATGGCTGTGCTCTGTAGATAAGATAAATATTGCTTATTTAGCTGTCACCAGTAATGAAGATTTTCTTTTCTGCAGGCCAATATTAGTAAGCATTAACACATCACTGCAGCAACTCTGGTTTATTGCACTTTTTTCCCCTGGTTTGTTTTTTTCCTGGTTTGGAGTTCTTTCTGGATTTTTTTAGTTTGGTTTTTTTGGGGGGGGTTGTGGTTTTTTTGATGTGGGCTTGCTTGTTTGGGTTTTTTCTTGTTGTTGCGGTTTGTGGCTTTTTGTTTGCTTGGGGTTTGGTTGTGGTGTTGGTTGGTTGGTTGATTTGTTTTGGGGGTTTTTTTGAGGTTTGTCATTGGTTAAAATTGTTTATTGGTCTGGGTTTTATTTCCAGAAAAACTTAACAGAGTGGACAGGTAGAATAAATACTGGCAGAAGCCAATACGGAATGGAGTTTAGGACAAAGGGAAGGATAAAGGAAAACCCATCCTGAGGAGGACACTCCTGCTCCTGTTTCATGGATAACATAACAATTTTAGGCACAGACAGAACAGACTTGCCAACCACCCCTGCTTGCAGAAACTGGATCATAACATGAGTTAGCTCAGAAAATGCAAGATAAATGTATACAAATTTATCTAAAAACATAATGAGAGCTGTACAGCATTAATTCAGAGAGAAACTGAACTGTTCTGATTTCAGAAGAGCTGCTCTTCACATACACCACTGGAAGCCACGTGTGCTGTTAGAACAGCCACAGATGTCTTTTTTAAGCTTTTGGAGGAATCCCTCGTGTTTTGTAATGTAACAGTTACACCTTAAGTGAACTTCTGAAATCTCTGACAGAACCAAAGGACCTCATTCTCTGTTCCTTTTTTCCGGTAGAATTACTCACAGTTTACACTGACACATGAGAATAAATAAACCCAGGCTGTGCACTCACATTCTCCAAAACCTCATTAAGGTAATTGTGGCTTGATTCCAGCCTCACCTCCAGGGTCAGCAGAGTTTGGTTCATACACCCAAAAGCCAACACTGAGAAAAGTCCTAGGGCAAATCAGAGTATAAATGAACAGCAGCACAGCAGCACTTCCAGCACTCCCACACTTCCCTCTGCTCCTGTGGATCTGCAGGAACTGTAATGTATGTGAAGGACTCGGTGAGACGCATATTTCCTCTGAAAATGATTCTCACAGGAGGCCAAATTACATTTCTTTATTCAACCACGGCAGCTAAATTTGCATTTGCAGAATGAGTATTAATTTCTTCATGATTTTTTGCTCCTCAAAGAGAGATTTCTTGTGGTTTGGGCCATTTCTACCACATGTGCAGATTTCCCACCCAGAATTGTGGCTGCTTAGTTGCCACAACCTTGGGCACTGAGGCCAGTGCACATCTAATGAAGAAACAGCATTTACAGCACAGATAGCAAGCATCCAAATTTCAACATTAGTCTGAAATTCAGGATCCGTGTGCCAGTAATTTCAATGTAAATAACCAAAGTTGACCTATTTTAGTGCATCAGCTCTTCCCTGATATAAAAGTTTCTTCCAAGATTCCCTTTTTGCTCTGGGTTAGAGTTTAATCCTCATTACACGTATGTGACTATGGATCTACTGAAGAGACTTCGGTAGCTCTCACATTGATCCCAATAAGAAAATTTGGATTGTACTCACTTGCCCAATGTGCCATAGTGGATTTGTGACAGAGATGAAATAAAATCCGTGAGTTCTGATGCACTGATGCACTCCCTGCTGTTCTCCTCCTTATGCAACACTTTGTTACATAAAACTTTTTCTGAGAAAAAAAATAAAAAAGGAGAGAGAATGGAAAAAATAGCATCTTTTTGGTTGTAAGCCAGTTTTCTGTATCAACATGGCAGTAGCGTGTGAAGTGAAGCAAGATTTCCTTATAGCACCATGTGACAAAGCTAATCAAAATAAACATCCAAAAAATAAAGAAATTAAGGGTGAGGTAGCAGACTGTGGGGAGAGCAGATGGTTATTTAAAATAACAGCAAATTTTCCATGCTGACTGCAACTATAGCTCTTGTCACAAAACATTGTTGTTAATGGCAAAAGAGAAGGCAGGAAAACCATCAGAGGATTTTGTGGGGCTGGGGAAAGCAAAAGGATGAAAAATATATGGGGAAGAGGGAATTTTCAGCTCTCTCTAGAAAATCTGCTCCAAATACCAGTGGCACTAGAGCAGAGACAGGAGAAACAGAAATGCAGCAGGTGGAAGGAAGATCACATTGATCAAATTTATCACACACAATAATAGGGCTCTCACAAGCCCAGGGAACAGACACTGTGCTAAAGGAGAATCTTTTGTCTCCTCAGGAAGTAGTTTATAGTAGAATGAAGCACAGAAAAGAGGGTCTAGACCCTGAGAAAGGAGCTGGGAAAACAGGATTTCCCTGAGACCTTCACTCAAGCCATGGTTCAGGACCAGCCACTCTCTCCCAGCCTCAAACATATCCACAACTTGAGTTCCAAGTCGTGCCTTTGGCTAATCCTGACATTTTACAGGCTCTTACTATGAGGAAGGGCTCTGATTTTTAAGGGCAATGTATGCACCAGGATGTGCTTTTTTACAAATCCCAATTTAAATGTGCTGCTGGAATCTCGGGTAAAAACAGGGAAATGCAGCTTCAGGATGGAGAGGATGCTGCCAGCAGGTGCTCAGAGCATCTCAGGTGTCTCAGGTCCAACAGAGGGGACCTGGGAGCCTCTGCAATGTTGCTCTGCCCACTTTTAACTGTGAATCCCCTTTTGAGGCGGAATAAAAGAACTAAAGATCAGAAACTGCAGACAAATTGCTGCCTCCCTCCAGTTAAAATTTCCAGAAGTGAGCTGTCAGCACATCGGGAGAATGGCGAGCAGCCGGCTCCGCTCAGTGCTTTAAAGTGTTTTCAGCACACCAGACACTTCAGGATCTTGGCACAGCGAGCAAGAAATGCAGAAGCAGCATCTCTTCTGTCTCCTGCAGAGAAGGGAGAGCAGAGAGACAGAGTCTGAAGCCCCAGGAGCTGGGATGACAGTGGCACAGAGGATGCAGCTGCAGCTTTTCCAAGGATGACAGGATTCCATGGAGTTCACAGCACACACCACGTGCAGTTGTGCTGGCACCACCCTGAGCTGCCCTCTGGCAATGCCCGAAAATCTGGGAGATCCATCCTCCCTTGTCACCTGCATTTTCCTGTCCTTCCAGCTTGTTCTGCCTGTCTAAGATAAGTTTTCCATGTTTTTCATGACTGCGAGACAGCTTTTCTAGGAGCTATTTCACTCTTGCACCAAAAACCACAGAATTTCTGAGTTTTCCATTGAACGGCAGCTTCAGATCTGTTGCAACATCATCTTCTCAGGCAGATACACCTTAGTTCTTGTCTTACACAACTTCCTACTTAAAAATACATTTAGCACTCTCTCAGCAACAGAAAGGACAAAGACAAAGCCTTGCTGTTCGCCCAGGAACACAGAAATGTTCATCTGTCCATTCTGATGAATGACTGCAGCTGAACAGCAAAGGAAATTAAAGCATTTTTCCAATTCTCTTCCTCCTAAGTGACCATCCTTGCAAAAATTAACTGTATGGATGTTCACAGTATTTAGGATCATGGTCTGCTCAAAGGTGTTTTCTGAAGACAGAGGAAAGTTTTGCTGAGAGTCTCAATTCCTGCTGTCCGGAGTTCACAGAAGATCCTTCTGCAGCATTATCCAGTTTAATTATAACTCTGATTTCCCTCAGCATTCACACATCTTTGTACTGGCTTTCTACACCCTTTTATTTAAACTCTCTAATATTATGCAACCATTTTCTATCACCCCTCATCAGCACAGTATCTGAACACTTCCCACGTGCAAATTGAGAGAGAACACAAACTTCAGTTAATTCTTTGCCTTTCTTGCACTTTGGAGTAAAACTTCAGCTTTCATGGTAGCTTTACTTTTCATTTTAGATGTTACAATTTCTTCTTAATGTGCTATTGCTTGGTTAAAAGGGACTGACTGAATGAAAAACGTGTTTTCTAAAGAAATTTCCAGGGTACTGGTACAAAGGTGGGAAAAGGTCTCTGGTAATCCCGAGCAGAATCTCAGACCCCAATTTGGGAGCTAGCTGAGCATGATTAGAAGGACATAGGACAAAAAGCAGTGAGGAAAGCTTTAGGGGAGCTGACAGAGTGAGTGCTGAATCCACAAGGAATTCAAGGCAGGAAGTCAGGACACTCTGTCTCACATGGCAGGGGCAGATGTGGTCAGTCATCCTTGCTGCTGGGGGAGCAGAGCTGCAGCTACACATGGATGTATCCTAATATCCGATTTTCTAGTTCCTGCAAAAGCCTTTGACTAGAGCATTTTAGTCTGTTTAATTCTGTTTTGTAAATGTATCCTACCTCAGTGGCCTAATAAAACCGAAGTTTATCACTTTCCTCACTGCTGAGGGCCTTGAAATTCAGCAGAGCAGCTCCATCCCAGATTCAATTTGTCAGATTACATTAGAGTCCTTCAGACTTAAAAAAATGGGAACCTGGTGAGCTTCTCTATTACATTGCCAAAACTTCTTGCACTTAGCAGCATTTTTCAATAACTTTCTTTGCAAATTAATTGCCAGTGTGATTAGATTCTTATTCAGGTGCTGCACATAACAATTGGAGTGTCCATGTGAATATGGAATGAAACACAAGATTAAACTCACTGTAAAAGCAGAAGATCAGTGACAGGCAGGTTTTTGCTTTTCTTTGCTTGGTTTGTTTTTTCTTTTGAAATGAAAGCTCTTGCCAAGTTTTACCACCCCCAAAATCAATCGTCTGTGCCTCTAATAAACAGCTGCTAAATGATTCCCTGAAAAGTCTGTTCTCCTCCTGCAAAACCCAGGCAGGAGTGCACCTCCAGCAGGACTCGGCCACTTCGCCTGGTCTTGCTGTGCCCCTGCACATGCAGCTCAGAGAAACACAAAAGCATCCACACAAAGAATTCTGATGAACTTAGTCACAGACTTGCATTTAAGGATGTGTGGAATTAACTTTATAGGAAAATTTATACATCAGGAGCCGGATGTCTGGGGTGCTATGGTGAGAAGAAAAGCACGGAAAATCACAAAATTTGTTTTCATGGGAGTGGGGAAGCACAGCATGTACCAGAAATGTTGACAGTAGTACCTCTCTTGGAGTTCTAAGACATAACCCTGTACATATCACAGGGCTGTGATACAAATTCACCACTGCCACTTAAACTGAAAAAGAAAACAACAAACCAACTAAAAAAGCACCATTAGTGCTGCTACTGCTAAATCTCCAACAAAATGGCTTCTTTTCTGATAAAGGTGCACTTTAGCTTTATGAGAAGTTCAAGAAAAATCTGTACAGAGACGAAGATTCTCTTTTGAAACTGTTATTCCTAGAGACCCAACATTTTAAACATGTGATTTGTTGCGCTTAAAATGGTTTTATTCCAAACAGCTCCAGCTATATAAGTGTTATCTCTGTGCCAGGATTTTTCCCAGAGGTAGATTTAAGCATGAGGACTAACATCAAACCTTTTCTGATGCTAAGAGAAATTTGAGTCTGGATTAACAGTCCATGGTGTGGGGAAAAGATTGGACAACTAAGACATTACTCCTCTGCTCTGTCATGTGCAATAATATCACAGAAGGGACACCTGTGTCACCAGCAGAGCTCCACAGAATGACTGTCCACTCTTAAAAGAAAACAATTTTGCATTATCAAGTCAGAGCCATGTTTAATTACTTGTAAAGCTACGCTGAGAGTGTACCAAGAAGCCAAGTAATTATCCTGCATTAATCTTCGGTTGCCCCCCTCCCCTGAGACGACCTGAATTCCTAAGTTCTGTGAGCTCTGGAGACTATGGAACCACTGCATCAAGCCCAGAGGATTACAAGGAGTTTTCATTCTGAGGCTGAATACAAAGGCACAAAAAGCTAATGATGATTCAGGTTCCCAGTTCTAAGAACATTCAGGTTCCCAGTTCCTCATACCAAAAAGACTTATAGAGCAGCAAAAATACAGCTGCTTCCCCCCAATAACATCAATTTGAGATCTGATGCTTGATCTTTATCTTAATTAAAACCTTTCATTAACTGGCTAAAAAGAAAAACAATTTTAATATAGTATCTCTTGGCAGAAGACTCAATTGAACAGCAAATTGAGAAAAAAATTTAGATTCACAATGCAGTAAATAGACAAAATGAAGTTTTTCCTCAGCTGCCCTCTTGTTACAATAGGTCACAAAGTTTTCAAATCCCATTATCTTCCATGATCAGTCATTTTTTACAATGTAATTGGCAATTGTTGTTTCAAAGTGAAAATTAAAATGTAGGGTTTGGTGACAAAAGAAATTTCTTTTATTAAGACATATTAAAGAATCAGGAGTAGCTCCAGTGACTGAACTTAGTAGATTTAACCCAGTGAAATAAAACTTTATCATATTTAAGTGTGTGTTGCTTAAAGTACTGTTTGCTCATAACTAAAGAGTAAAGGGAGCAGCAGAAATGGGATATTCACTGTTCCAGTAAGTTTGTGATCTTCATTTTCTAGAAATATGTTTGTCAAGGAGCTTCCTATTATGAACCTGAGTATTACCTGTATTAGAAACAGCAGCCTCAAACAGCCATTGTCAAAATTTATTTTAGAAATTGGTCTGGAAGACAAGTATAAAAGCATTTAATCAGCAATCCTATCTAATAAAACTGATTTGCATGAGCCCACCTTGATCATAGTGAGAGCAGATAACAAATGTTCTGAATTGAATAAATTAGGAACAATCCCATCAGGGCACAGAGATAAGGTAATATACAGATATGAACTGCAGCAATAAAAGGTAAAGTGGGAAATGAAATAAGATTATTTTTCTTCCACTAAGTTGATCCAAGAAGAAGAACTAAAAAAATTCAAAGTGGTAAATGCAGCTTGTTGTGATCCTAGGTTCTTCTTCCAGAGTAGACTGTGGATATAGTGGAAAATTCATCAGCACTCCCTAAATCCCTTGAAGATAAATTACAATTCCGCACAAATGCACACAAAGAGCTACACACCCAATATGTGAAGTCATTTTCTAAGGGTGGAAATATTCCCATTTAATCCCACCTTTGATCATGGCAAATATTCAGAAATCAACCAGACTCCCCTGCAATGGAGAGAAATGAAATTAAATTAAATTGATGTAATACACAGACCCTTTTAAAACAATTTTAGAAACCACCACACACACAATGGGGAGGAAGTGCCACACACAAAATGGGGAGAACCTTTCCTTGCTGTGCCCAGGGATAAAAGCCACCATGGATCATCAGAGCTCAACATTCAGAAAGGCAACGGCAATGAAATGCTCTCCTGTGCAAGACTAAAGCTTCTGAAATGAGAATACAACAAAAAAATCAGCTCTGGGGATGAATATTTGGCAGCTGTACAAGGACAGCAGTCATGGCAGGCCCAGGGCTAACTGTACATCTGGGTTTCTATCGCTTTCACTGATGAAAATCCTTCCCATCAAAATTAAACAAAACCAAAAGCACACTAAAATTATGAGACCAGTTTAAAGGGCATCATTTAACAGAGGCAGGGAATGACCCAGCACAAAAAATTTGCTACAAACATTACTTTTTCCACCTCTCATTTTAGGTTTTTTCCATTTGGGCTATTGAGCATTTGGTCTTCAGATTGGAAGTTAAAGGGAAGACAGCAGACCCAGATATCAGGGAAAAAAGACATCGTGAGATAGGCCATTATAAAAGAGAATTTCTGAGAAACTCAGCTTTGTCAGAGTAGATTTGGTGGAAAGTTTTTCTACTCCACAGAGCTGGAGCACTTTGCCCCCTGACCAAGGTCAGGTGGTTCTTGTAAGGTCACCCAACCCTTCCTTTAAAAGCATCAAACGAAACATTGGTAGATGCAAGCTCTAAACTTACCCCAGCTGTAAATACTTTCTAGTGGAGACTTAGCCATTCAAATGAAAAATTGTGATTATATTTAACATCACCAAAAGCAGAGAGCACTTCAGGTAATAGCTTCCAGGTAGGGGAAATAAAACACTGGGAATAAAGCTGTCCTTTAAACCTTGTATATATTCATTGTCATTGCAGGAGCAATTCAGAATTCTGGTGTGCAATGTTAATAGGACATGTTATACTTCACCTGAGCCCCAAATTTCCTATTGCTACGGCAAAAGAGATTTTTACTTATTATTTTCTTAAAGTCCATTGAACTCTATTATAAGGCAAGATGTATCTGGATTCCAAACAAATCTTCATCTGCTCCTAATGGTGGATTTAAAAAGAAAAGCTTCTGAAAGTCAGAAATATGTGATTGAATAATTCCTGTCATGGTCTGCTGGTGAACCTTGGGCCTAATTTAGTCTCTCTGAAGTTGCTGCAAAAAGAACTTTCTGTTTTTTAAGGTTTTGGCATGTCATAGCAGCCAAGAAAGATGGAAAAAGAGCTGTGTTCTGAAATACTTGGAGTTAGCACTGAGATATAGTAAGCTTGGCAAATATAAATTAGACATTAAAGATATTTTTCCTTCACATATATTCAGTCCATAAAACACAAAGTGCATAGAGACACTGAGTTAACAAAAATCTCTCAATGAGGATGGTACCAGCAGTTAACAAATGGACTGATTTTGTGTGAATGGTCAGCTTTGCCTCTGGCCCATCCAGCCGGAAGAACACTCCTTGGCAAATGGGAAAACTAGTCAGTGAAGAAAGGTATTTTTAAAAAATAAAAGGATTTTTATCCTCATTTATTTCTTTTGGCCATGCAGCAGTATCTCCAGTGTGCTAAAGAAGAGGTATGGAAAGGTTGGGAAATCACAGAACTCGGACATAGCTTGGATATTCTTAAATTATCTCTCCAAGAGCAAATCTGCAGCAAATCTGTGCTTCTTTACACCCCCACTCCTAAGAGTTGATCAAAACTCTTGGGGAGGCAGGAGAAAGACCCCCACAGACACTGGCACCTTGTGTATCAGCATTTCCTTTTCTCTGGGGAATGCAAAAGTGTGAGTAATTCAGGCATCATCAGAGCTGGCTTTAAGAATGGGAGGAGAGCAGGAGATCCTCGATTTCTCCTGCAGGGATGAGTCAGTAGCAGAGGAGGTGGAGGTGGGATCCAAAGCACTGCGAGCACTGCCAGCCCCTCATGCCTCACCTCCCGGTTCCAATCTGTAAAGAGATTTTGTGAGCTTTTCAAAGTATGGCCCCCAATACACAGCATAAAATCAAAGAGATGTGTTCTTTCTAAGTGTCTCACACAGATAAATGGTGAAATTGGCTATTATGAAAGAAATTGGGGCCTTCTTACCTTTTAGAAAATGCCTTACATTTAATACTTTGATACTGTCTCAAGGAGCATAAAACCAGCATGAATGGCTGAGGCAATTGAGAAATCTTGAATAGGAGAAGAAGCTTTGCCTCTTTGCAAAAAGCCTCCAGCCACAGCTTGCTGGGAAAAGCTGTGGAATGTGCTCCCAGGCTCTGTCCCTAACATGATTATGCAAAGTAGATGATAGTAATAGTGTTGCCCTGCCATCACTTACAATGCATCTGCTCTCTTTCAATTTTATGTAATTTTCATTGAATTTAGGTCCATCACGTCCATAGAAGCTGTGCAAAAACGAGATCCTTATTCTATGCAATTGATGCAGTTGAAGAAATGGAAAGTGTTAAGACTGCTATCCATTATGCTAAGGGGGAAAGATTATTCCAAAAATGCAAAGAGATAAAATATATTTAAATGTGCAAGTTTTCAGTTACTTCCATTCCAGAAAAAAAAAAAAGAAAGTCTGTGAATCACAGCTGTCCTCAGAACACCTGAACATATGTGTTCAGGTGGGAATTATGATATATATGTAACATTGCTGACAGGCCTGACCCAGCAAAGGCTCCATTCCAATAGGAATCTCAAGTTGGTGTTGGGAGTGAATGCTCCAAACTTCAAATATCAACTTTGGGGTAGAAGCTACTGAGCAAAATAAACAAGGGATAAAGCAGGACCAGTAATTTAAAGACAGACCCTGATCTTAGCAAAGCAGCAGAGCACATTGCCTGAGCCAGCCTGGATGAATCCACCATAAATTCCTGCAGCAGCAGAGTGTGAGGAGGTGCTGCTCTGAGTAGGAAACTGCAGAAGTGGTAATTAGAATTCTGGAGTGCAGTAAAGAACTGCTGATCCAGTGGGCAGGTTTATGCAATTAAATGTCTCATGAAGATATCATACATAATTTGCAAA
Organism: Origma solitaria; assembly: GCA_013397895.1. Classification (NCBI taxonomy): domain Eukaryota; kingdom Metazoa; phylum Chordata; class Aves; order Passeriformes; family Acanthizidae; genus Origma; species Origma solitaria. The sequence goes on from VZRL01003091.1 coordinate 438,445, forward strand.
ACTCTTTACACAATCGCTCCTTGGCATCATTGGCTTTTACATCAAATTACAGAATCTCACTACAGTTTATAAAATCCCTGAGTTTTGCTACACTGAAATGAAGTTCTGCCTGCTGAATCAGAAACCAGAAAGTGGCCAAGTGTATCAATCCATAACAAAAACAATTGCACAGTCTACCTTGGTGATATTGTTAGCTGTATCTGTGCCTTTTTACAGGAACAGATTGAAATATATATATATGCATATTTTTTAGCATATTTTTATATAGTGATGTTAGTCATAACAGTGTTGTCTACAGCCTTTGTTTAAACCTGTTTATTTACTTGAGGGGTTTTTTTTGCTCCTGAGACGCCCTAAGCATGCACATGGTAAAAACTGACACTTCTTTGGCGATGAAGATAGAAACACTTCAGATCTAACCCAAATACTTTAAATTACTGATACAGTTATTTTGGCTTTTTTTTTTTTTTTTTGGTGTGTGTGTTGTTTTAGAAGGAATAACTGCCTTTGCAATATGTCCTGTAAATTACAGGGGGAAAAAAAAGAGTTCCAGGCCTGAAAAATAATAACTGGGCCAGAGGGACTCATCACCGTAGGTGGCACAGATTAAAAGGTGTGCAGTTGGCAATGGAGGCACCTGTTAAGCCCTGGAGCCTTAGATCCAGGGGTTTAACTCAAGATTCTATTGCTCTCTCTTAGTGCAAAGGAGAAATCCCCACCAGATATAGTCAAGAGGTGAAAATCACATATCAAACTATCTCCCCGATTTATTAAAAGATATGCAAAATGATCAAGCTCCAATTTTTGGACAATTCCCTGGGCTGCTCTGTTAGAGCAAAAAAAAAAGACGGATTTTGTAAGTACAGCTAAAGCTTACATATCAGATCAGAACTGTTCTCTTCAGGAGGTCCTCATAAGTCACAAAGGATATTTTATTCAGAAATACTGAAATGAGCCAAGGCACTTAGATTACTTATTTTGTAGGAAGATTTATGAATCTGAGAATAATTTTGTTCAGGAAGAGACCTCAGAGAAATGTACTTCTGCATGTACTTCTTACCTATGTAAGAAAAATCCTGTTACATTCTATGCCCAAGACATACTAAACCCCCCAGCAAAGGTCAAATGAGTGGATTTTAAAGCAAAAGGAAGCAGATGATAATCCTTTACCAATGTTGATGAGGCACACCAAAAATTACAGGATTCGGAATGAAACTTTTGCTTTGTTAAGGGCACTAGCACATGGTGTTCTAAAACGACAGAAATAGTTGCAGCCATATTGCTTATCCCAGAAATCCAGCGCTTCTAGGGAAGATGCCAAATGCCAGGCAGATTTCTCAGTTGTTGCAAAGTCTTAGGAAATAACTGATCATCTTCTGGGAGGGAAACACTGATCCAGCCCAGGCTCAGCACCCTCAGGTGACACAACAGCCAGTCAGGGTTTAAAGGCTGAAAGCAGCCTCAAGAGAAGAAAAATAAAGGAATAAAATCATGCACGTCTTACACAGCTCGTGTCCGCTTAAAAGCAAAAGTAAGATTTAAAGTTGAATGAGATGAGTGTTAATTTTTCTGAAAAATCTGTTCAGTGACTTTTAAAAAAAAACCCAGTAAAATTTAATGAGGGAAAAATTAAACTTTGGTCAAAATCCAGGTGGAGGCTGTACATGGCGTTATTACAGGCTCCCATATGTTTCCTAGAGGCATTGAACGAGACAAGGGAATTTAGACACAGGGAAATGTAATTATTTGTGCTTGAAACAAAATAGCAGCCAGTTTATGCATATACTGCTCCTGTTGAATTAATATCACTCTACTGAATTGAATTATTTTCAGATGCTATTGTATTTTCAGAAGTAGCCATAGGTTTTTTCACATTCTGTTTCACATGTTACTTTTTTTAGCCATCAGAATTTAGTGACATAAAAATATCTGTCTGAGTTGACAGAGTTATTCCCTCTTGATGTCTTTGAGTAGGAGCATAATGTGATAGATGAGAGTGCTGAAACTCAGCGTCTCACACAGACTTAAAAATAAGTTATTCCTGCAAAACTTTGAGAACTATTCTACAGGGGAACAATTTTTATACTCTGCAATTTATTTTCTTTTCTTTCTCCCTTCATTTTTCTCTGCCTAGAAACATGTATGAAAACAGGGATTTAGTGGTTCAGGAACTCATTTCCTCCTGCTGTGCAGCCATCACAGGAAATCATAACCCTTTCTCTCAGTAGCAGCTGAAGACTGGATAGCAGCACGGATCAAACAAACATTGAAAGATTAAATAGGGCTGAGATTTAGGGCTGGGTTTAACTGCAAAAACATGTGGACTTGTGTTTGAGACTGGCAAACTCCTGTTGATAGGTAATTTTGGCTCAAAATGAGGAAATCAGTGTGAAGCCTGAGCTGTGTAAAGGCAAGTCCAGCACAATCAGGACAGTGGTGACAGCAGGCAGAAGGCATAATTCTGGATATTCCTGTAGTCTTGATGTAGACAAGTTGTTCCAGCAAGATCTCTTGTCACTCTGGAGCTCTCACAGCTCCAGGATTCACATGACCAAACTTTCCAAGACTTCAAACATGAGGTTTTGGGTTTAACTCATTTCAAATATTTAATGTTAGGTTAATCTGTTTGGGGTATAAATTACATCGAGCCCAAAACAAAGATACGAGTCAACTCTTTGGGTATCAACAGGTACAGAAAGTTCAATTTCAGAAAATTGCATCCTTCCCTTCCTGCTTTTTATTATTTGGATAATTTGCATTAAAACAATGTCTCTGCCTGTGAGTGTTTGCCCCCACTGATTTATTATTCGCTCAGAACAGTCATTCCTTGCATGTGATGTGATGGTTATTTGCTGCTGAAATACTTTTAATGTCACAAAATGGATTAAATCTTTAAGTGAGGAGTGAGCAATTGGAAAACCCAATCACCTAAGCAACGGCAGTCCCATTTCGTGCCTGTGTGTCTAATTATGCCTAACAAGGCAAAAACCCCTTATCTCTGAGCGAATGATACATTCTCTTCCTTCCCAAACAAATTCTTTTTTTTTTTTTACATCTTAAACGATGGGCAAAGCTGGTGGGTTCCGAATTTTGTAACCAAGCCAAGGCACGGTTATTTATTAAGCATCAATGCCAGGCTGATTCTTGATATACAAGATCCAAGGAGGAAGTGTCGGGGGTGGGGCGGGGTTGCAGCACTCTGAACCTTTCCCAACACAACTTTCCACCGTGGCAGCTCCTTGGGCTGGCCAAGGATGGGCCACAAGGGCAAACATGGAACTCCTCAGGCCAAGAGGATGAGCACCGGGGTAGCCAAGGCTTCCTGGGCAGCAGGGCTGACCCTCAGCCCCACCGGGACCCCCTAGTGCCAAGGATCTCAAAATCCAGAGGAGAGCCCTGTGAAGCGCCTTGGGACAGATGGCAGCACAGACCATGAAACACCACAATTGCTCTGGAAGGCTCTTGTTTTGTAAGGCCCAAAAGCTGTTCCCAGATACCCATATGGAACCTCCCAGAGGTCCGTGCGGAACATCCCACGGGACGGTAAGGCCGTGTCTAAAGGTCCACAAGACCCCTCCCACAGGTCCTTAACACTTTCCCCCGAGGTTCCCAAGGCTCTTCCCCCAAGTCCAGGAGGCTCTTCCCGGGCAGTCCCGCGGCCTCGGCCCGTCCCCTCAGGGCTGGCTCCCGGTGCTGGTCTCCCGCCTCCGGCGCTGGGAGCAGGGGCGGCCCTGTCCGGAGGAGCGGCCGA
>VZRL01003091.1:448302-499483 GCA_013397895.1 Origma solitaria
CGGTCCTTTCGCTTTCCCTTTCGCTTCCCCGCCGCGCCCCATGGCGGCCTGGTTCACCCTCAGGGCGGAGGAGGACGAGGCGGAGGACGAGGCGAACCTCTGGAAGTACGACTCCACCTGGGAGGGGGAGGAGGAGGACGAGGAGGAGGATGGCGGCGGAGGCGAGCCGGAGGGAGCCGCGGCGGAGGAGCCGGAGGATGCGGGGGAGCAGCCGGCGCAGGGCCGGGCCCGGGGCTGCCGGCACGGCCAGGTGCGTGAGGGGGGCACGGGGCACGGAGCGGAGCCTGCGGGGAGGGACGGCCTTCCAGAGGGGGGGACCCCTGCCGCTCTCCCGTGCACAGCCGCCGCTCTCCCGTGCACAGCCGCTGCCGGGAGGGGAACGCCGGGCTCGGTGCCGTGGGAGGCACCGCGGCCCTCGGGCGATCCTTAGCGCGGAATTTGTCCTCATCTCTAAGAAACAACCCCCCCTGGAGAGGAGGGGGCAGAGGGATGCTGTCACTTCGTGACTCCTCAAGATCCATGGCATTGCCATGAGCTGGGTTTTAATGTTTTTCCCCACCCACTCCCTATGGTGTGGGTACTTTATCCCATAAATACAGGTTCTGTTTTGTGTGTGGCACCTGCCTGTCCACCCCTGCTGATCGCCGCTGGATTTGACATTATGGCATTGATGTTCTCCTTGCTTTTTGAGTTTTTGGTTGCTATTCTCAGCTTTGTATGGTGGCCTTCCCTAGGCTCTTTCCTGCCATCAATAAAAAGCCATTACATAACATCTGCTCAATTTTTAAAATGAGCTGTAACGATTTATTTCTCTTAGACATGTTTTATTTCTTAGGGTGTGTGTGTAGAGCAACTTCTAAAACCAAAAAATACCCTGTTTTAAAAACTACAGGTACGCGTGCAGTTTAGAGCAGGTACTGCGAAACATGAACATTTGTGTCTGGTGTCTTAAGATAATGTTTGTTTGAAATAGAAAGAATTTGTTAGTTTCTGTTTTTATCTGAGGTTTTTGTTTTTAGCATCAGTGTTTTTCAGTTTGACACTGAGTGTCAGTAATTTCTTCTCCAGCATTTTCAGTAGTTCCTGTGTCAGGCAAAAAACACTACAGTCCTTTAACTCCTCCCCTTTCTGGGAGAGGGCAACTACTCCTTCACTTGAGTTTCATTTCAGAAACTCATCTGTAATTTTAGAATATAAATAGGCCGATAAAGCTTTCTAATGAATACACTTCTAAAGGAGTTTAATATGAAACTTTTTTTTTTGCTTAATAAGTATTAAAATATAGAAATAACCGCTCTTGAGGGAAAAATAAATTCTCTGTGCACATAGGTCTGGGAAAGGCCAATGATATTTGAGTGGAGTAGTTGTAATACTGAAGGGAAGAGACAGAGATTTCCTTTGAGGTGTTTTGCACTGTTTGAGGGCATCCTATCAACTTTCCTTTGTACATGGCTGGAGTTGACAAGCTTGAATAACTCCAGAATGTTCCCTTTATTCTGTTTGAAAGTGTTCTTCAGATTCTTTTTCTTTTGTTAGAGCAACTCTGGATTGTGACAACTGTAAAAACAAGGACCATTTTTTTCAGTCCAGTGAGTGGACTTTTCCAGCTTTGCCTCACAAAGGAGGATGTTGCTGTCCCTGAGACTCACCCTGGAATATTGTTCTGCATTCTTAAAGAGGAGCTCTTCCTTCAGTGATGAATGTGTAGTCACCTCTGTCTTGAAGAATTGTAAGGGCACTAAGAATGAATGCACAAAGAAGCAGTAAATCTTCTGCTATCCATTTATGCCTTTGTAGCCTGTCAAAGGCATGGACCAGTTTCCCAAACTAGTTCCCACTTCTCCTTATTTTACACTAATTCTCATTCTTCTCCCCTCAGCTTGGATGGTTTTCTTTATGCCTGAAGCGGCTAATGTCTTTCTTTGGTACTGAGGTTAGAGCTTTTTATTGTTATTTTCACTTTGTACTTTCAAAACCAACTAAAATTCTACTTCTGTCTTTGCATTTCACTTGTGTCTCTGCTAGTGTTCACAGTGTGAAATTCCTATGCAGGTGTGTCTTTCCAGCTCTTTTGCATTTCAGTGCCTTCAGCTTCTACCAGCGAGCTTTGAAAACTTTGGGGGTTGTGTTCATTTAAAAAGTTCCCCCTGAGGCTGCTGTAACACCTGGAGTTCGTGATCTGCTGTTCTAATAATAAACCCCATGGTCCTGCCTGCTCCTGAATCTCCATCAGAAAAAGGTTTCAGTCACTCTTCTGGATTTTATCATCTTTCTCATTCCTGTGCCTTGGTCACAATCCACATCCCTTTTGGTTACAGCCGCTTTCCAGCTGATTTCTCGGCCTGATCCTGTTTCTGTCACCCTTTCCTGGCTGTGCTCTCTGCTTCCCTCACTCTTCCCACAGTGATGCATGTTCTGCCTGCTGCGATCCAGGTTTGGAGCGTGAGATCCACTTAGTTTTGCTCTGAGACAAAAAGGTGGTTTGATTTCTACATGGAAGTTTCAGCCTTGCTGTTTAGTTTGTGTTTCTTACCTGGAAAGAAAGGCCTTAAGTTTCTGTGTGGCTTAAGTTGGAAGTTTGTAGAGACCCAGAAACAACACCTACTTGGAGGAGAGTTTTGCTCTCTTTGCTCCACCATCTTGTTCTCTTGATTGCTGTGCTCCAGAATGCCTTTCCCCTGGATCTAACTTCTTTTTGGACAAGACTTACAGCCCCTTGCACCGTGGCATTGCATCTGTCTGTACCTGCACTGACTCTTCAGCAAACCGGACCCAGTCTACTGCTCTCCTGTCTCACCTGTGTTCAAGGATGGTACTTTAGAACCCTAAATGTAAAGAATTTTTGGGATTATTTGGTAATTAGGAATGAAATTGTCATTAATTCCACATAACTCTCATCAGGGCAACTGAATGGGTGACTTCATTACTACATAAATGTTCCTGCCTTAATTGTTAATGAACCAGTGATCAGTGTTTGTTAGAAAGTGGTTTTATTTTCCTCTGTGCATGTGATGTTAAGAAATATCAAACAAGGTTGTGAAATAACTTGCCAGAGTTTTTGCTGCTTCTCTCTTCTAAGTTTTCTATAATGCTTATTTTGCAAGACTCTGCACTTCTTGCCCCCATTTCCCAACTTTCCTGTTCTCTCTGTGAGGTGATATTGAACCCTCTGACTGTGCTCTGCTTTGAGTGCCCTTTTTTCATGAGCATCTTGTTCCTTTTGGTGCTTCTCAATTGACAGAACACTTTAAAGTGCTCTCATGGTTTGGAACAAAATGGTTCAGCACTCAGCAAGATTAAACCTGTCTGTGTTGCTTGTGAAGTGTAACAAAATCCCTTATCATTGAGGTTATCAAATGTATAAATCAATATGTATATAATCCAGTTAAAATGCACTTTAAGTCATGCTTGCAGCTTCTATTTCCATGAAGTTCAGAGGAAGAAATGAAGCTGTTTTTTGTGATTTCTGTCTAAATGTGACACTTGGAATGAATTAGGCACATCTGTGATGAGAACCTGGTGCCTGTTTATGTGGCACCACAGGTTTTTCTCTGTAGCAATTTGAATTATGCATAAAATACAGTGAATTCAGCTGTAACTAGGTAAATCTGTCACTTGGCAACTAATAGGGATTGTGTGAGTCACTGCTGTGGGTATTCTCATTTCGTATCTATTTTTTATATTCTTTGTGAAATTTGGTTTCAAAATGTTGCAACTAAATGTTCTTTATTTGCAGGAGCAAAGCTCAAATTCCTCACTGCTATGGAGGGGTTTTCAGGTAGGCTTGACATAAAGTTTGGTTACAGGGAAAGATGGATAATAACGAAGATGATGATGGGAAGAGAAGTCCAATAAAATAAATATCTAATGTGACCACATGGCTCTGTTGCTTTCCACTGTCTAAATCAGCAAGGCTGATATTGAGCATAAAGCAAAGGTGAAGAAAACTTTTATTTCAGTAAGGTCTACAGGGAATGAGAATCTTGAATTCGAGGGATATTTTTGCATCTTAAATTCTACCATTTTAAAGTCTGGCTTCTGTCTTCACTGGGATTCATAGCAACTCAGAGAGACACATGTCTTGTTTTAAAACCTTTAAGTTAAAGAAAAAAAAATTTCCTATTTGGGATCTCCAGCTAATTTTGGTCATTTCCATTGGCAAACCCAACTGGGATAAGAGATATACATAAAATATGAAAACCTTGATTAATAAGATGAGAAGGGAAAAGAAATATTTTGGTTAAGGAGGTGGTGTTAATTTCTCTTGGTTTAAATTTGTCTTCAGGAATGCAGAGAAATGACTAAGAATCTGGCTGGGTTTGGGGGTGCTGGGACTGCAGAGTGCAGGGCACATGCACGGGAACTTGTGGGATGTGCTGAATTCAGTCAGGGCTTTATTTTATTTATTTTACTTTATTTATTTTATTTTATTTTGTAGAAGGTGATTTTATTCTGAATCTCTGCTCTGTCTCTTCTCTCCAGTGCAGCGGGAGGCGCAACTGGACTGCGGCAAGAGACCTGCAGAGATACAGAAACCATTACCCAGTATGTGCTCCTGGGGCTCCTCCTCATCACCTCCTGCCTTTAGGAACACTTTCTAGATTTGGGAGCACCCTTTTGCCTTCAGCACCATCAAAGGATTCATTTGTGAGGGGGAAGGGATGGTGTGGGTGCATCAGAAACAAGCTGCTACTTCCCGAAGCACATTTCAAGGATTTAGCTTGAAATGTTTAGGGAATGTGAGGGAAAGCAAGGAGGAGTGTTGGAGTGAGTACTACCTTTTAAAAGGTTGCTGTTTGTTCATTTCTTGTTCTTGTCTCCAGGATTTGAAAGAACCAGAAAATGAGGAGGAAGAAGAGATGTGGAATTTAAGCTTTTATAAAAATGAGATTGCTTTTGTGCCCCATGGTGAGTACCTTGTGTGGTGACTGTTTGATGCCCTCTGCTGCAGTGGGTCGAATTGATGAGAGAATAGTTTCATCCATGTGAGACTATTAATAAAAAGCCAAAACAAACAACCAAACAAAAAACACCACGAAAACCAAACAAAAACCCACCAAGGATCTCCATTTTAAAATGTTCATGTTGTATTTTCCTTAATACTCTGTTTGGTGGCAGAAAACTAAGGGTTTTTTTGTTGGTGGTTGTCTCATTAGATAAAGATGCTAATGCCTGTGTGTAAATATCTGGGTCTGGATAGTGAGCCATGTGGAGTGACTGGCTAACTATAGTTTTGATTTGATGTCATTTCTTGCCTGACCTTTCCCTTTTCCTTGCCAGGTGTGCTTATTGAAACTCTGCTTTCCTTGTGGTGGGACAACTATGAAATGCTGGAAGAAAACCATTCTTACATACAGTGGTAAGAGTCTGCATGAGCACAGTGCCTCTCTCTAGTTGTGCCTCTTTGTGCCAGATGGATCTGTGTTCCTGATGGCAGCTTCACACAAGGCCCAGAATTATTTCAGTTAATTGAGTTGCATTCTTCAGGAAGCGATGCACTGGAAATCCTGAAAACACAGGTTTCCAGTGCAGCTGTGGCAATAGATCTAGGTCTTGGTCTTGGAGCATACTTGGGGCACAAAGTTAGGGCAAGGAGAGAGATTCATGTAAGCAAAGTGTGTTGTTACTGTTAATGCAATCAGTGCTTTTATGGGAGGGATTTCCTAGAAACTACTTCTGTGTCCATAAGGATGTGAGTTCTCCAAGAGATGCCTGTGATACCACAAGTTTTGGAATCTTTTTAAGAAGTTGGGTACCCCAGGTTGAGTGTCATTTTTGCTCATCTGGCCTGAAAATTTCTTTCCCTTCAGGCTGTTCCCGTTACGTGAACATGGGATGAACTGGCGTGCCAAGCCACTCACCTGCCAGGAAATCCAGGTATTTATTTAAAGCTTTCGTCTCTCTTTTTTTGAGATCTGAAGGATGTTAAGATTTCCCCTAAATACCTTACATTTGTAGTCTAATTTTTTTCCCTTGTTTCCTTGAGTTTTTAGTGTGCACAGAGCTCACGGTGAAGCATTTGCCTGTCTTGTGTCAGCAAATGAAATGCTTAGTGATACAATCAACCCTTGTTTATAATTCAGGTGCCACTTAAACTGGTGCAGGTAATTGGGGAGTTGCACCTTTTACTAATTGCTGTGTCTCATTTTCAGGCCTTTAGGAAGTCCAAGGAAGTTATGGACAGGTTTATACGTGCTTATGAGCTCATGCTGGGATTTTATGGGATCAGTCTTGTCAGCAAAGAAACTGGAGAGCTTAAGAGAGCAGAGAATTGGCGTGAACGATTTGAAAACTTGAACAGGTGAGTGCGTTGTTGTTGTTGAGCGTTTACTGCAGCCAGGCACTTCTTTGAGGGGGAAAAAAAGGTCAAAGCCAAGGAAGTCCTCAGCCATTGAGGAATGGAGACTTTTGTTGATAAATATTACTTCGTGTGAAAGTATTTTTAACTTCTATTCTTCTGTTAAACTACAAAATAGAAGTGTTTCCATATGGTTCCCTGATTGTTTATGAAGCTCCCTTAGTGTAAAATGCTTTGAGTCCTTGTTTAAAAAGTGCTCTGCAAATGGGATGTTTATATATTATTGCAGGTCTTGTAGAGTAAATAAAGGCCCTTTCTGGTGATATTAACAGGGCTCTTGAAAGGAGTGGGCATAATCACAAAAGAAAAGACAACTTGAAGACTGTCAAGTGTTAAAATAAAAAAGGAAAGACCAGCTGTGTCTAGCTTAAGTCCTGAGGTTTTGGCAGCATCCCTTCATGTCTGTTCCCAACACTACAGGCTTATCCTGTGAGGTCTCTGTCAGGTGCTGGCCTTGTGTGTCTGCCCCAGTATGGTGGCACTCATCTACTGGTGGTTGATGCAGGAAGCCAAAACCTTTCCAGGCAGTTGAGATGATGAATCCTGTCAGCCCATGGAGGGTTAGGAAGGAGCTGCTGAAGGCAAACAGCAGCAGTGGGTGCTTTAGAAGTAAGCCCACCTTTTCTCCCATTTGCATTGTCAAATAGTCTTTAATGGATTGCAGTTAATAAATGACAAAACATTTTGCAGATGCCCCAGAGGTTCACAGTGATTTGTAAGACTTCCCCCTGACAGCTTTGCTTATCTGTTTCCTTCAGGTTCAGCCACAACAATTTAAGGATTACTCGCATCCTGAAGTGCCTGGGGGAGATGGGATATGAAGACTTTCAAGTGCACTTGGTGAAGTTTTTCCTCACAGAAACTCTTGTTGAGGAGACATTACCAAATGTCAAGAGAAGTGCCTTGGATTACTTCCTGTTCACTGTCAGAAGCAAAGAGAAGAGGAGGGAACTCGTCCACTATGCTTGGCAACACTTTAAACCTCAGAGCAGCTTTGTGTGGGGGCCTCGTGACAAACTCCTGAAGTACAAACCCCGCTCTGCCAAGTCACAGCTGCACCAAAGGCCTGAGGATAAACAGGACACTCAATGTAAAAAGTGTGGTGATTCTGTGGGGAAGGATCAGAAGCAGTCTCCAGAGGTGGAACAGAAAGCTGGAGATGCTGCAGAGTTGCAGCCTGAAATGAGTGATGAGCATGTAAAAGAGAAGATAAGCAAATGTGTTTTGAAAGGAGGAGATGACGAAGAGGAGAAAAAAGCTTCATTGGCCCAGCTGGAGGGGAAGGATTTTAAAAGTGAAGCTGAAGAAGTGCAGTGTACAGCAGAGAATGACTGCACAAAGGAGAGCAAGAAGAGAAAACTGAATGTAAATCTGACAGATGCTAAGGGGGCTGGATCCTTGAAAAACTCTGCTGATATTGAAAACATTTCCCATAATCTGGGAGAATGTGCCATTGATGCAGAAGTCCCTTCCTCAGGCCCAGTCTCCCAGGCAGAAGAGGAGCAGGAATCACCGAAAGAAGATGAATCAAGCACCAAAGAGCTGGCAGCACCAGAGGCCACGGACGCTGCTGTGAAACGGAGGAAAGTTGATAAAAGAACATTGAGAAGCAAACCAGTCAACTTGGCCATAAACTTGAGCATGGGGCCCTCAGCCTCTGGTGCCAAGGCAAATCCATCTGCTGCTAAGGGTGAGGCTGGAAAAGAAAATGCCAGTGAGAGAAATGCAGCTGTGGAAGTGCCAAGTGAGAAGGGGGGTGGTGGCGGTGATGCAGATGTGAGACCCCCGGCTGCTTCCAGGCTCCCCAGGACTGGCTGCACTTCTCCAAGCAAGGATGGCTGGAAGTCGAGTGGAGATCAGGGCTCGGCAGGGGGGAAGCAGCAGCACTGCAACAGCAAACTCCTGGGGGGTAAAAGTGAACTAGATGGGGTAGAACAGCAAAAAAAGGCAGAAAATCCAGATGAAAAAGGGCAAGCAGAAGACACAGACAAGCAAGCTCCAGAGAGTCACGAGCAGAGCATGACACCCGTTGGTCCTGAAGAAAACGGTGCTGAGGCTGCAACACAAAAAGCTGAAGGCTCTGAGAATGCAGCAGAGCCTGGTGGAGAGCAGGGAGCAGCAGAGTGAGAGAACACGGCGAGCACCCGAGCCACTAGGGATGGCACTGCCCTGTCTGCTGGGAGCCAGCTTTGGTGGCTTGGGGAACTGAGTAAACTTCCTTTGGGATGATCCAGCTGGCCCCTGTCTCACTCTTCCGTGGTTTTTTAATCGTCTCTAGTAAACTCACTGAGATCCAGCTCTTGGTTACCCTAAAGAGGAAAATTCTTAATTTACTCATCTTCACGGGCAGGCCGTGTCCTGTTCCTGGGTTTTATCTGATGTTCAGGGCTATCTCGGAGCAACGGGGATTTTTGCACTTTGCTTTGATTCTGGTTATGTCCCTTCTGAAAGAGAAGAGGAAAACTAATTTGTTTCCTTGTTTGAATTACTTAAGTATTTATTAAAGACATGATTTTTAATGTAAGACAGCATGACCTAATTTGCCAGGCCTTTCTATTACTGTGTAACTTCTGTTTGGTTTTTTTGAAAGGCTGTACCTTACCAGGAGTTTTTTCCTGGCAAAAGTGCTGTTTATAAGAGATGAGTATATAGATTTCACATGATGTCAGAGTGTACTTGCCTCTCCTCCTGTAAGGAAAGTAGGTTTGGCTTTAGACTGGGATAAAAAGTGTAGCCAAGGTGTATCTCTGACCATTATGAACTTTTGTGTAGAGATTTTGTTCTCCGAGGTGCAAAGTGCTGAGTAATTAGTTCTCTTTATCCCCACAGAGGTTGCTTTGTAGTTCTTGTTAGAGTTGTTAGAGTATGAATTGCCCACTGGTTTCTAAGAGAAAACACTTCTGATTTTTGCCTAAAACTATTGAGAGCTGCTCTTCCCCAGGTTTTCCCACTACTTTTAGACCCTTTATAGTCTTCCACAGATTTTTGTGTCCATGACTGTTTCAAAGACCCTCATTTCTCAGTTGCCAAAACAGCACAAATATTTCCCAGTGCATTTTTTTCAGCCTTTGCTGGTAATTTGCAGTCGTCTGGGGGGGCTCTTTCCTGCAGGCCCTCGACATGAGGTTTGATGTGTCAGATCCAACCCATTTCCTACTTAGTGCAGAGTTGCTTTGCCTTTAATGTCAGACAGCCAGGGCATGTTCCAGTGCAGCATGTCTGGAAACCGCTGGGCTTTGTGGGGCAGTTAATTGAAACGTTAATTGGAGAGGCTACGCTTGTCTGGTTCGTTTATTTCCAGCCCTCAAGAATTTGCTTTCAGACCTTGCCAGCTCTTTGCCTGCTTCAGTGTTCCTGACCTCCCTGTCAGCTGTGCTGCCACACTTACACAATATTCCACAGAGTCTGAAGGAGCGCTAAAACAGTTTAGCACCTTCACTCCTAAAAATTCACAACAGAGGTCCTGTTTCATGAAGCAGAGGAAATTGTTTCCAGCAGCCCTAAGGTCTGGACTTGCTGTTTGCTCAGATTGTTTGGGGTGGTTTTGTGGCTCTTTGGTGCTGTTGGATTTGTGTAGGAGATGGCCAGAGAACAGATGCAGCAGCTTGTGCAATGTCAATCTTTTTCCTCTCTGCTACAGCTCTTAAGCTTCATCTTTCAAGGAATTTGAGGGGTGACTTGCCTTCCCAGACTGTAGGTTCTGATCCAGCATGCCACATATATGTGTGGGAATAAAAGCCTGCAGGCTTAACATCTGATGTTCATGGTCACACACGTGCTGAAAAAAAGGCTTTAATGTTTTTAAAATACTTTTTTTCTTCTTATGAACAGATGGAGTAAAATAGCCAATAAGAATACACTTAACTACAGATATAAATACTTGAAGATGTTGAGTGAAAATTCTTTCCTAACAGATTCCTAAGAATTGTTAATTGTGGCTTTTGTACAGATTTATAGCAATTTTCTTATTTAATGAAGTTTTCATTGTGAATATGTGCTCAGTTGGGGCATAGATCCTATATCTTGTTATGGTGAGGTTTGGTTTTGTGTTTAATGGGATTTCACTGTGAGCCCCAGCCTGGAGTGAGTGCTCAAACCACCCCCTTCCCTCTCATCCCAGGTTTAGTTTTGGCTGTAGGTGTGTGTGGTGAGTTCACAAGGTGTTTCCCAGCGCTCAGAGCTGTATCACAGAGTCTGTTCTGTTAATTCCCTTATTAAAGCATGACTTTAATGCATATCAGTTTCCCTGACATTTTTTCCTCTTTGGGGGCAGGATGTGACCATGTATTTACCCACCACCACCCACCTCCTGGAGCCATGAGCTGTAGCTTGGTTTCCTCCACCAAGTGGGTGCTCTGCTGGGCTCACTGTGGGACACACCTGCTGCTGCTTCCATGGGGAGGTGATGCCCAATCTTCCTCCACCTCTAAAACGTGTCCAGTGAATGTTTGTGGGAAAAGACCCCCCCATGCTTCTTGTTATAATGATGTGCTTGGAAATTGTAGAATCACAGAATGGTTTGGGTTGGAACAGACCTCAAAATTTTATCTTGGTCCAACCTCAGGGACACCTTCCACTAGACCTGGTTGCTCCAAGCCCCATCCAGGCTGGCTGTGAGCCCTTGCAGGGCTGGGGTACCTCGATGTTTCAGTGTTTTGAATGCCATGGCTTGTGCTTGTACTGACATCCTCCCCCGGGGGTGGTGATGCTCTGTAGAGCAAACCAGGACTGCTCTGAGCATCCCTGGGGCAGGAGGCTCCTGCCCTGCCTGGTGTGGGAGCTTCAGTCCTGGGGCTCTTTTCCTTCAGGACACAGGGGCAGGGATGTCTTTGTGGTGACAGTTGCTCTGTCACTGTGTCCCCTCAGCTGTGCTGCCTCTGCCTGGGGAATGAGAGGGTTCCTGGCAGTCCTTCTGGTCTCTGGGATGGGCTTGGAGGTGAACACTCCTAGGGCTCCGCATCGTGCAGCCCCCAAGCCCTGCCTTGCTCTGGACAAGCTGTGTCTGAGCAATTTGGGTCTGCTTTGCCTTCCCTCCTGCCATCAGTTGGCCTCAGTGGGAAGGAGGAGGTATAAGCTGTGCAGAACTCCTTCGTGGGACTGCACTGCTCTCCCTCTTCAGAATTTGTGGTGTTTAATGAAGCATTCTGGTTACTCTGAAGCCATCAGATGTAGGGACACACATTCCCTTTCTGTCCCCAACCGCCTGCTCCACAAAATCTTGTGGGAAGTTAGTAAATCTGAGTCCTTCAGCCCTCTGCCAGGGCTCTAGGAATACTGGCTGCTGGGGAGCTGGACAGACACACCCAGTGTGCTCATACAAACCTCCTGCTGTAAGGATGCCAAGCAAAAATGTGTTTCAGTTCTTAAGCTTTGCCTTTCCACTTCTGCTCTTGTCTTCCTAATCAGCTGAGCTGTGTTATTTCAGTCTTGAGGAATTTTGCCACAGTTCCTCTCCACTTGAAGCTCTGCTTTGAATGAAATTGTCTTCAATCAATAAAGGGCAGTGTGAAGCTCTTTGCAGGAGATGTATCTTTATGAATCTATTGCCATTTGGGATCACCAGGCTGGAAATGGTCCTCCTCTTACTGTCTTGCAATATTTTTGTGGCTTTCAGAATATTTCTCCTTTTTCCTTCCTCCTTTTATGTATCCATGATCGTCTGTCTTCTGATCTGCCTTCATCCCTTTCCCAAGGAATTAGTGCTCTTCATATCACCCTAAAAAAAGGAACCAGATGTTAACAGCCTCCAGAGCTAACAAAGCACCTCACAAAGCTGTAAGTGCATTTCTTGTAGTGCTCTTGCACCGTTACAGGTTTGTTAATGTCCCTACTGAAGTTAGGTGGCCTCAGGCACTGAGTAACTCACCCTGTGTTGCTTTTTGCCTTCCCAGCCCAGAGGTGGTGATGAGCTTTGGGAAATGTCCTGGGTGAGACCTAAGGAGCAGCTTTGTATTTGCAGCTGGAGTAGCTCAATTTTGCTCCTGTGTCCCTCCAGCTCAGCCATCCTCCAGGCTCCTGGAGGAGGAGGCTGGGGCTGCCCAGCAGGGCATGAATGAGAGCTGCTCTGCCTGCCTGCTGCTCCCCCTCCTTTTCCCACCTCCTCTCCTCCAGGCTCAGCCCCTCTCGCCTTGCTCCAGCTGGAGCCACAGGTTTATCTGGAGGCGAGGAGGCTCTGCTCTGTAAGCTGAGCCCCGCGAGGAGGAGGAGGGATCTGCTGGACCCTGGAGGAGAAAGGGTTTGGCCATCCCCGAGGAAGGGAGAGGCAGAGCCTGGGCACCATGGCAGGAATCTCTGCCCTAGGGCTCCTCTCCCTGTGTCAGCTCCTGGCCGCAGCATCAGCTCAGGTGAGAAACCTCATTTGTGTCTCATGCTTAAGGAAAAGCCTGTAAGGGTCAAAGAGCGATTTGTGTGTTGTATCTGTGGGGTGAAATGTGGCACGAGGCAGGTTATTAGTCTAAAGTTTATTACAAATGAGCACCTGGATTTGTACCTGTGTGGGTAGGTGTAAAAACTGTTTTCTGTTTCTGTAAAAGTTGTCTTCCCTTCAGCGCTGCAGTTAGGAGAGGGAAAGCCTTGGCAAGGGGAGATCTGTTGATCTGTTGAACAGTTTTCTTACACAATGGAGTAACAGATTTCCAGTGAGACTGATCTGATCTGGGCTTTATCTGAATCAGAATTTCTTACTCACTGCCTCAGTCAACTTTCAAATTTTATACTTACAGCGTATTTAACCCTTGCTCGCTTGAGACATGAAGCTGTATGAAACTTCCCTGTCTAGTGTTAATATTATTGTCTGGGGAAGTGACTCCTCAGTGAGTTTTTCATTATTAGTGTGGAATTTTAGCAGCCTGGCTCGGAAATTCAGAGCTCTGCTGTGAGCAGTGCTGCTTCTACAATGAAGCCTTTGTTCCCTGAAGCTACAGTGAGTTGCTCTCTGGAGCCCTCTCCATACAGAAGTCATTTATTGGACCCTTTTTTCCTTCCCCCCACCTCAGACCTTTCCAAAATCTCAGATTTTCAAGTGGCATCCTCCTCAGAGAGGAGACTTTCCCTTTCTCTTCCTATATTCACTGCTGTCTGCCTGGCTTTGCCACCATCCCATCAGCCTGGGGCTATAAATTAATTATTTCTGCCATGCATTTGGCACCTATTTTCCATGGGCTTTGCATGTCCTCCTCTGCCCAAGCCGAAATGTGCCTGTAGGCAGTTAGAACCATTTCCTACACAACCAAATTCCATGTGCTGCCCAGTGACCAGCTTGGATTCCCAGTATGAGCCACCAGTGAAAGGAGCTGGGGATGTGCTCTGTCAAAAGGGTTTTCCAAAGGACCTTGCACTGGTCTGGAGCAACTCTGAGCCCACCCAGGCTGGCAGGGGATGCAGATTTAGGGTCAAGCTGTGGGGTTTGGCCACTGCTTTCTGATCCAGCCCACATGTTCCTTTGGATGCAAAAATAAGCTCTTGTCTTTCCCTTTTCCCCAGTCCCTTCAGAGAATAGGACCACAAGGCCCTCCTGGACCACGAGGACCCCCTGGACCATCTGGCAAGGACGGCATTGATGTGAGTGACACAGGGCAGGGCTGGCTCGGGCAAGGGGTGGAGCAGGGGCAGAGCCAACGGGGCAGAGAAGCTGCTCTTGTTCTCCAGATCCACAGCCCCTGGACATCCTTCAGGGGTGGGTGGACCTGGAAAATCACCTCTGATTTTCCTGAAAATTCACCTCACCTTCTGCAGGAGTCAGAGCAGCAAGTGGAGGTGCTGAGCAGCCTCAGGTTCCTTGCAGGATCACTCCCCTGTCTCGAGGGAGAGCTCGGGGGTTTGTGACCCTGCTTGCAAAGTAGAATATTTCTCTTTTGGCACAAGGTTGAGTGCAGGGCTGCGATGTGCGTGGGGTCAGCGCACGTTCAGTAGTTCAGAGAGAGATTTATGTGATGGTTCAGAGCATCCGCATTTCTAGAGAGGCTACAGGAGACTCAAATATGCAGCGCTGGACGCTACTTTTATTTCAATAGTTTTATTTAAATATTGTCAGCATGGTTATCCCTCACTTTGGCACATGATGTGTCAGGATCTGGCTCGTGTGTTGCCAGACATGAGTTTGTAGTGACCCAAAATGAAATGGAGAGCCTTTGTTTCAGCAGGCAGCTCCTTACACCCCCTGCACAGGGAGAAGACTACATAACCCAGGACTTAATGGAGGAGAAAATCTTGTTCTGTTACTTTTAATTGATGTTTCCATAGAAATTAAAAATATTGCTTCCCTGCATCGGTTGGATAAGGACTGAATTGTTTCCTCTAGTTGGCAGTGGATAAAAGGAGCATCAGATGGGCCTTCAGCAAGACCACATCAAATGCAAAAGTCTGGGTTCCTGCTTTGATTTCCAGTTTGAGCAGCTCTTGTCTCTCTGAGCTGCTTATGGAATTGTTCAGGGGTTTTGAAAGCTCACCTGAAGTACATTTATTGGAATTGGGCCCTTAAGCAAGCTTGAAAAAAATCTATTCATTCCGTGCAGGTCATTTTCTTTTGGATAAGGAGGTAAAAAAAAATAAATGTATGAGTTCCCTGGAACATGGTGAACAAGGAGTGTTTGTGCCTGCGGTGGGGAGCTTTCCCTGCGGCTCCCTGAGCCACGCTGGTCTGAAGAGAGAACCTCATTGATTGCCAGCTGCTCCCTCCAAGTGTCCTTTGGGCTAAAGGAGACCTTTTTCCTGGGAATCTCACTCTGCTTTTGTAGTGTGAGAAGTTCAGAGCTGGAACCTCAGCAGCTTCCTCTGTTTTTTGTGGTGTCACAAAGGCTTCGGGAGACATCCCAGAAGAGGACAAAGGACACGTGTTCCCCTTTGCAGCAGTGGAGTCCCTGCAGCAGGACACTGGTGTGGCCAGCAGGCTTTGGAAAAGGCTGCCTGTGATTCTCTGTGGAAGGAGAAAGAAGAGTTTGGGAAGGATGAAGCCCTTCAGACTTCAAGTTTCAGCTTCTGCAGAGAGGCAAGCAGAAAGAAACCCCATAGTTGTTCAGTTCCTGCTTTCTACAAGATATTTAGTTCTGGAACAGCACCAGCAGCTCTTCTGATTGCTCTTGGAAGAAGCAGCCCAGGAAGGTGTCACTCCTGTGAACCCACACCCTTTTATCCACAGCTAAAAGCTTTGGAAGGCTCCCCATGGGACAGGATCGAATAATAACATCTAATTAATGTGAAGAACTTAGTCCTAATAAATCAAATGGCTGAGTAAAGTATTTAAGGTGCAAAGTCTTGCAGTCCCAGCTTCGGTCTGGAGTTTTGGCTACGCAGGAATAGTCTCTTGTAGAACAGACTTGAGCTCCATCCCTGCTGTGGCTAGAGGATGTCAGGTGAGATGGTCTGGCTGGCCAGGGACAGGCTCTGGGATGGTTCCTCCCTTCAGCAGGACATTAAGTCCTTTCAGGAATGGTGTAGGAGGAGGTGCAGGGCTGTGGCTGGTGTTGAGCACCAGGCTCAAGTGCAGCTTCCCTGTTTAAGAGCCTCCTTTTTTTTGTCAGAACACTCCAAAAAATGATAGTATATAGAATCCAGCACTGCTCTGCATTTTCCTAGTGCTGCATGGGGAGGATCATGTGAACCCTGAGTGGCAGTGTCAAGTCAGCCACTGCAGAGTGAAACCATTACTTTATTTTTCTTTCCATGCTGAGACTATTTTTCTTAAATTGCAATTGAAAACTTTCTGCACTGTATTCCTGCACTCTGCAAGCCACTCCAGCCAGGTCATCTTCCCAGATGGCTTTGGATGAATGTGGTGTGGAAGTGCTGCTGGATGTCTTTGAGCTGAGTGGGTGCTGCTGAGGTGTTCAGCAGTCTCTTCCCATCGGCTGTGAGCAGGGAGAGGTGCAGAACTTGCAGCTGAATTATTCAGGAAATCTCCTTGGATGAACCCCATCAGCACAATTTCTCGAAGGTCCTGCTTTCATCGCTGCCTTTCAGGGGGAACTGCAACATTAATTCCCTCTGAAATATTTTATTATTAAAGCCTTTAACAAGTTTCTTGTTTCATACTTGGTAACAAGCAAAATCTCTCCCAAGACTAGAAACAGCATGTTATGATGGAAAGAATTAGTGACAAGTTCCTGTGAATTATTTCTGGACATGTAAGTCCCTAAATTGCTAATAAGCAATTGTCACTTTTCAAAAATCAAGATTTTTTTTTTTCCTCCGCTTTCTCTCTCCTGCCTTGACTTGCTGAGAAAGAGTAAACTTCCTTCCCTCTCACGCAGCACCAGGAGAGCATTTCCTTTTGCTGAGAGCCCTTGCCTCTAATTCCCAGTGACCTGGCACTGGGGGTACCAACACTGATTAGGCTTTTGATTCAGCTCTCTGAAGTTCTGGTGCTCCTGCCGAGTCCTGCAGGGCTCCACGATGGTTTGAGATGGTCCCCAGCAGCCTTTGCTGGTGCTGTGACCTTGCTGTGCAAATTCCCACCACACAGGCAAGAAAAAATGCAAGGGGCTGGCAACCCCAGGTGCTGGAGGAGGGAGCAAACCACTCCTAGTGCCATTTCCAGATGCCTTTTCATTTCAAAAGAACTGCTCTATTCATTTCCTTGGCAGGAAACCTTCCCCAGCCGTGATAGAGATAACTATTTATGGAAAAGCTGTGGGCAAAGGATTCTGAAGGAGTTGCTTCAGCAAGTCAGAGCATAAAGATGCCTCTGTTCCGGGACCCTCTGGTCGGTCAGGGGTGCAGGACATAAATCCTGAGCAGCTCCAGGCAGCCAGGCTGCAGAGATTTGCCCACAGCCTTCCCAGGAAATATAGAAATGTGCTAGAAATCCCACAGCTCTGCATACGCCTCCTGGCTCCTCATTGCCAGGCCCGTGGTGGGATGGTGTTGTTTCCAGCCTTGCTCTGTTAATAACCACCCTTTTTCCACAGAGATTTTCTTCCAGGGTACCAACGTGCCCCTTCCCCTCTGCTCGCCCTCAATGCCTGAGCCTCTTGCAATATTCAGTGTATTTATCCTAAAGCCAGGAGGGAAGGGTACCCTCTGGACTTGGGGACAAAGGGATTTTCTGTGGGGTGAGTTGGAAACCAAGCTCCAGTCAAGCTCCTGCTGTTCGCAAATGTTTGCTGTTTTCAGGGCCTAACAATAAAATACTTATTATTATCTGGGGTCCACACACACATTTATGACTGGCATTACAACTGGCTGAGCTGGAAGAAGGGATTAAAGACTTGTAAAATATTGTCTCCCAAACACCTTTAATGCTGTTCTTAAAAGTTTATTTTTATTAGAATGGGTGGGGGGAAAGAGTGCTTTTGAAATATTTTATGAAAATTGTGTTTAATCCACACTGTGCAATTGGATTAGGTGGGAATCAGTTGGGGGCTGTGCTCATTTGCTTTTCCTGTCCAAGTTTAGTCAAATGAAGAAAATCATTGCGGACAGTTTGTTCATTCTCCACTTTGTGGTAATCCCCAGCTCCTGGCAGTGCCACCCTTTCACACTGTGCCCTGGAAAGCTGGAGTTTATCACTGAACCCCTCTGTTTCATCAGGAGGATGTTTGGAGGTTGTGATAGCCATCCAGCCTCCTCTCTGCCCCTCTTGCACACAACCCCAAGTGCAAATAAATTCTGACTCTGTGTGGAAGAAGTGCTGGGGCACTGTTCAGGAGCGCTGCTTCTCTCTGTGAGGCTGAGGATGTGCCTTTCACCAAATCTGCTGCTGTGGGGGTGGAAAAGGCCATCCAGGCTCATCCTGCAGGGTTTAGAGCATCAGCTCCATGAGGCTGAGCGAGGCAAACCTTGGAGAGGTCATGAAGGGAGGTTTGAGGGCAGCTGGAACACCATCGTTGGAAAAAGGCACCAGAGAGGCTCAGCACTAACACTGTCTTTTCTCTTTCCCCTAGGGAGAGCCAGGCCCCCCTGGTTTGCCAGGCCCACCAGTAAGTATTTTCTGTTTGCTGTGGACTCGTCCATCCTTTTGAGGGGACACATGTTGGGGAAGATGAAATAGGAGAGCCTTATAAATATTATTACCTGGCAAAAGATGCTGAGAATATGGAAACTATAAGCGAGATTGAAATGAAGACAAGCTCTGAGATACCAAACCCCAGTTCCTGAACAACTGGAAAAGAATGGTGTGGCCACTGAAGGGAATCCCCTTTTGATTAAACAATCCCCCTTTTTGATTAAATTATACTCTCTGCTTGCAGACAGGTCCAAGGGTCAGAGCAGACCCTGCCAACTTGGCAGAGGGTCCAAAAAGCAGTTTTAAGAGTTTAAAATATAACGCCGTATGGTAATGCAATGACTCTCATAGGCTCTGTGTAAATGCTGTAGGATTTGTAGCTTGTTCTAGATTGGTTAGTGAAAATTAGAATATTCAGCACAGAAGATAATTTATTGTATTGTAAACTGCAACCACGACACTCTATTCTGTATTCTGTGTTCTTCTTCCTTCATCTCTCGCTCTCTCACCTCTCTCCCTGCTCTGAGCTGTGTCTGGCAGCTCCCAGCAGCTCCCCTACACCCACGCCCTTTTACAATAAACCTCATGCTCTGAGACCAAACCTCAGAGCTCCCTCTTCTCTGTCCCGACCGTCTGATGCAAACCCAACCAAATCCCACAGATGACAATCCTACAGACACAGGGCACGAGCTGGCACTGACAGCCTCACCTTCCTCTTCACCTGCTACAGAATTCCCAGCAGAGCTGTGCAGGACTGGTGAAGCTCAGCACTTCCCCAGGGGACAATCACATTCGTCTGCTTCATTGCTATCAGGGAAATAAAATTAAAATTGAATTAATGAATGGAATAAACGAGATAAAGCAGGTGCATCACCTGTATAATGAAATTATTGGCACCAAGCCACATTACAGGGTTATTTTTGGCACTGCTCTGAGTCTGCTTCAGCCCCTCAGTCTGCCAAGGGGTGCCCAAAATTGTACCAAAGCTCTTTGCTTTGGCCACTTACTGCCTCCCTTCCCACCCCCTACTAAGAACAGCTCGGGGGCATGTGGGAATGAGCCAAAGCACTGAAATTCAGGATTTGGATATGGATTCATGGCAAGATTCACCTCTCTTCATGGAATTCTCCCACGTTGCGTGGTGTAAGATGAACACATCAGCAAAAGAGCTTCCACCCTTGCATCCTTGCCACATTTCTCATGTTATTTTGTTACAATAATTGCTTGTTTATCTCATGTAGGGGCCAAAGGGCGCACCAGGGAAGCCTGGAGCAGCAGGTGAAGCTGGATTGCCTGGCCTTCCTGGAGTGGATGTGAGTATTTTGTCATCTTCTCTTAGGTCTTTTAAACCTTTCACATAGGCAGGAGCGTTTTCCTGATGTGTCTCATCAGCTTTCTCTGTGCATGTGGGTCCTGGTTCTGCATGGATGCCATGGATGTCCTGCAGATCAGGGGAAATTGTAGGTGCTGAAAGCAACTCTAGGCTGAATTAAGGAATATGAGAACAGTTTTGAGGTGGCTGCTGACAGGATGGCACTCTCCTGATCTTTGGGGGTTTTTTTACAGGGTTTGACAGGAGCTGATGGCCCACCTGGCCCAAGTGGGCCTCCAGGAGATCGTGTGAGTACCCCATGAGATCCTAAGTCCCTTTAAATGGTAATTGTCACCGATTGCAATGATGCTTTTCCCGTTTTATGTAAACTGATGACATTCAAGTGTTGATTCTCGTGTAAACCTTGCTGAATACTTGGAGCCATGAAATGAATCCTAGGGTGGATTTTCATAAGGCAGGGCATGAGATGCATCTTTCTTTCAGCCTGCTTGGGTTGCCTCAGTGGTGGCTGTACTGGTGATACTTCAAGTGTCCAAAAAGTTTCTTGAAGTAGTTGTCAGACTTAGTTATTAAGTTTATCAAAGTGAAGTTATTTTGGCCTTTATTTTCAGTCTGAGTTGGCGGATTTGTGATGTTTGTAATTAATGCTACTGTGTATTAATTGTTTAAACTTTTGCCTTTTATTATTTCTGGAGATGTCCATATGGCTGAATTATTAGTTGCCATAGTGTTCCCCAGCCAGCCTAGCAAGAAATAAAGAGTTTTTTCTGCTTCCTGCATATTCCAGCTCTGCTGAGGGGCACCACAGGGACAGAGAAACAACTGCCAGAGATGCTACAGATGTCCTTCTGATCATCCACACCCATCAGCTGCACTCAGACCTCCCTGTGACATTAAGGACTAGCCTTTAGGGAGCCACTCAGCACAGATTGCAGTCCAGCATGGCTATTCTCCTGTCTCCCAGATGGGAATATGAGGCTCGTGTCCACAGCTGGCTCACTGGCCTTTTGGGCTGGGGGCTGAAGGGATAGGCTGGATTTTCATAACGTGTTCTGTATATCCCAATAATCCACTTGCTGCCCCGAGGAGTTACTTGAAGCTAAAAAATCTGTGAGTTATTTAAAGGGATTAATGGCACAGCCATGTATATCTGAGATGTTCTTCTTCCTTTCCTCTGTACTACGCAAAGTTTGTGGCCACTGGGAAAGCTGAGTGGCAGGTCTCAAATAATCCTGGTCAGTGCTCCAAGCCTCTGTCCATCACCACCACCCTAAACCTCACTCCTTCTCTGCCCCTTGTGCCTGTCTTTCTCCCCAGAGATCCAGAGCTGCAAAATCCTGGCCGCTCTCAGACCTTCCGTGGCAATAATCCAGCACCTTCTGGGAACAGATCCCTGATTTTTAAAACAGGAAAGCTCAGGGCCACCAGCGGAAGGCTGTGAGCAGTTCTGTGCCCTGTCTGTGCTGGGTGGCAGTGCTTGCCCGTGCCCACGTTGGCACACAGCTCCTGCCTCGCAGGGTAATTGAGCAGATAATTTCTGGGCACCAGAATTTCCTCTCTGGCTGCTGTAGGAGCCCCAGACCTCGCTGCCCTCGCTGCAGGCTCGGGTTTGTTGTGCTTTCCCATTTCTTGTAACTCAGTCTGGCGGCATGGGGCAAACCTGGGACCCCTCGTCATTTATGGGAGCTTTTCAAGGTCAGTGGTCCATCTGGGAAATTGTTTTAATTGGTCTGATAAAAACCTGGGAAAAGGGAAAACCTCCAAAAGCTTCAGCACTCTAAATTAACAGCATTGTTACCCCAACTGTTTTTTCCTCCCTATTTTTTAGAACATATTTCAGTCTTGTAGGACTCACTGAAATAAGCTGTCTGCTTATTGTTGTGGGTTTGAATTCATGCTTAACACTCTGATTTCTTCCAAATAAGCTTAATTTTTTGAACTGGAGTGTCTGAGAGCAAAGCTGTTTAGCGTAGGGAAGTGGGCTCATGGAAGCCACTTTTCAGTAATACTTTATTGCCAAACATTTCCAAAAGGATTTTTGTCTTAAATATCTCCTGCTGCTCTCAGCATCCATCTACTTTTCTCCTGCTTCTGCTTACAGACTGATTAGATCAAGCCTACTTATTTTTCAATTTAAAAAATCCTTTATTTTCAGCTGGGATTGAGCTGGGTTTGGATCTCTGTGCTAGACACTGGTGACCTTATTTGAAAGTTTTCAAAGGCCATTTTGAAGTTTGCTGCTTTACAGTGAAAGCAATAAGGAAAACATAATTATTCACTTCTATTTATGAATGTCATAATAGTCAATTATTTTCTATGCTCCATAGTTGTCTATTCACAGAGTATATTACTATAAAGTGAAAAATTATGGTGATACTGTTTCTTAATCAAAAAAGAAAGAACATTGTTACCAGGAGAATGAGTCGAGTCAGCCAATGTTATTAAAATGGAGATGTAAATTAGAGTCTCTCCTTTGCACTAATGCAGTAACATCAGCTCATTCAGGGACCTGATGATCTCTTACCTTACCAGGAATGTTCACTGCTGCATTCTGCTCCTTACACCCTCCAAGATACCAAAATTAGTGAGTGTAAATGCCAATATTTGGCATTTTGGGTTCCCTGCCAACATCGTGGCCTGCTGGTCAAAGCAGAAAGGGGCAATGAGCTGCTTTAGAATTAGGGTGCAAAGTCAGGAGATGCCAGGAATTCAATGTTTTCCTTGCAGGAGGAGATCCCAGCCTGTCCCTTACAGCCATCAGTAGCTGTAAAGCCTTTCAGCCTGAAGATAAAAGTGATGCAGGCAGAGCAGAGTGACCTGCAGCGAGAGAAATGAATGAGCTGACATTCACAGCACGGCTAATTTTTATTGGATTATAATCCTCTGCTCACAAGACCACTCCTAAAGAGGCCTTGGGTCCCCTGTGCCTTTCTCCTTGAGAGGGTGGAACGAGATGGTCTTCGAGGTCCCTTCCAACCCAAACCAGTCTGGGATTCTGTTTCAGAATTATCACCCATAATTCATTTTACAGCTGGCAGCTCTGCAAGGCAGCAAAAGGGTTAAGGAGGCCCCTCTGCCTTCTTATCTTTAGTCAAGCAGGAACTTAACAGCTTCGAGAGTGACTTAATTTTAGTCTAAGCCATAAGATCACCGAGCTCCAGTCAAGCCTAAGAGTAGGAATGCAAATTGGGAAAAGGAGACTGGGGGTTTGCCAAGGAAGCAAGTGAAGAAGCAGAAGATGTCAAAATCTTTGGCTTTGCTTGAAAGGAAAATGGATGAATTAATAAAATTCACCAGAGTAAGTCCAGATTTTGTTAATAGTTTTAGAAAACTTAGTCACTGGATCTACAATATGAATGTATTATGAGAATATTTAAAGTAGATAAAATTCAAGTTATGAACATTTCGATATTCATGGAGACTAATCTGAGGCCAGCTGAGACTTCCAGGGTAATTATCCATAAAGTTTTGTCCTTATATGTGTGAATTCAGCTGAGCATCTCCAGTTGTGCCCTGTTTCTGCAAGACACTGCTGGAACTTCCAAACAAAGATTGGCGTCAAGAAGGGCAGGCTTTGGTGGCTCCCCATACAGAGAGTTTATCTTTTATCCCTCTTTTATCCCTGCTAATTTGTCCTGTTTTATTCCCACAGGGTGCATTAGGACCTGCTGGGCCACCTGGACCAGCTGTAAGTGCCTCCCAGAACAGCACATGTGATGAATGTGTGGAATATTACACCAAAATCGTCACCAGGATGGGAAGCTTTGTATCCCAAACAAATGGCTCAAAGCCTGAATGAGTGAATATCTTGTCTGAAATGTTTAAATACGTGTGTGTGACCTGTTCTGGTGACACAGGACTTGTTTTGAGTCTCTGAGGTGCTGTAAAAGCAAACCAGCTTGAGATACAGACTAACATATCAAATACTATCAAAATCCTTAGACATTACCTAATGTCTAATCAAAATTAAAAGGGAAAGAAAAAGGAGAAATAGATAAACTGGAATGTTATCTTCCTCTCCATGTCCCACTCTTGTGTCACATCGCTTTTCTTACAGATGTCTCACAGGTAACAGAGATGTAAAGGGAATGCAAATTATTAGAGGCAACAAAAGGATTCGTCAAGACTCATGCTCTGCTCTGATTGCAAATTATAATAATTAGGGGCAAGAGAGTGATAAGGAAACTCAGAAGAAAAAAAAGAGAACCAGCTTTTTCAGAGGTTTTCTTTTCTTACTGTATGTTCAGTTTCTTAGTGATCTTTTGCTGTTTTAAATGTTGTTTCCAGGGCAAAGGACTACCAGGACCTCCAGTAAGTAATATTTTTTTCAAAGAAGAGTTTTAAATTATTATACTGGCTTTATTGCATACCCTGAGTGTTACAAACCCACCCCAGGCCTTGGGTCCCTCTCCTGTGCCAGGTCGTCAATTTTGTGGGATTTTTATCCTTGCCGTCACCCTGGGGAGACTGGCCCTGGGGGATGTGGAGTAAAAAACAAGATTTGCATTGGGAAGGTGCAGGATGGAGCTCCTTAGGGGGATTGGGTAAATGGGGACAGCCTCACTGCCCCGAGCTTTGGGGTGCCAAGGTCACCACAGGTGGGAAAGCTCTTCTCTCTGTTCAACAGGGGCCTCCAGGACCCAGTGGGCACCCAGGTGGACATGGATTTCGGGGTGCTTCTGTGAGTTTCTCCTACCATTTAATCCTCGTTTACTGAATATGTCACAGCCACGGAAAAATGAGTTTTGGTTTTGGTCTCTTACCCCATTCTGAAGCGGTATTTTGGTAGCCACTCCTCATGTCCTTTTGCATTTCCATTGAAGGGGAATTCTTATTGTTTTTCTCTCTTTCTAGGGTCCTTTTGGTCTGCCAGGATTCCCAGGGCCTCCTGGACCACCTGGACTTCCTGTAAGTTGAGACTTGCAAATAAATGTGAGAAAATTCCCAGGGGGGAGTCTAGAATTTTCTTCCTGCTGCACTTTTTATTTCCCTGCCATTGCCACGAGCATCCAGCAGGGCATAAACACCATGCCCTGAGGAGTGCAGGGACTTTTCTCTGGCTGCACTTGCATGTGTGTGTGCCTTGTGCTGATCCAGCTGAGCTGGGTGTGTAAAAATCGTCCTCGAAATTGTGTTTCCTCCTGGTGTTTGCCTTGTATTTAAAAGCATTCCCTGAATTGCAGGGCCTTCCAGGCGCCCTTCCCGATGGCGGTGGGGACCTTCAGGTAGGTTTTTGTTTGTGTAGCACGAAAATATGTTTTGGTTTAATCCCTGATGTGACTTTTGGTTGGCATGGCTGGGGAGTGTCAGACCATTTCACATGCACTGTTCAGTCCTGCAGTCAATGCTCTGATGCACAGGAGCAGGGGGGTGTTGGCTGGACTGAAATGTTTTCTCCAGAGGGTAAATGTGTGCTGGAACAGGTTTCCCAGTGGCTGCCCCATCCCTGGAAGTGTCCAAGGCCAGGCTGGATGGGGTCTGGAGCAACCTGGGACAGTGCAAGGTGTCCCTGCCCATGGCTGGGGTTGGAATGAGATTAATTTTAAGGTCCCTTCCAACCCAAACCATTCTGCCATTCTAGTGCTGATTTTCCCCTTGATCTTTGCTTCCCAAAATGCACATTTTGCAAACATTCTTCATGAACTAAACAACTTCAGCCTTTGGTAAAAGATAGCAGCTTTTCATGCTTTGCAACCGACAAGGTTGTGAGTGTGGCACTGTTTATTTCCACGGATGGTGGCACCAGGTTCCTATGGACATATGCTTTGTTTAGGCCTCCTTCCTTAGGAGAAAGTCCTGATTCCTTTCTTTTAGGGGAATGAGTGTTAAGTCCAAGAAGGATGGAAGTGACATTTGCAGATTTCACAGCTGTTGTTGTGACAGCTTCTTTGGTTTTCTAATTGGCGTGCCCCAAAAAAAGCTCAGAGTCAGTTTAGACTGCCTTATGGCACATCACATGGGAGTTAATAGAAAATGATGCTATTTCTGCAAGTTTAATTTAAGTTACACTGTGGAACGTACTAGAAAATTAAATTTTGCTACAGAGGTGCTGCCTGAAGTTGTATTAAAAGAAAAAAAAACAACAATCAAAACTCCAAATACCTATTTGTAAAGTTTCAAGAGTATGGCCTTATCCTCATTAAGTTTCCATGCAAATTTGCATGTTCTGATTGGCTCCCAGTCAAGCTGGAGTTCCCACCAGGGCCTCACCACCCCTAGACATCTGCAGGTATCAGCTTATAGGTGCCCTTCAATCAACTCTGATGCCTGTCCTTGTTTCACTTAAGGAGTTGGCTAAAGGAAATAAATAGGGGTCAGTTAATGCAGAGGATGAAATGTGGTCCTAATGATTTAAATGAAACTGATCCAACTTCAATGGGAAACTTGGGTTCTTCAGCATTTTGGACTATGGACACTGTCAGCCTTCAGAAAGTCTCCCAGTCCATGTTCAAAGGGGAGCAGGCCATTCATAAATCATTATTTTGGGGCTTACCAGGACCTTTCCACAGGGAAATGCTAGTCAATACATGGTGCTATGGTTCCATTAGATTTAGTGGATTTAGAGCCAAAATCCACGTGACCTTTTTAGCTAACGAACGAAACCAGCCTCCCTGGCTGTGTGTGTGTGCCTGTGAGACCCAAGTGTTTCTGTTCCCTGCAGTGCCCAGCTCTGTGCCCACCAGGTCCCCCAGGGCCCCCAGGAATGCCAGGCTTCAAGGTAAGGACACATCACCTGCAACGCAAGGATTTGTCTCCCAAAATAAACATCATGAACCCCTGGGATTAAGTTGTACATACAGCCCATGTCTCTTGTAGGCTCCATACCTCCAAAACCAGCCATGCATTTATGTTTAGTTGTTGGGTTTTGGTGCATAAATTCAAGGTTTCAACCCTCAGGAGTTGAAATATCTCCTTCTCTATCCCTTCTCTGGTTCATATGAATTCTGTGCAGTTATGGACTCCAGCAGTGAGACAAACCAAAGAGTGACTCAAGTTCTCTTAGCAGAATTTAGAAGTAGGCAGCGAGTGGGAGAACTCCTGGGAAATGCTCTCAGTTCCTCCTGAACTGACCTTCCTCAGGTCTGTTTGGTCTCTGGGCTGAGTCATAAATATCATTACAAATACGAAATGTTTGGGGCATAACAACTAAAAATTCATAGCTCATGGAGTGGAAAACCCTGTGCAACTCTCCAATTATGATGCAAATGAAGCACAGGACCTTTGTTGTGGTGGGGAATAACATCTGCCATGGCTGGAATTAGCCTGGGTCTCTCCCACAATAATAGGAAGAGAGCCAAGACACAAATTGAATCAGAGCTTATATAAAAGCTTTCAGGGGGACATGGATTTCTTTGCAAGCTTGATGATGGAGACATTAAAGATAACTTAAAAAGGGAGGTTCAAGATGCAAAATGGGGTTTTCAGAAGGGACTCAGCCCCATTTTCAGGGGTGGTGGGATCTGAGTTCTGGTCCCTGATCTGTATTTGAGAGCTCATCCAGACCATGAGCTCAGGCCACTGGAAGTCACTCTGGAAAACCAAATCAGGGAATTTCCTGAAACTGCATCAGTTCTGTCAGTGGTGCCTCACACAGGACTGGGACATGGATAACCTCCCCAGGAGGGACCTCCATTCACCTACAGATTGTTCTCCCTGTAAGTCATTTAGGTCTCACGGCTGTCTCACCAAATTTAAAATTTAGAACAAGACTCTGCTGGGAGGTGAATAATCAGAACTCTTATTTCTAGGGACACACTGGTCACAAAGGGGAACCTGGCGAAGTAGGAAAACAAGGAGAGAAGGTAAAATTCAATTTAAAAGGGACGGGGGAGGATTTTTCTCTTTAAAAACACCTTGAAAAAGAAATAAGTGATTTCTTCAAGAAGAAAGGGAGAAATGAGGCTGAACAAGGAGCAGTTGCTATGCCTGAAGTGCATTGGCTTTCCTTGCTTTGCCTGTCAGACCATGTGCTGACTCTCCAAGAAAATTCATCTTCTCGAGGATCATCATGTTAAGATCAGTTTGAGTTAAGAGCTATCATTGCCCATGCAGGGATGTCAGCTCAGGAAAAGCCCTGCATTAATCACTTGGATAAATTCCTGACTGATCCGAATGTTCTTGCACGTAGAAGGAATTGTCTATAATGCAGAAGGAAATTCTGAAGAGAACTCAGGGAGGGAGAGAGGGAGCTCGAGGAGGAATAAGATGGGGCGGTCCCTGGTGGGTGTTTGCAGGCTCCTGCTCTCTCTCCTCTTGTTAATTGATTTTTTTCTCTCCCAGGGCAGCCCTGGCCCTCCCGGCCCTCCAGGAATTCCGGGTGGTGTTGGCCTGCAGGTAACACCTCCTCTTCTCTTCCCACCAGTTCCCATGGCCTTTTCCCCGTGGAGCTCAATGCAGCCATCAGTCACCTTGGTTGCACAAGCAGTGATTGAGTTTGAGCTGATTTGTTTTCTTAATTAGGGCCCAAGAGGACTAAGAGGCCTCCCTGGTCCAATGGGTCCAGCTGGCGACAGAGTAAGAAAAACCTTCTTCTGATTTTTTTTTTTTTCCCCCTCCACCACCAGTTTGTCTTGTGAGAGGCACCAGTGACACTTCTCCTTACGAGTTTCCCAGTGGAATTCAATAAAGGTGTAAGGTGTATAAACACCTGCAGAACCTCCATCAGAACAACTTTCCAAAGTCAGGAGAATCCACACACCTCAGGCACAGCCACACTGAATCATTCCAAAGCGCAAGGCTGACAACATTACTGAATCCTGCCAAAAAAAAAAAAAAAAGAAAAGAAAAAAGAAAAAAAAGAGAGGGAAATGTTTCATGAACATTTCAATTTCTGTTTCTTTACAAGAAAAAGCCAAAGAATCACTGATGGACAAAGCTTTCCAGGCTCCTCAGTGAGAACAGGGTCAATCTCCAGCTCATGGTGGCTTTGTCTCTTCACAGTCCCTTGACCTGGGCTGAATGGTTTTGAATTGGATGAAGTCACGAATTTATTTAGGAATAAGAGTGTTATCACGATAGCAAAGCCATGAATGATATCAGTGTATCAGAGGTACAAAGGGGGGCAGAACCAGAGTACAAACCAGCTGCTCAGAGTGGAATTTTTTGCAAGTGTGCCCTGTAAACCAGCAGGAAATACAGGGTGTCCTTCCAGGGCTTTTGTGTTCTCTCAGGCTGTGGTACAAAGTGGGGATTCTGTTACTTCAATCCCTGCCAAGCCCAGCATTACAATGTGCGTGTTCTCTGCAGGGTGACATCGGATTCAGAGGCCCACCTGGAATCCCAGGACCTCCAGGGAAAGTTGTATGTATCTCCCAGTCCCTCTGTGCCCCTGCCTTCACAGCCCCAGCCTGCTTTATTCCTCCTTCCCCAGCTCTGCTGCCTGTGAGCAGGAGGCTGTGCTGAGCACCTCCATCATTATTTATTCCCTTTGCCCTTTCCCCTCCACTCAGAGCAGTGTCATTTCCCCTGACCCAGACTCCAGGGTAGCTTTCCCTCTGCTGTGCTCCACACCAGAATAAATTCACCCCATTTCCATTGCTCTCTGTGCCTCGCTGCCCTTCCCTGAGCACTGGAGAGGGGAATTGCCATTACTTTTGGAGGAAGAATTCGCCTTATTGTGAGTTTACATCCCTTGAGCTTGGTCTGTTCCCAGGTGCCCACAGCTCTCCAGGATTTTTGTTCCAAGCAGGAATAGCTGTGTATTGAAGATGCAGTCCCCATCCTTCTGCAGAGCTCTCCTCTGGAACCCCTCTCTAGACTTTGCAATTATAGCAGAAATTCATCCAAACTAAAATAAAATGAGGTGCTTTCTCACCAAACCTTTCATTATGCCAGGCAGGATCTAGACAGTAAATATTAACGCTTCTCTCCCACTCTGTTTCTGCTTAAGGAAATTGCTTCATTAAATGAAGGGGAAGATGGTCTCTGCCCTGAGGGATTGTTGGCAATGTCCCTGCTGCAAAAAGTGCGTCAGGAATTAGAGTGTAACTGAGCAAGCACAGCCGAGCTCTCGGGGGACTCTGTGTGCTCACAGCTCTGCTGACTCCAGCAAACAGCACAAAAACCTCCTCATTTCACCCCTGGAGCCTCAGTCTCTGTGGGATGGAGATGCTTAATGGCTTTTCCTCCTCTCTCACAGGGAGACCAAGGGAGCAAAGGACCTCAGGGATTCCGGGGGCCCAAAGGCGACACTGTAAGTGCAGTCAAACACCGTCTGCTCCAACCTGGAATGTGCCATTCCAAGGATTTATTGGTCCACAGGACCACACGAGGACTTATAAGGTTCCACAGGCTCATTATGGCTTGTGCCCCGTTCATTTGCTTGGAAGGGATGGCAGTGTCATCTCAAAAATGAGATGTTTAACTCCTGCTAAAGATGTCTGAGCAATAAGGTGTCCAAGTGCTGCTACAGCCTGGAGCACAGGGAGCAGATCTTACAGCTCCATCCCTTGAAATGATCGAGAATTTTCCCAGGTGTTGCATCCAGCACTGGGCCACTTTCCTGGTGTGTCCCAAAAGAATCTCTGTGTGAATAGAGAGGAGCCAGCTGAAGCAGAGTGAAATGTCCCTACAGAATTTGGGTATTGTCTTTGTTGACTGGTTGTTCTTAATGTTTACACAGGTTAACACAGGGTTTATTGTGGATTTCTAGGGTAAACCTGGACCAAAAGGAAACCCAGGGGCTCGTGGACTCATAGGAGAACCTGTAAGTCAATTTAGTAGGATGCAGGGCTTGCTGTTGTCTTGCTTGCAGATAAGAAGATAAAATACAATAGAAAAAAGCTGCTTCTTGCCATTCTTGCTGTCAAACTTCGGCTCTGTGGGTCTCTGTAATCCCAGCTGGGCTAAACCCCAGTTGTGCTGCTGGGAATGAAAAACCTCCCAGTACAACTGGAGCTGCACTCGTGTCCAAAAGCTTCTTTGATGTGAATGTGTTTTGCAAACCACAGAGTCTCCTCCTGACCTAAATGTGCTGTCCGTGGTTGCAGGGAATGCCTGGCAAGGACGGGCGGGATGGAGCTCCCGGACTCGATGGTGAGAAGGTTTGTAAAATCCTACTTAAACACTGCAGGGAAGGTTCCTGAGACTGCTGGGAGTGCTGCAAAGCTACTGATGCTTGTCAAAAAGCTTGGCTGGAAAGGCTTTTGCTTCTAAAAAGTTTCCTAATATTGTCACTAGTGAAGGAGAGTGAAATTCTTCTATTAGTTAATCCCAAGGGGATTTCCTAAGGAAAGAAGGTGCACTATGATGTAGGCTCAGCTGTGTCCCTGGATTTAGTGGTTCCTGCTAGCTGACTCCAGGCCTTCAGAGATGCCTTTTCAGAGCTGTTGACAGTTTATTTTAATTGCCTGGAGACAAAGTGCTGTCAGGTACTGTTTACCTGGCTCTTGAGCAGTGATCCTGCAGGAATGTTGAGCATGGAAACACCTGGGAGCTCCTGTCCCCTGGGTGTTCAGTCCTGTAGACACAACAATTCCTGGTCCTGTGCATACGGGGAGGGAGAAAAGTACAAATGCCTGTTTGGGAATGTGTCCCCTCCCTGTGCCAGGCCTTTTCCCAGTGCTGGAGGATCCCTCCTAACGTCTCCCTATCCACAGGGTGATGCAGCTCCCATGGGTGCTCCTGGAGAGAAGGGGCCAAATGGACTTCCTGTGAGTATGGAGCAGGACCTGCCACCTCTGGGGGTTTCTGCAGCTCTGTGAGCCTACAGAGATCTTTCCTGGGGATGGGGAGGGTCATTCTGGGGGTTATTTCACAATGGGTCCCAGTTAAGCCTAGAGGAAATGCACTTTTCCCACCATGCAAACAGGGAAGGAGTGTACCACACAGAACTGGAGAGCACCTGGAGCAGGGCCTCACGCTAACACAGTAATTCCTGGCCTCTCTGACTCTGTAAAATCTAAATATGAGAGGGATTTTCTCTTTCACATCGCAGTGATGTGCATCCCTTAGGGAGGGAGGTAAGATCTGAGACTTACCCTGAGCTCTGTCCCTGCCTTCCTCCAGTGCTTATTGGCAAAATGTTTCATCTCTCCAGACTTGCAGCTATTTAAAAGAGTTAAAGCATTCCTTTCTTCCTGTATTACAGAATACTTTGAACACACCTGGGGGAAGGTTTCTGCTGTGCAAAATGTTGCTGCAGTTGGTCTATTTGTACATTCCTGCTCTTTGCTCTCATGCCAAGGATTAGTGTCCATGGACCTGCAAGGGCAGCAAGAGAGACATTGAAGTCTTAATTTTCACAGTGAAAGATGCAGAAATCTAAATCCTCCATTGCTTCAAGCAAAGGTCGCTCCTTGCATGTCAAATCAGACCAGAATAACAAATTTAATAACTTCACTTCTTCTGACATTGCTTTAATATAATCTTTTTCAGGGACTGCCTGGAAGAGCAGGTATTAAAGGCTCAAAGGGTGAACCAGTAAGTGAATCTCTCTAATGATGGGGTCTGGTGGGGAAACTGCTCACAGCAAGGCTTTTGAGCTTGGGGGGATTGGGAGGACTCAGCCCAAAGTGATAGTTTCTGTATTTCTGCTGAGGAGCAGGAATTAGGGGCAGTAGAGCCAGAGCAGATACACAGGAGAGTCATCAGTGCTTTAGTAAACCTCATCCTTTTGCCAAAGTCCCAGGAGGAGGTTTGATCTTTGGGAATCAAAAGCAAGCACCTGCAAGCAGGAGCAGGATTATCTCATCTTGCCTTCTGCAGGTTTCCCCTCACCTCAGGAGAAAAGCTTCCATGGAGCTTTAGATTGGCACTCACCTGTGAGATAAAAGAAAACCTCAGACAGACCAAAGCAGCCCAGCACAAAGTTGTTCTGAGAGATGTCTTTTCATTTCCCTGTCCCTCTCCTTTACGAATTTTTCCCTCTGCATCGTTATTGCTGTTAATCCTCGGGGAGGAGCGCACGCTGCAGGAAGGTGGTGCAGGAACCTCCTCCTGACACGAAGGTGATGCAGGAGTGAATGGGATGGGGTGTCCTGGCATCCCCCTCTGCTCCCCTTCAGTCCCACATGGTTCTCACAGAGTGTGCAGCTCACCGGTTCTCTGGAGTTGAGAGTTTTGCCATAAAACTGTAAAACTTTAAAGCTGTTTTTTTCCCCCCAATCCAGGTTTTAACTCACTCCTCCTTTTGTCACTTCAGAGATGACTCCCCTGAGGTGATGCCCTAACTGAGTGTTTGCTTTGTGCTCTGCAGGGCAGTCCTGGTGAGATGGGAGAGGCAGGTCCCTCCGGAGAGCCTGGCATCCCTGTAAGTGTCCCACATTTACACTGAGCATGGGCTCTGCTGGGGGAGTGTAAAGCCAGACTGGGCAGATGGAGCTCACGTGGCATAAATACAGCTTCCAGTGATGCAGCACCTGCCATCCCATGGGACTGAGCACTCCAGGCACTCCACAGTGGTGTGGAGCTGCCCAGGGAGCACTGAGCTGTCTGGGCAGGGAGCTGGGCACAGGCACTGGGCACAACCCAGCAGCTGCGGGCTGGCAGATGGGCCAGCAGGCAGGAGATTGGGATTGGAACAGACTGGGATCCAGGAGTACATCCCAGTGGGGTGGGGAGGGTGGATCTGTGGCTCCTAAATATCACAGCTGACTTTGATGTCCCTTCCAGGGTGATGTTGGCATTCCTGGTGAGAGAGGTCTGCCAGGACCCAGAGGAGCAACTGTGAGTACAGGGCTGGCTGTAGCCCAGAGAGATGCCAAAATCGGGTTTGTCTTGGGGGGGGATGTCACTCTCTGGCTACACTAAAAGGCCACATTCTCTCTCAGTGTTGTCTCTGAGGAGCTTTGGCAGCAGAGCAATTCCTCCTCCGTAGCTGGGGCAGATCCTGTTGTCACTGACAGCTCCGTGCAAATGCCAAGTAATCCCTCCCACTGCTCTTGGCAGAGCAAACTGCAGCTGCCCCAGAGGTTTGGAGCTGCCACAGCCTGGCAGGAGGGACTGGACACTCAGCAAACCCTCATTCCACAGGAATAAGGAGGCTCTGCCTGTGCTGAAGGGAGGCATTAGTGAAGCACAGCTCCTGGGCAGCTGCTGCAAACACACCTGAAATCCTCCCCATTCTGCATCCCTGTCCTTGGAGCAGTGGAGATGCATTCCCTGCAAATCCTGCAGCCACATATGCAGCAAAGCTGAGAATAACTGCATGGCTCCCTGCTCTGTCCCTGCTGAATAGCAGAGATGACAATAAATAGCATAAGGAGGTTAAAACCCTGATTTTGATCACACTACTGGAAATGGTTGGGTACCTTTTTCATCTTGTCACTCCCCAGCTAGTGCTGCTGTTGGGGTTGGATCTGATCTCGTGGTTTTGTTGGGTTTTCTTTTTTTTTTTTTTTATTTTTTCCCCATCTTAATTTCATTTTGAAATCCAGGAGCCTACAGCAAGTCTAATATGATTTCTGGTACATGCCACTTGGAAGAAATTGAACTGTATGATTTATTGTTTGTGAGCAGCTGCTGCTTAAGCTTCCAAGGAGAGGGAAATCAGCTTTAGAAATAAGCTGTATTAATAATGTTTGCTTTTATGTCTGCAATTTTTCATCAAAGTAGCTGGCCTCACAAAAGGTACCACATTATTACAGCCAAAAAGCAAAAGCAGTCAAGCTGATTGTGTTGGTGCAGAGTTTTGACAGGGGTGCCATAGCAGCTGAAGCCATGGTTATGTCTAACCTGGGCTTCTCATTTCTGATTTGTTTTATTAGAATCAGAATTTATTAGTTCAGACCAGGCTGTTCTAAGAGAGTTGCAGGATTTTTCCAGTGTTAAGGCTGTTTGACTCAAAACAACTTGGGATTTTTTAGCTCAGAGTACGAAGGGTTTCTCAGAGCCTGTCAGGTCTCTCCACATTGAAAGGCACCAGCACAGAAGAATCATTTTTGATGCAATTTAACTCAACTTTCCTAGAGCTCTGTGTTTATAACTCTCAAAGTTCCTTACCAAATCATAAGAAGAAAACAGAAGTGCAAACAACAGCCACAAAAATACCTGAGCAGTTGTTCAGCTTTCTGCAGACGATGCTGCTTTATTCCAGTGGCCAGTTTGAGGTTTATTTGAGTCCCTGAACGCTCCACCCAGCAGGCATGGCAGTGAAAGGAGCCAAAGCTGCAGCCCTGCCTCATGACAGAAGCTTGCTGAAGGCATCTATTTCAAGAAGACAGTTTACAAAATGAGATTTAAATGCCTAAATTACTTAGGGTTTGTTTTTTATTTTTCATCCAAGATCTTTATTGGATATGTGATTTTTCTCAGGAGAAAGCAATAGAGACTCCTAATGGCAACACTCACATTCTGTGTAGTGAGCTCTTAAAAACCTCTGCTCTGACAGCATCAACTGCTGCCTTTTTCTATGTTGCTGGAACCAAGGATGTCCAAAAAAATGGATGCAATTGCTATTTTTCATTACAAAGGACCTGCAGCATGTGTTTTGCAGCAGTTTCTTGCAATCAGTTAAAAGCAGAATATTGGGACAGCAGGTCCCTCTAATGGGAGCTGTCTATGCTCCATCACGCTGCCTCTTTTTGCTGCCCTCGATCTTTCCTGCTCATGAGTATGTTGTGTTCTTGAGCACCGATTATACAAATAAACTGTTATACAGTTTATATATACAATATATATACAAATAAATATATTTGTATATATACAGTACAATACAATATATTATACAAATACAATATATTATACAAATAAACCTTTCTGTTAATAACAATGCCCTTAGCAAAGCTCAGCAAACACCAAACACCACTCTGCAGTGGCTCCTCAGCAGTGCCATGGGGCAAAAGAGCTGCACCTTCCCTCTCTGCCGCTTTAGTGACACAAGTGACTTACCTGGGCCTCAATTCTCTCCTCACCAAAGCTGATCTTTCTCTTTCCAGGGTCCACTCGGCCTCCAAGGCCCCATCGGAGCCCGCGGTGTCCGAGGTTTCCAGGTCAGTGCTGGGAGGGGCAATTGTGGGCACGGTGTTTTGGCAGGTCAGAGTTCTCTGCAAACCTCTGCCCAGACTGAGGGGTGATGGCAGGGAGGGACAGGCAGAAATGTCTTTCCATGGTCAGAGCCACTGTGATACCTTCATCACCGCAGGACACGAGAAAGGGCGCAAGCCAGGTAAAGCTGCATGCGGGAATGATTTATATTATAATTTATATTTAGTGTTTGTTTGCAAAGGGAGGGATTGAGTTTGGAGCCTGTTGTCTGCACAGGTGCCCAGAGAAGCTGTGGCTGCCCCTGGATCCCTGGAAGTGTCCAAGGCCAGCTTGGAGGGGTCCAGACTGCCCTGGTCTGGTGGGAGGTGTCCCTGCCCACAACAGAGGGTTGGAATGAGATGAATTTTAAGCTCCCTTCCAACCCAAAGTGTTTTATGATTTTTTGAGTTTGGCCTTTGTAAGGACACCTCAATTTTTCCTTGATCTGGACCACTCCCAGCCTGTATTTCTTCAGTAAAGATATTTCTTCTCTTTTGCTGCGCTGGGCACCTCCACTCTCCACTTCCCCCTGACACTGGCTGAGGGCAGCACCACTTGATGGGATCACACATGCTGAAGTTTATTAATTTTAAGAGGTTTATTAATGGAAAACCCAGGCCAAAGCCTGGAGCACCTTGGCATGTGCCTGACCTTGGCTTGGACCAGGAGAGAAGCTGGAATGAGCTGCACCAACCAACACAAGTGTTCCCAGGTCCTGGGGGAAATGCAGAGAGATCACCCGAGACAAATAACCTTTCTGAACATGTTATGGAGACTGATGACCTTGCAGGATTTCCTGGCACTGTTCAGCTGTAGCTCGGTTCTGTTGTTTCCCCACAGGGGCCCAAAGGTGCCAGCGGCGAGCCTGGCCTTCCTGGCCCGACGGGAATCCGTGGAGAGACAGGGGACAGGGTAAGGACCAGACACCTGGGAGTCATTCCTGCTTGAATTCTCACTATTTTCCAACAGCGTGGATTGTTTAAAAGAGACTTCCAGACCTTCCAGAGGTTCTGTCCTAGCCAGAACAGAGAGTTTGGGGTTCTTCCCTGCTCTACATGCTGATTCCACCAAAGCCTCGCTCCCCAGGAGCACAGCAGAGCTGATTCATGCATTTCTGTTACTCACAAGCTTGATTAGACTTTATGTTTTTTTTTCATTACAGTTTTATCAGTGACTTTTCTTTCTGAACAGCAGCACACCTGGCCATCCCACCTCACAGTAAATGTGACTTTTTATTTAAATGAGCTCATTCTCATTTAAAAGCAGCCAGCAGGGCAAAGTGAGCAGCATTAGTTGGAGGCTTGCAGGAGAACAGGAGCTGAGTGTTCACAGCTCTCTCCTCCCCAGCTATAAGGTGAAGTTTCTGTGAAAGCGACAGCAGCAGCACCACAGGGGTTCCACAATGGCCCTTCTGTGCTGGCTCCAGGCAGGTTTCAGAAAGCCTCTTGGAGTGACTGTGAGCTGGAAGTGTGAAACAGGAGGGTTATTGTGGAGCTCTGGGGCTTTGCAGTGGTGGAAAAATGTACATTTAGAGGGGAAGGGGCCCCTGCACGAAGCACCCAGGGAGCTGCTCCGAGCAGAGGGAGGGAAAACGTTATGTTTAAAGCAATAAAAAATAATCTAGGTTTTATTTCTGGCTCTGAAGTTCAGTGTAGTTACTCTAAGATGTGATTGTTGATTGTTCAGAAGGAGAGGAAATGGCCCCAAGTTGTGCCAAGGAGGTTTAGATTAGTTATTAGGAAATTTTTTTCACAAAAAGGGTTGTAAAGCATTGGAACAGGCTGCCCATGGAGGTGTTGGAGTCACCATCCCTCGAAGTGTTCACACAAAGTGTGGCTGTGACATTGAGGACATGGTTTAGCTGTGACCCTGCTGGTGGTGCTGGTCAGCCCTAAACCCTCAGATTGTGTTTTTATGGCCTAAACAAACAGCCTGTGCTGCTGGGGCACACAAAGAACCCCAAGATCTGCCCTGGGCTTGCCTTGCTGCTGATCCTGAGATGGATAAAGAGGGGAACTGCACACACAGGATCAATGCAGCGACACCGTCCCACTGCAGCCAACTCATCAAACTCTCCTGAAATCAATTGAGGCTTTTCTGTGAAAAAAGAAAAATCCCTTCATGCCTGAGCTAACAGGTGCTGACAGGCTTTTTCACAGTCCTTGGAGTGACTGTGGCCAGGAATACAAACCAGCATTGCACTCAATGTGTTTGCTGGCATGAAAAGTCCGAGTGGTTTAGTGCATTTGATATAAAATATCATTGAGATAAAATATATCAGCCATCTTGCTGGGGTGGGATATGGGGAGGGGAAGGATTTGACTGTTGTTGCTGACTGAGGCAGCAATAGACGAATATTTTTCCTAAGGATTTTTATTGTGATCAAATTCCTGAGGATTCTGGGAGCCAGCAGCCACCTGGGGCAATGCCTCTCTCGGCTCCCTACTGCAGCACTAAATACTTGGCCAAAAACATGAGTTTTGTTTAACTGATCAGATGAAACACAGGTGAAGACACGGGGCTGGCAGTCCTAAAATCCTGTCACTTGTTCCTGCTGCTAGGAATTACCACTGCAGTGAGTGACAGCTTTGAATGAAAATCCGCTGGGCTAAGTTTGTCTTTAAGGGAATGTTCCTTGCAGGACTTGGTCTTTGGTGACTGAACTGTGTTTTATTGCCATAAACTTTCATGGAGCCTTGAGACTCTGTGAAGTCAGAGGTATAAATATAGATGAAAATGTTCAGAAAGGAATATATTGCTTTTTTTGCCATCAGCATGCATAAAAAAAGGGTGTTACAAATAGTTGTAGCCACTCCTGCATTTCTGCATTCCACTGTCTGTTTTTCTGTTATTTTTCATTAATAGAAATCCCCTCTCTTTTTAATTTAGTGCTTGACTTGAGCAGAATAACATGTCCTTGTTCTGTGTGTTTGTCCTCCTCAAAGATTCTGTTCTGCTGAGCCATCTCTAGATCTAGTTAATAAAAAAAGATCAGTTTGCAGATGCCAGATTGATGAATGTGCTGTAGAAATCCTGCTTGAAGGGTAAAATGGTTGAATTTCACACGTAGATTTTGGAGGAGAGAAAAAAATCTGGGGTTCTTCCAAACTCCTTGTTGGCTCTGCTCTATAGAGCAGAAAAATCACAAATAGGGCTAAAAATGTTTCATGTCCTCTCTGAATGTCAGGTAGATAAAGATGGAAGGATTTTTCAAATTGCCTGGATTATTCCTGGGGTGATAATCAGCTCATCATCTAAATGTTTTTTATTCCTATGGCCATGTTGTTCCATGAATCTTTTAATCAGGAGCACCTAATTCTAAATCTAGGAAAACTGACAGCTAATAAAGCCTTGAAAAACTTCTTGACTTTTTGCCCTTGCCGTATGAAAATATTCTTGCCTGGTTTATACCATGAGTAAATCCAACCTCCTCCTCACATCGCAGGCTGAGAAATTGTCCTGCAACACAGACCAGGGGCTGTGGAGAGTGTCACAAAACTAGCAGGAATGCTTGAATCCCTTCTGATTTCTAGGAAGTGTGAATGAGATTTGCACTCTCTTGCCAGCTGGGAATCTGATTCCTGACCCCTTGCTGAGTAAAAGTCTGACCACGCCAGGAATTCACAGGAAAACAACAGTTGGAGCTCATTTTTCATCTTTCTCTTACTTATTTTCAGGGTCCAATTGGTGTTCCTGGTCCCAAGGGGAACCAGGTAAGTGATAACTTTCACACTGTTGTCTGCCTTTGACAGGAATTGCTTTCTCTTCCACAAATGAAAATATTCTGCAGCAGGCACCAACAAAACCCTCTTTGGTCCCATTTTCCCTGTGTTGGCACAGATGTTGTCTGTTCGAATGGAGACTTGTGAAACAGCTGTGATACAAACACCAGGCCCTTGCGGTGTGTTTTGTAGCCACAAGGATCTGTGCAGGATCACATCAAATTCCTCCCAAGTTAAGTTTAGAAGTGCAGCTTTTCCTCAGCTTCATGTGCCTGATGAAGGGTTTTTCACCCTAACCTCGAAGCTTGGCACACTAATGAAATAGTTTAATCTTTTACTTTTTTGCTGCTCAACTTCCATGGTTGGTTTAATCTCAGCAATGAGCTTTTGGGCCGTTTTCTTTCAAATATATGGCTTTCATTAATACATGACTGTGTTTTTGCAGAAAATGAGGCTTTCCTAGCAAGCTTTGCTGGTTTGGTTTACCAGTACCAGTGTGGTCTCTGTTTTGTTGCTAGGGGAAAGGCCAACCTGATCTCTGTTTGTCTTGGAATAACTTCCTCTGGGAAACCCTGGAGCCACCATAAGGATGTTCATAATCTGCACCTTGAGTACTGTGTCCAGTTCTGGGCCCCTCAGTTTAGGAAGGATGTGGAGATGCTTGAACGTGTCCGAAGGAGGGCGACAAGGCTGGTGAGGGGCTTGGAACACAAGCCCTATGAGGAACATCTGAGGGAACTGGGGTTGTTTAGCCTGGAGAAAAGGAGACTCAGAGGCGACCTTATCACTCTCTACAACTTCTTGAAAGGTGGTTGTACTGAGGTGGGGGTTGGTCTCTTTATCCAGGCAACAACTGACAGAACAAGAGGACACAGTCTTAAGTTGCGCCAAGGAAAATATAAGTTGGATATTAGAAAAAAGTTTTTTACAGAAAGAGTGATAAAATATTGGAATGGTCTACCCAGGGAGGTGGTGGAATCACCATCCCTGGACGTGTTTAAAAGGAGATTGGATGTGGCACTCGGTGCCATGGTTTAGTTTAGTTGAGGGTTGGGACATGGGTTGGACTCGATGATCTTGAAGGTCTCTTCAAGTTATTCTGTGATTCTGTGATTCTGTGCTGTGATGATGGGCAGCCCTGCCTGGGGCAGGGATTGCAGGGATTTGTGTCACCGCAGCGATGCTCAGGTTGCACAGGTGGCTGCAGGTGATCAGCACATTGCTGCTCCCTGGCCTGGCTGGCACAATGGATGTCCCCAGAGCTTTGGGCACTCTTGCATTCCTGTCCCAGACTGAGGGGTGAGGGATGTTCCTCACCAGTGACAATCACTGCAGTTTGAGGGTGGATGAAGCAGTTCTGCTCAGGAAGCCGTGAGAATATGGGCACTACCATTTGGCTGTGGCTGCAAACGCACGTTT
The DNA here is from genome assembly GCA_013397895.1 of Origma solitaria. NCBI lineage: Eukaryota > Metazoa > Chordata > Aves > Passeriformes > Acanthizidae > Origma > Origma solitaria. The sequence continues at coordinate 489,039 of VZRL01003091.1, forward strand.
TGTGTGAGACACAGAGCAGGGGAGCTGACATTCAGGTTCCCTGCTGGAGGAACACCAATGCCAGCCTGTGGGTGCCTTTCACGGCCAGCCCCTCAGGGCTCTGACTGAATTCAGCCCTTCAGCCAGCTCCCAGCTTGTTGCAAAGGGCACCCACACCTCGTGCCAGCCTTGTGCCCTCATCAGCGGGGGAACAGCTGCTGGGGAGTTCAGCTTTGGGAGGAGAGAGCTTCCTCTTGCTGAAGCTGCTGAGAGCTCCCATCTCCTGCAGGCTACCCAAGCCTCAGGGTGACCCTAGCCATCAGCAGCGGGTGCAGTGCTAACTCTGGTCTCTCTCTCAGGGCATGGCTGGAGCAGATGGCCTCCCAGGTGACAAAGGAGAGCTGGTAGGTATCCTTAAATTCAGTAGAACTTACTCTTCAAATAACAGATGGGTCTAGGAAACCATGGATCATTATGGTCAGTCAGAATTAATCACCCGAGATCTCCAACCCTGCTGTGAGAAGAAGGCAGCCCAAGCCTTGCACATGTCACAGAAGCTTGGGAATGAGGCTTCAGATGTGCATTTTCTGAATGAATCACTCCTTCTTATTTCCGTTTTCTCTCTGACAGGGTCCCTTTGGTCCCCCTGGCCAAAAAGGAGAGGTAAGTGTCAGACACTGGGGGCTCGTGCCCCCAAGGATTTAGGAGTAAACATGACTATTACATCTTTATAACTATATGATAAACTCTGCTCCGGTGTCATTCCCTAGAAGCAGGCTTTCCTCACAGTCATGCTAGAAAATCTATGAGAAAAATGGGGTCTTGTGGCATTCAAAATATCAAAATGTGTTTCATAATTTTGCTGCAGCAAGGGCGCCTCTTATCCTGACCTATATATGTATAAACACCCTTAGGATGTAAGAAATGTATATGATCATCCAAACGAAGATGAAGGAAGTCCTAACTAACCTTCAGGAGAAAATAATGGACCATGTCTTCCATTTTAAGTGGTTTTGGTATTTTATTCTTCACTGCAGCCAGGAAAAAGAGGAGAACTTGGTCCAAAAGGTGTCCAAGGACCTAACGGGACAGCTGGAGCGCCAGGGATCCCAGGACACCCAGGACCCATGGGTCACCAGGGGGAGAGAGGTGTCCCTGGCATCACGGGAAAACCTGGACCTCCTGTAAGTGTCTGCTGCTCCTGTGGCACAGTCAGGGAGCCTGTGAAGGGAATCAATGGATCATGGTGTTTGCTGCTATCAAAAAAATAAGGTCCTGCATTTCAGCAGGCAAAAGTAAGGCCAAACAAGCCCCAGATTAAATATCTGGCCTAACATTAGAATTAACCTCTGCCATTAGTGCAGCAGAGTTGTGAAGGGAAGCTGTCACCTTTTGAAGAGGGAAAAGAACCCACTGCTCTTCATGCAGGAGCCTGTGCTGCTTCCCGAGCTCCTGGAAATGTGTTTTGTGTCCTGAGGCTTCTGCCAGGGATGGTTATAGGTATGAAAATTTGTATAATAACAAATTCTTCTGTTAATTGCAGGGCAAAGAGGCCAGTGAACAACATATCAGAGAACTGTGTGGGGAAATGATAAATGGTGAGTATTACTGAGAGAAAAATTACTTTAATTACCAGATGAGTCAATCCTGAATATAAGATGGCTTCTGAGATTTGCTAATTTTGTCTTGATAAGAAAAAAATACATTGACCTTTAATGTAAGGAAATTATTCAGGAGGTCACCTTGTTGGGGATGTCTTTCAGTGTTCTAAACTTAGTATTTTTAAATTATTCATCATGGGAACAGACAAAGAGCACTGAAAACAGCTTTGACAGAAGCATCTGGCTGTGAGACCTCCTGCCCCAACCTGTGTCATTCTGAACTTCACGTCCCATCTCCTCTCCTCTCCTCCTCATTTCCTTAGAGCAGGTCCCCACGGGGTGTCCTTCTTTCTTCAAAGTGACTGTTTTGCATTTGGAGGTTACATTCTCTATTTGGGATGAGGTTAAACTCTGAAAGTTTGCTTCAGAAAACTCGTTTTAATTATTTAAGTGTCATTTGTTAGAACACTTGACATCTTTTAAAGTGGTTTTGGAAACAGGAATAACCAACAGCTTAAGACCCTGCAGATTTATGATTAAAATCTCTCTCAGTAAAAATGTAAAAAACCCCAAAAAGTTCCAGGTGAGCTGAAAGGACAGATTTAATGTTTCCTTCTGCCAGGAGCAGTGGCAGGAAGATCTGCCCAAGCAAAGAGTGCAAATGCCGGACGTTTTCATTGTGTTTTACCGGTGTGTTTCAGAGCAAATCGCACAGTTGGCTGCTAACCTGAGAAAGCCCTTGGCTCCTGGAATGACGGGACGGCCTGGCCCAGCCGGGCCCCCAGGGCCCCCCGGAACCACGGGAAGTGTTGGGCATCCTGGGCCTCGTGGGCCCCCTGGCTACAGAGGGCCAACAGGAGAGCTTGGCGATCCTGGACCCAGAGGTGAGTTGAGACTGAAACAATTTGCTTCTCTCTTACGCCCACTGAAATAAATTGCAAACTTGTACTGAATTCAGCACTGGGGAGAAGAGATCGAGCCTTGGAGTTCTAAAGGGAATTCTGCATCTTTAGGGATGCCTTGTAAGCAAAGATCCTTGCAACATCCAGAGGATTTTGATCTTCTCTTGTCCTCTGCCTTTTCTGTCCTTGGCCGAGGCTGGAGTGCACAACTCACCGTGGAAATTGTGTTTCTGATTAAAGGTGACACTGGTGAAAAGGGAGATAAAGGACCTGTTGGCCAAGGTATCGATGGGCCTGATGGTGATCAAGGACTTCAGGGTAAGTGTGGGGAAATCATTTAATGCTCCATCACTGAAGTGAAGGCTGAGGAGGGACAGCTCTGCCTCTGTTCGTGGCAATAGATTATCAGCACTAATTTCAAGGTGTGTGACAATTCTGAGGCTCTGGCTCCAGATTAAGGGAAAGGATGGTGCCTGGTTCCTGATGGATTCCTTTATTAAAAGATTCAAGATTAATTTATGCAAATTAATTAGTATCTATTAAAAACTTGGAAGAATATTCTTTATTTTGCTCACCCATTAAAGCAGCTTTTCTAATTGGGATTACAGCTGTACAATGAATAAGATACAGGCACCAAAAGCAGGCTCTACATTGATAGAATTTCATAAAACCAGAATATTTATAACCATGTTATCTTAAAATTCTTCCACAGAATTTATACCATAAAATGTTATAATATTTATACAGAATCTTCCATAAAATAATTGCATTAATCCATGTTAATAAGCTGTGAGCTCACACAGCCAACATCCCTTGACCAAATCAGGGATAAAAAAATCCAAAGCACATGCTCCAGATTCAGGGTAAATTTATTGAAAACACCTCGTACTCAACAGGCCATAACAAGTGTGATGTACAGATACTTAAAGTGTATTAAGATCTCTAAAAGCAACACATATATACAGATATTAAAAAAGAACAGATGGCAATATTTCATGTAATCTTTTCCCCTCTCTTGTTTAGGACCACCTGGTGTGCCTGGAATTACTAAAAATGGCCGTGATGGTGCTCAGGGTGAACCCGGGCTGCCAGGGGATCCTGGGACCCCTGGGACTATCGGGGCTCAGGGAACTCCAGGAATATGTGACACGTCGGCTTGCATGGGAGCTGTTGCAGCATCAACTTCCAAAAAATCATAAATCAACAGTACAAGAAGTGAAGAAGTGACTGAATATTTAAATAAACAGTGCATTGTAAGAAAACAGAATCCTTCTAGTGCTAAAAGGACACATGCTCCTTCTATTCTATTAAGTGGAGACTTTGACACAGTTCTATGAAAAAGAAAGCATCAGATGAAAACTTTAATTAAAAGATGCTTTATGACTATCTTTTCCTCCCCCCAATTATTTTCCAGAATTTTTACTGCTAAACAACCTCACCTTTCGTTCCTCCTTTTGCTCAAGAGACCTGCAAGAGGAAGCAGTGCTCCTTTTTACCATCACCCCCCAGGTACTAAAGATCACGACTTTTGGCTAAGAAACTTTGAGCCTTTTCCATTGAATTCCTTGGTGCTGCTCCCACTGACTTGAGTCCTGCAGGTTTGTGCACTCAGACACGTTGTTAAGGCACTCAGGCACCGAGCTGCCTCTTCCATCAGTGGAAATCAGACATTTCCATATCCTGAATTTTAACTTCTGAACCTTCTGGCCTAAGGAATGACCATTGATTAAGTCTGTGCTGTCAGTTAGAAGTTTTCAGATTGCACCTCAAATATTTGCCAAGACTAGTAAACAGTAATCCTCTTGCAACCAAATTCTGCAAAAGGAGTAATGTAAATATTTTAATTTCCAGGGAAGAATTTTTGTATATTTCCATTTGATAATAAAGGAAATGAAGTAACAGCTTTTTCATGACCTCTACTTAAGCTATTTGCACAGTAATTGTGATGGAAGCCCACCTAAGAAAGGATGCTCTTTTAAGGTCCAGCCAAAACCACCTGTATGAACTGTTGTAAAAATAAAAGGAGATTTTTTTAAACCTTTTCTTTGTGATGTTGTAAGTGTCATTATACAAATCAAATTAATTTGGCTAAACTCCATTTTCCAGAACTGGTTTTAGTAGGATTGTTTGGATATAAATTGTGCACAATTGTTCTTACCCGTGATTTAAAGCAGTATTAATTTTGGTAGAACTTTTTACACTTTAAAACTTGCTAGCATCATCTATTTTAAAAAATAAAACCACAGTTCTATTTCTGTCCTATATGCCAAAGCCTATGAACGAAGCATCATATTTCTCTTTAAATATAAAAATAGTTTGTGCATTTAAATATTTACTGGTCATGCCACTTTTAGTCTAAAGCAACAACACAAGAACCTGTTGGACAGTTGTGTGGCAGACATTAAAAATAGTACTGAATTTTAAAATGCCAACACCACTGCACTACTCTTTGGGGCTAATTATGTTAAATATGTATGCAAATGGAAAATTCATAAGTGCATAGTTTCTAAACTGTGCATATTATCCAATTAACCAATATAATATTTACATTTTAAATTGAAAAATGGGCATTGTAATATGGTAACTATAGTTTCTTTTTACACTGGAAGAATGAGTTTGCATCTAGCCATTAAAATATCAGGCAGATGGATGTTCTACAACTCTTCCTAACTGTGTTGCATCATCTTTACAAAAGAAAGTAAAGGCAAACAATTAAATATGACCACAAAGCAGGATGAGAATCACAGTTTGTATAGCTAAAGGATAAAATTACTTAGTCGTTACATTTTCCTGTAGCTTCTGGTCCCAAAGTCCCTTGAACAGGGCATTGATTTCCATTGCTGGTGGTAAACTTCCATTTTCATTTGCAATAAAGAATGTTTTCTTTAAAACTCTATTTATATATATTTACAAGTTACACTTTCAAATTCCTACACAGCATGTAAATGGAAAGAATAAAACACAGTTTGGACTATTGTCACACAGTTCAAGGTCAGACTATTTGGTCTCCATAGCTGTGCGGTTTTCCTGTGCTGGGCACATTACACAGGAGTCTGGTCTTCCTATTTTTAGCCTCCTGCCTGTTTTACCACAGAACACAGTCTCAAATTCCTAAAAAATCAAAATACAAAGAAGAAATGTTATATTTAATGCAGACATTTACTTGAGACGGATGCTTTCGTTTCATTAGTGCCTTCAATAGGAAGTGCTGAGGGGCCATACTACTATCTGGACCAGCAGGTTTTCCAATACACACTCTCCTTAAAATTCTTGGCAGAGCCAGAATGACTCTGGAGCTGGTGAGGAGAATGAGAGCTGCTTTTAGGGCATGTAACCCTTGAACTCTGCTCACCCACTCAATACAGTGTGAGCATGTAGCTGTGATCACCCTCCCTCAACTACAAGTTCATAAAACTATCCAGAAGACTGTGAAAGAGGTAGAAAATAGAGAAAATGAAGGAGGGGAAGAATAATTGAAGATGACCTTAATTTTATGTTATTGTCCAACTAAGATCATGCTCAGGAATTGGGTAACTAAAAAAAATGGATTTTAAAATCTGATTTGAAAATACTGACTGAGGACAGCCTATCATTTCTCACTAGAGAACCGAACCAGCTAAAAAAATAAATAAAAATTTAAAGGCAGGTTCAAGGATATGGTGGGTCCTTCACAAACAGCATCAAGCAGAAGTTCTGCATCTCAGTTGTCAGCTACACTATGACAGCTTTAAAACATTCCCCATTTTTATCAAGACCAAAAATGAAATGAGATTTCAAACCTGCTTCAGGGAGTCGCCGTGCCTTTCCTGAATGTACTTGAGGAATGCAGTTGTCCACTGCAAAGTTGTTGCCTTGTCAGTGTCAATTGTGCAGAAGGGAACCAGGAGATTGAGCTCATCACAGCAAACCCGGATCCTGCGCCTGCAGGCAAACACCCAAGGTTATCAACCACGGGCCAGAGGGAAGGGAAAAATAAAGAAAAGGGGAAGACTACTCACATATGCTACCAGCCATGGGCTTTGGAGACTGCTTTTTGTTTGCTACAAGCTTTGTGTATTAGTTGTGTTACACACAAGTCACCTTAACAGAACGGGTGAAATGTTTTGAAATCTATTTTGTTTGTTTACAGAGTAAAACCACAAAGATAACCACAATGAAACATAAATGTATCTTTCATCTAACAAACACCAAACTCTCACCTCCTGCACTGCTTTTTCTTAGAGCTAGCACAAAATATGTCACGTTTACATTAACTCTGGATAATCAGAGTATTGCAGTACCAGTATTTTAGGCTACAAGAGGGGTTTCACAACCCCTGCTCCCAGAATTACCTTCTGTCTCTCTCCAGGCGGTTGTGCCTTTCCCTTCTCTGGGCACTTCCATCCTGGGAACCACTTTGGACCTGCACACTGGAGCTGGGCTGTGCTGACTGCCAGGGACCCTGGGCAGCTGCAGTGTTCTGGTTGTTGTCCCGGGCACTCCGAATTTCACCGAGAGGTTTGCGATCCATGTTTGGATCCAAGAGATTTATTCGGCTGCAACTTCTGTTTATGGCTTGCTTGCATAAGGTGTCTTGTTGGAAAAACAAAGATGAAAAGAACAACCAATTTATTACCCTCCCACTAACCTGAAAATAGCGATCATGGAAAGTTTTTTTGTGCCTTATTTATGTGGAATAACCTTTGAAGCTTTACTGCCAACCTACATTGATTCTTACAGCAACACATGTCCTGCAAAAAGCCTGAGGAACTACTCGTTATTCTGAAATCCACACAGCTTCGATTTTCACAGAGAGCCCACTGAGATCATGCCTGCCCTTGGTAAGCACTTGAGGCAGCCCTTAAAACGTTCATTAGTTTGATACTGACTGCACCTGCCGGATCAGCTTGGGGTCAAAGAATGTCCCCTTCTGCCACAGGGTTTGGTGGTGTTTGGTCAAAGGTTGGACTTGATCTTGGAGGTCTTTTCCAACATTAATGATTCTATGGCTCTAAAGAAACCAGTTGCTCATCCAAAGCCCAGATCTTCAAAGTTACTTTGTAACCTCAAGTCCACTCATTTCAAACCAGAAGTGCTAAACAATTCTGAAAGCATAATTAAATTCATAGGTGTTGAACTTTCTTGGAGAAATCTAGTCACACGTTGCCTATACAGTAACCTCACCTCCCACATTCACTAAAATCATATCAATTCCAGAAAAGACACAGATTCAGAAAAAAAAAAAAGTAGATTTGAAGACCAAGAGAAAAGTAAGTGAGAAGATAAATGGTTTACCTCCAACTTTAATCCAAACTTCCTCAGGCAAAGCTTTATTTATAGCACCTACTGTCTGTTTTGTGGATTCAACCTCCTGATAGAGAAAAGGGAATGTCTTGGGTATCCCAAGGTCTTGATGTTTGGCAGCTTCCAAAATAGTGCAAGATGTTCCACAGGTCTGTGAAAACAAAAAAAAAAAAAAAGGGAAATACTTATAGGACTACATACCTAAAAAAACAACAACAACACTATTTTTATATCTTTCTGCTAACTTCTTAAGTTACTTCTTCAGGCAGAATAAATCCCAAATACACACAAGCATGGGATTTTAACAGACTGATGAATTTTGGGGATACCTCTGACATTCTCAGTGCCATTCTATCACTTCTGCTTCCGAGGTTTACTGCAAGTTGTGGAGGGGGGAAATATCTTTATCGTCAAAATCAATTAGAAAGAAAGAAACTATAGAAAATGGTACTAAGTGTCTCCTTCTTGTCTTGCACAGATGAAACAGATGACAAACTGATAAACTCTAGGAAAAAAAGAAAACTAATGGCCTACTGCTCATTACTGGGATGCAGGTAATTACAAATGCCACACAACTGACGTAAGTATATCTAAAAGATTAATAAATACATTGCATTACAGAGCATTCTGATCACCCCTTTTTCAAACCCAACCACATTTTACCATCAACCTTCAGAATTCTACTACACCTAAGAAGTTAATACTTGGAAAATAGCAGAGGAGAGTTACCTGTGCTTGGGAAGGATTTGCACTTCCAGCAGCAGAACATGCATTCATGGTAAAGAACGGGTAAGTAAACGGTAAGGAATGTGTGGCAGGTGCAGCCTTATTTTTCCCTAGTGCAGCACACCTGTTCCCTTGCTGGTGAATAGGAACACCCACCACTTCTGAGGGCTGGCGGATCAATGTCACTAAACTTTAAACAAAAACAAACAAACACAGAAACATACCAGGCTGACTGCTTGAAAACAAGTGCAGAAAAAAGTACAGCTACAAATATTCTAGAAACTATCACCAAGAAACCACTTTCATTTACTGAAAACAGAAATCACTGTTATTGCCATATTGCCCACTTCAGGGACCAAATAAAGAAAAGAAAAGAAAAACAGCCGAGGAGGTATTTTATTCTGTGCAGTTACAAGTTGCTTCATGCCTCAATAAAACATTTTGTCAGCACATTAAAATAGGTACAGGGTTAGGCTGTAAAACAATACTTTTGCTCAAAGTTTTCCCCATAGTAAGGCCTCCACACACATTATAACCTGAATCAATTATTATTATTATTATGATCAAAAATCTACTTTGCTTTTAGCAAGCTGCATGTTAAAACTAGGTAATGTTCTCTTGCCTTTATTTACAGTACATGTTATCAAGAATAAAGTCGTAATTAATTTTGGAACTCCATGCTGTATCATTTATGCAAAAAACAGAGGGGACTAAGCTGAGCTCAGTGGAGTCACAGCCACGTTTGATGGCACAGTTTAACAAAGCCCAGCCCATCCTTCTCATGTATTAAAAAAAGCACTATTCTTAGGTTTCACTTAGCAAATCACTATTGAACTACATGATACACAGTTTAACAGCATAAACTAAAAGTAATTGCAACACACTTGTTAAGAGTTACTCCAGATTCTTGGGGTTCTTGACATCTGGGGTTTTCTGTCGGGCTGCTGTTGAATCTGTCTTCCAACCGAGCTCTTACTGCAGGTTTAGATCTAACCTCTGGTGCCAGTGCCGAATTTTCAACAAATATGTTTTCCTTATTCTCCCCCAAGGAATTTTCACCCTGTTTAGCTTTTACTACACTGCATCCCGGGACTTCTACAGAGCTACTGTTGGGTGCTTTCTCTCTTTGGTTCCCGGGGAGGTTGGACTCGCTAAGCAACATCATCCTGAGCTCCTGCAGGTCAGCATAGCCCAGGTGTGGGTTAGAACTCGGCCAGTAGCTGTCACAAGGCAACCCTGACTGACAGGTAACTGGGCAGACTGACTGGTTCCCAGAGCTGTTGGATGAGCCCCCGTCCTGACTGGTGCTGGGGGAGGGCTGCTGCAGAGGGGGGTCTGCAGAGGGGCCAGGCGAGGAGAAAGCGCTGAGCCTGGCTTCCACTTCACCTTCGCTACTCTGCGCCTCCGTGTGTGAGCAAAGTATGTGCTGCAGCTGGGTGTACTCAATGTCCATCATGTCCACCAGGCTGGCCTCGGGGGTGGCGAAGCCAAGGTTTTGCTCACCAAAGGAACTGTCACTTGAGCCTCCAGGTCCGACAGCAACAGGAGCGGGGTCAGGAGCACTAGCTGGGCTCTGAGGAATGGTCTGAGGCTCCTCGGGGGCTGATCCTGACATGGCTACAGCAAACCTAATCAGTTACCAATGTCCCATTCAACAGAAAACCATAAAACCTTCAACAATGGTCGGTACTATCCATTAAAAAACCCAAAGGCAGAAAAAATTGCACTTAACACTGATTGGCGAGGTAACAGAGCGGGGACCAAGCTGCCGCTGGCGGGGCACCTGACACCCTGACCATGTCTCCCCCCCGGGTGAGACCCTCCCTCCCCCTCCAGCACAGCTGCTCACGACAAACGGCCTTCACCTGTCCCCGCCCCGGCCTCGGCGGGGAGGCTGCGGGCACTCTGCGGCCTGGCACCCCTGAGAAGCGCCCGGACGGCGACGGGGCAGGCC
>VZRL01003091.1:499538-549364 GCA_013397895.1 Origma solitaria
AACGGCCGCGCGTAACCGCCGCCCGCGCGGGGCCGCGCACCGCCCCGGCCGCCCTCAGGCGGAGCAGGCCCCGCCCCTCGCCGCCCTCAGCGCGGAAAGTGACCCGAATGGAGCCCGGGCCGCAAGGATCGCGGGGATCGGCGTGGGGAGGAGATAAGGAAACAGAAAGCGTGGCTGCAATGTGTGTTTACAGGCGTATTTCACGGTCTGGACGCACGGTTTACGGTTTTGGCTGACTTGCGGCAGGGCACACGCTCTTAGCCAAATTTAAACTGACGGAGCGTATTGACTGCGCAGCCTAAGGCGAAACTCTGTTGCTGCGCTTTGTCACTAACGGAAAGCTCACAGAGAGCAACCGCCGCGGCTCAGCTGCCGGGACGGAGCTGCCCAGCGGCACCAACGGAACGGAGAGACCGAACCAGCACCGCTTGTGCAAGGAGGAGAAAGCAACACAACCGGCTGGATTAACAGGAATCGCCTGACAGTCCCCACGAGGGGCCCCGGGCCCAGTCCAGCCCCGAACCCCGCGGGGAGAGCCCGACCGGCGGCAGCCATGGGTCCCCGGCCCATCCCGCCCGGGGTATGGATGGGAAAATTGACAGAAAATAAAGTCCTAAGGCAGTGTGCACAGACATTTCCATGAAGTGCAGCCGAAGTCCGACTCGCGACTTCCCTCTAGACACAAAGCCAGAGATTTTTAAAACAATTTTGTGCCCTCAGTACACACTTTCCTACTTCTCACATCCTCCTGCACGCTCCCCTTTACAATTTCCCCTTTGGAATATTATACACTTTTATAGACATAGTAATATTTCTGCTTATATTGTTCTAGACTTTGCAGGGGTTTTTACAGAAAAAAAGATTTAGCAAAGTACTCTCTGGAAAATTAATCTAGCTTAGTAGAAACCCAGACAAAAGCTCACAATAGTGAGTTCTTTCATAGTCATCAAAAGTTTGAACAAAGCCAGAGAATTGTTTTTCCTGCAGGGCAGGACAATCAGTCAGTACCATTTTTAGTCTCTGTAAATCGAGTTAAATTGTTATGTTGGTTTCAGTCTGGTTTTTACCACCTGCTGCAGCAGAGGACACAGGAACGCTGCTGGAAAATCCAGCTCCAGCTGATGTTAACTACATAAAGCTGTGGTTTAACAAAGTCACTGGTGTCTGTCTATGCTACTGATTTTTTTGCCACTTGATCTCCGGGAGGATGGACTTACTGTTCCTAAATCATAAACAGATTCCCCAAACTCCCCAAAGAGTTTCCTAGAAGATGAAAAGCCACACATCTATTTCATAAAAATGCAAAGTCAAGAAATTCATAAATTATGTGACCTGAATTAATACTTTTTCTTTTCTTCAAATTTTTTGATGCAAAAAAATTTAAATTCCAAGCTTCCTGATACAAATGTAAAAAAAAAAATTCAAAATAAATTAGGGGATGCTTTAGAACTGAGAAAATAATCATAAGCACAGATTTTTGGCTGTTTTTTAGAGGGCCCACAATCAGACATTGGCTGGTTGTGACATCCTGCAAAACATCTGTCATTAAACTAGGAGGAAATGAAACCCGTATGCCCTCAGTCTCTCATGGTTCGTTGAAATAGCAAAATATAGAAAATAATATACATAAACACATTTAAGAAATGGACAACAGCTCTCTGTAGGTGTTTATTCTACTTACAGTAACAAAAACCTGTGAAGTCCCATATTTTAATGTACAGTGATATATTTTGCCATATAAAATACAATTTACAGAAATTTCTATCAAGTAAACCTAAACAAACACACATTTTGCATACTTTTATGTATGTCTTTAAATTAGAAACATCTCATTAAGAAAAAAATCTTACACTGCAGTCGATGGTTGCATTGAATACCATTTCTTTGCGTGTTGCTGTTTTCCCTCGGGTTCAGGACACAGAGGATCACTTCAGCCAGCAAATCCTGGATGTACAAGGACCTCAAGGATGCACCAATGTGACTGTGGTGACACACACACTACCTGTAATATAGTCCTCGAGATGCAAAATGTTTACAGGAATCTAATTTTACATTTCCGAATCTATTTTAGCAAAATACCAAAATATTTACCCAATGGTTAATTTACACATTCAAATAAATTAGTGGGGTTTTATTCACACTTTAGAATTGCGTGCTTGAGGACTACATGAGAAGTAGCAATGTGATGTATTTCACTGTGAAAAATGTCCCTCTTCAATCACAACATGATGTACAACCATAATTTGAACTTTAATGCAGCTGTAATCTTTTTCAGTGGAGAGTTTTATATACACTGCCAGCCTAAGTAGGGTCTAACAAAAGAACAGTATCATTTATTTTTCAAGAGCCCTTTTAGAATGAAAGAGCACTTCTGTAATGAAAAGTTCAATCAAATTGGGACATTTCTTAAATCTGTGGAAAAATTCTGCAAAACCTAAACAAAACCAAAAAATGCTCCACTAAATCAGTTCAACCGAAGTAACAGATTTAGTGGTCTATTTAGCCAAATCCTCTTCCTTCCTTTGGTTTACCAATTTTCAAAATAAATGTCTGATGCTTTTTAAAGTTTGCTGGTTATAAAGGTGCTACTCTTGTATTTTCTTTAATGACAAGTTTGTAAACATGTGATATTTAAAACCTTATGAAAAATAACTAAGTATGACTTGTTTCTTTGCTATACACTTAACAGATGGATTCCAGACCCAAAATACGTGTATATAAAAGGAAGATAGTGCACTTTAAGCTTATAACATTCCACTCTCAAATCCTCCATCAGTCACAAGTAATTATTAACACTGTTCTTTTGCAGCCTTTTTCTAAACACACGACCCTTCCATTGTAAAACAAACATGACACCAACATTTTTAGTCTGTGCTGTAGGAACAATTTTGACACCAAAATATCACATAAATGAGATGTAAAGGTATGGCTCCTCAGGTCTGGATTAAATTCTCCTATAAAATTACAATTCAAGTTACTGGAAAACATAACTTTATAATCTTAAAAAGCAATATGCTCTTCTTAGACTTTTTCCATTTCTGTACTGTAAATGGAAACTTTAAGATAAAGATGCAAGTAGAAAAAACAAAATTTCAGTACAGGTAACCTTGTGAATCTTTATAAGAAAAACATTATGCACAAAATGCAGCAAGTGAAAGTCCAATATGTTCTTGCTTTTCATCTATCTGATTATTTTCATTCACAGTTGTTCAAAAATTGCTAATTTGTCAGTACATTGGGTAAGGCTAGTTTTACAACAGAATTTTTTAAAAGGTGAGAATATGTACAGTATTTACAGATGTGCAGTCCTTGCTGTGTTGCAAAAGTGTATTATTTGCGGGAAGAATCAGTTACAGTTCTATGACTGATTGCTGGAAGATGAAGCTTCAGTTTCCACTGGTTTCTGAGTTTCCTTCTGTGTTTCTGGCTTCGTCTCTTTACCAATTTCCTTACTCTTACTCCTATCTTTGCGATCTTTCCCTCTTTCCCTGTCGCGATCTCGATCTCTGTCTCGATCCCTGTCCTTTTCCCGGCTTCGATCCCGGTCCCTGTCTTTCTCTCTGTCGCGATCCCTGTCTCTGCTTCTCGATCGCTCTCTGTCACGTCTTCTGTAAGAGTCCCTCTCTCTATTTCGTGTCCTATCTCGGTCTCTGCTTCTTTCCCAATCCTTACCCCGCTCCGAATCCTTGTCTCTATCTTTGTTTTGGCTCCTATCTCTATTTTTATCCCATTCCTTGTCTCTGTGTCTCTCCCAGTCCCTGTCTCTGCTCCAGTTTCTGCCACGGTCTCTTTCCCAAGGTCTGCCATGTTCTCGATCCCTTCGTCTTTCCTCAAAGCCTCTTCCTTGGCGATTATCTCCTTGTTGAGGCTCTTGCTGATCTAAACCCTTGTCTTTATTTCCGCCCTCATATCTCTCTCTCTGTCTCCCTTCAAATGGCTGGCCTCTATAGTCAGGATTTTTGCCTTCTCGGAAGTCAGATGCAGGCCACTGTCCTTCCGACTCAGGTCCTTGTCCAGACATATTGGAAAGAGATGCAGATGGTCCACCTTCCTCCCACATCTCCTTTCTGTGGGTTGGTGGATGGCTTGGAAGGTCCAGGAGTGGTCTTGGGGGTGGTTTCATACCTTGTGGCGACTGACCCTGGTAATGAAATCTAGAAGGAGGTTCATCTTCTTCTGGATACATTGGAGGTGTGCCTCCTCTTGGTCCTCCAAACTGATGTGGTCCTGGACCTCTCTGGTTGGAAAATCTGGGGGGTGGGCTCCCCCTCCGTTCTTCATATGGCTGTGGCAAAAGTCCCCTTGGACCAGGCATATGATTTGGAGCTGGACCTCTCTGCCCTTCAAACTGATTTGGGTGAGGCCCTCTTGGTCCCCCAAAATGACCTGGGGCTGGACCTCTTGGCCCTCCAAACTGAGGGCCTCCTCTCTGTCCTTTAAACTGACCTGGTGGAGGTCGTCTTTGACCTCCAAAAGGAAAAGATGAAGGTCCTCTGTTTCCCATAAACTGAGAGGAATCCGGTCCTTCAAACTGTCCTGGAGGCCCCATCATTTCCTCATATTGGGAATCTGAGAATTCCATTTGTTCCATGTGAGGTTCCCTATGATCTTCAAAATGAGATGGTGACATTCCTCTAGGACCCCCATGATAAGAAGGGGCAGGGCCCCTATTGTCACCAAAAAGAGGTGGTCCATGCTGTGCAGAAAATAAGGAAGGAATAGGACCCTTTTGACCTCCAAATCTTCCAGACTGAGGTCCTCTTTGCCCATCATTATTTGGAAAACCGTGCTCGTCAGAGAACTGTGGTGCTGGCCCTCTAAAATTAGGTCCATGAGGTCCTCCAGGTGCATTGAGCATCATTGGAGGCCCCCCTTTCTGCCCAGACATAGAAAATGCTCGGTTTTCCTCAAAGTGCTGTGGGGGAGGTCCACCTTCACTCTGAACTGGTGCGGATTCAGTTTGTTCTACAAACTGATGAGACTGAGCATTTCTTTGTTCATCATATTGCACTGAGGAAAGACCCATCTCCGGTTCAAAGTGACCAGCTGCCTTTTCCTGTGGGGGAAACACTGCATTTGAAAAGGAATCCCTTCCCATTGCTTCCTTTGACTCATTTGACCATGACACTTGATGCATATCTTGCAAAGACGAGCTGTCATTTGATGTGGAGAAATTAGGCTGGAAAGATGTACTTGGAGGTGTTGGAAGCAGCACTTTACGTATAGGTTTGGAAGCAGAAGGATCTCCAGAAGCTGTTTGACTCAAGTTTTCCAAAGTAACTTGAATAGTGTGTTCAAATTTGCTGTTGGGTGTCTCTTTTTGGGGCACTGCAGATGCCTGTTCACTTGAAACCCAATTTTCAGTAGTAAAACCAGGCTGAGCAGTGGAAATTAAAGCATTATCTTCCTTGCCAAGTGAAGTCTGCAAAGCATTTGGAAAACCTGCTGGAGTGACTTCTCTTGTGGATATCTCATTCTGTACTACCTGTGGCTTTATTCGAGAATCAGCATTGTCATTCTCTGTTGCCATCCTTCGAGCCTGTCGAGGATCTCTGTTCTGCCTTGGGTCACAGCCCTGGTTTAAAACTTGTGCTTGCTGATTTAAAGATGAAGGTAAATCTACTTTTTGTGCAGCTTGCTGGTCCTGATGGAATAATTCAGTCTTTATTAAGGAAGCTTTTGCTGGTGGTGGTGACATTAAAGCATCTGACACTGAAAAGTGAGCCATTGAAACACCAACAGCTGCTCTTTGTTGTCTGAGGGCTTCTTCTTGTTCCTCTAGCTGCCTTTTCTGTTCTTCTATTTGTTTGTTTAATTCTTCCAACATTTTCTGCTGTTCAACCAAGGAGGAGGATGCAGGTAAATCAGACACAAATGAAGCAGACGTTTCTGAAGAACTGCTTTTAGTGTCTGTATACATTTTGTTGGGTAAATCATCAACAGTAACTTTTGCTTCTTCCAAGATAGTTTCATCCTCTGGATCGTAGGCCTCATCCTCTAGTTCTGCTGTAGTAGATGGCTTTTCCACACTGTATTGTTTGTCGCTTTCACCAGGCTGCATTTCAAAGGCTTTCTCTGGACCATATTCTTCCTCAGGATCATAAGGTCTGTCATCCTCCTCCTCTTCTATGGCTCTGTCCTTGGACATCTGCCCAAACTGCTGCACAATGGGATCTAACAGAGGAACTGCTGACACCCCACCATCAGCAGCAGCTTGACTCTCCTGACTGGAAGACTGAACAGTTCCAGAATCCTTGGCAAGAGGCTCGAAAGTTTTCTTTTTCCCAAAGAGGGTCTGCAGGATGTGCTCGAGAGGCGTGGCGGTTTTTGAGGATGACTGTGTGGCAGTGCTGCTTGCAGGAGCGGCCGTTGAAATCGGCGGGGTCACAGTAGTTGTGGGGCCACTTTTAATGGATGACAGTATTTTTAATACTGAAGGTGTCACTGCTGAGGTGTCTGGAACGGGAAGTGGGGGTGGAGGTGGAGGAGGAGATCCAGGTGGTGTTGTACTCACAGTGGAGTCTCCTGAATAAAGTGTGTATTTTGGAGTTTTCTTCTCTTGTGAAGCTGGAGGCCCTTTAGAGAACAGCGATGGGTCGCCTTCCTCATGTGCTTGAATTCTGCTTCGCTTCTCATCCATCTTTTCTGTCTCAGTGGCAGGACGTTTCCCTTTCTGACAGATAACCAATCCAAGAATTAAATTTGGCCGAGATGACTCAAGACCTGAAAGAGAACACAAAGATCTTATATGTAAAAACCTGATCTTTAATGATGCTTTAAGTAGAAACCTATTATTTTATAAAGTGGCTGCTACAAAAATCATAAAGGTAACAGATTTTTAAATTCCATTAGACCTATTAGCAATTTTCATTAGTCCATAACCATACGCATTTGTATTTATTTTTTATATATATATATATACATAACTTTAAATTCCTTCCTTGATATTTTTAATAAAAGATTGCAGCACCAGGCATCATTGTTAAAGTGTCTCTGCAAAAGTTCAAACCAAAGAAAGTTGTCATATTGTTATATCTTTACATTGTTTCTACTGTTCAACCACTCCACCTTTCCTCGTAAAAAATCAAATATTTACATTTAAATAGTTTGCAAATATACACAGATATTGAAAAGTGAGAAAAGCTAGGCTAAACATTGCTATTTGTGTTATAATCCTGTGCTAAAGTCCACATTGATACCAGTCTATAAATATTCTGTCAGCCTCCAGGTTAAACAAATTCCAGTAATGGCTAAAAAGATCACATCAAACAGCATTTGGAAACACTTCTAAAGCTGGTAATTACTCCCAGTTTGTTGTGCGTTTTTTCCAGCTAGACATTATTTTAAGAGCCAACAGAAGCAGGGAAACTATGGTTGTTCCAAACAAGCCCAGGACAGGTGTTTGGCTGGGCCAGCACCTGGTGTGGGGTCAGGTGGCCTTGGAGCTGAGGGACACAGTGTGATGGTATGAGGCCTTGATATGTGAGTACAAAACACGATGAGCAGAACTGCTCCTCTGTGAAGAGCTCCAGACTTGAAGGAGAAGTATATCCAGAAATGATAAGTTTCAGATAAAGAGGAAAAATGCAAAGGCTTCTAGGTCTGTTTCCTGCTATTGTATTTTTTCCTCTTACATGCTCAGTTCCCAGTGACACTTGTGGCAGATAAACATGCCTAGAACAAAGGGCAGGGACTAAATCCTTTAAAATACAGTGGTGGCAAATGTTGGAAAATCTTTTAACTTCTGGACTAAATGGCCTTTAAAAGGCCCTCATTTGAGGGCCACTGTCCTTCCCTTGTATGTGCCATCAGTTATGATTTGCATTCAGCAAGGGAGCAGTAATATAGAAACATCAAATAACCTGTGAAATAAAAGATAAAATTGCAAAATAAAATAGTCATTGTGGATATATATTTTATATATATAGATTGTCATTGTGGATATAGATTTTTATATATAATATTCCTTGTTCTTATTAAACCAACTTCTCATTAAGCAACAATTTTAAATATCTAATTATTAGCACCTAAAACTTTTTGATACCAACGCATACCCCACAGTAGCAGATACATTCCATTAGCAAACCGCATCACACATTACTCGGGTGAAACAACTCAGAAGTTTTACTGGGACTCCTAAATTTACCATCTAATGAGGAAACCACATCAGCTGTTTTCCTAAATTTATGTTAATGAATAACAACTCCCCAGCTGGTGTGTGTTGACCAGTGCAGGGCATCTCACAAACAGGAGTTCACCCAGAAACTCCCAGTAGGTATTTGCTGGTTTGCTGTTGTTAAATGTTTTGGTTAACAACTTTCATGCAGAGACTTGTGATTTTTGCAATTAGTCATAATGAATTTCAAACACTGAATAACTGAAATAAACAGGTGTCAAATCCATCAGGCAGGATATCTAATAAACAGCAATTACTGAGAAAACAGGTTTGAATCCCTGTAAGAAACAGAGATCAAGTCACTAATTAAAACAGGGTAAAATTTTAATACACTCTCCAGGCAAAAAATTCCAGCAGCAAGTTAATAGCACTAGTTATAAATTATTGTGTTTAGAATTTAGTCATCATAGAATAAATCCATTAAAACTTTACATTTTGATACTGGAATTTTACACAAATACTAGAAATTTTTCCTAAGCTGACTCTACACTCAGTTCAGAAAGATAAAATACTACATGATTCCTTCAATGAAGACACATGGCCAGAGCAGCTTTCAAAGGCCACAGCCCTGTTCTATCTCAATATCCATAAATAGGTTAAGTGCCTAATTTTAGGAACAACAAAATGTTGACTGCAGTCTGCCACTATTGCTCAATGACTGCCTTTCATAAACACACGTTTTAAAAGTGCCACAAGCTGTGCTGGCAGAGTTAGTAGCTTTCAGTGCTAAATTATTTATAACAGTTATTATCCTACTATGCATTGGAAATCCACAGTCTGGTTTCCTTGAGTTACCTCCTGTAACTAAAGCCATTAAAACAGGATATACTAAGTACTAGTATTGAATTAATATTTGTTTTCCTTAGCCTTAAATACATTTTTTTATTAGATCAAGTTTACCATATTTAGGTGTATATTGGCCCCATCTTTCCCTGTCATCAGCAGCTGGTAAAAGCTGACCTGTACTGTTCAAGACACAATTTCCCATCTGCCTACCCCTGATAGACCCATGGGAACAGACTAAGCACACCTGTAGTGAATTTTAAACTGCACAGACCAATACAAGATATTAATCTGTATTTTATCAATGCCATTTAAATATTTGTCCCAATTAATCACGAGAGCAATTGACAACTGTCATCAGATTTGTGTCCCCTTAATTCAGGGCTACAGATCACTCCCCGCACTGTGACACTGCTCCATGTTCAGGCTTGTCTGCTGAGTGGAGCTGGCTGGCACAGAAAATTGGGTTTGTAATGCCACGTTCCTCTACTGCTGCTGCTTTTCCTAATGAAATCTGCTCAGCTGAACACATCCAACTCCATGCACAGTTCAGGTAAAATTTTGCTCCATTTGTATTTTTAAGAGCATTCTAAATGGCATGAGACTTCATGCCTTCATTTTTTACGAAAACTCTTGGTCCTTGTCAAAAACTACCAAAAGACATACCAGCATTTGTGGAATCCTTTGCTGATATACGTCTGTTTTATTAAAATTCAGCTACGTAAGATAGATGTTACATTCCTGTCACCACTAAATCCCTCAATAAATCACTTTCTATTAGTAATTAAGTCTCATTATTTTACTTTTTACAACTGGAAATGGTAAGTGTGTATGTGAAACAGAGAAGTGAATTCACATACCATAAACCACTGCAAAAGGACAGTGCAGAAGAACCCATGACACATAAAATCTGGTAATAAATACCTGAGATAATTAAATATGAATCAGGATAACCCTCCATTTTCCTTTGTTTTAAGCTGCCCATGTCAAAGTTTTCTGCAGATCTTCTAGGTACTAGTGCAGTCCTCAGTTGTATTCCAAATCCAATCCATCAGAAAACAGGAGAAATTCCTAATCCATATGTGCCTGATGGAACTGGCTGATACAGCTGGAATATCTTCTAACTAGGATTTCTGGAGTGGCAGGGCTTGATTGTCCTCTCCCTCCTCCCCCCTCAGCTCATATTTATCAAACCACCTAAAGGCAATGCTTTTCCAGGCCTTGCTAGACTCTACTGGAAGGCACACGATTAAATTTAAGGAGACAATGACCACGTTCCATAAAGTATTTTTATTGATTGTGAAAGAAAGAAAACACAGTAAATTCCATCAGATGTCATTAAAAAGTGCAGATTACATGCTGTGGTTTTCATACATACACAAAACCAGAGGAACAGCTTACCTGATTCTTTTCACCTGCTTTTAAAACACAACTTAGCACAGCTGTGAGATAAAGGCTGCCACAGGAGTTTCCAGCAAGTGTTCATTGATGGCAGAACTTTTAAGTGAATCTTCTGTGAAACTGTGCATCTCATGGCCTACCTGCCCTTGGAACCTTGTTTCTGTTAACCTTTCATCTACTTGGCCTACAAGTATTTATGTCAATTTGAAAACCTGACATACAAAATTTGCCTCCACAAACACCTGCAGATGAGACCTGAGTATCTTCTGAGCAACTCCTTCCAGTTTTGAAATACTTTTGCACTTGAAACTCAGCAAAACCAGTCTGACATTCCAAATCTCTCTTACTAATAGTAAAATCTGGCTACATTTGACAAACTTCAGTCTAAGGTAAGGAGTTTCATTTGAAATGAAACCCATAATGGAGAAGTAAAAGAAGTGTAAAACAGAAAGCTGGTATTTCCAGTGGAATGCAAGAGGCAATAATTAGGTAAACTGGGTTATTTATCAGACCAGCAGACATTTACAGCACATTCAATGGCCAATTCCATCCTTGTGCTACTGCCCAAAAAGGATGGTATTTCTTTAGTTCTGCCTGGAAAAAACTAGTCCATGAATTAAGACTCTTTGCCTACATCTCTGTGCCAAGGTGTTCTGTATTTAGTGTTTTCACTTCTTGGCTATGAAATGGGAGTAAGTTTTTGCCTTTCAAAAATTCAGTAAATTACAGACTATGAAGTGCTGAGATTCAACAGTTCTACTAATAATTTAGACAGCAATAATCCTGCCTTTTTAGCTATTGCCTAAAAACAATCACCTAGACTGTTCAAGGACAAATAAAAGAGATTTGAAGTGTACACGAAAAATCTTGTCTGGGGATGCACAGCAAGCACCCTTGGCCATCTCATGGAGGGAGGGACAGCACTTAACTAATGATGTTCCATTTGCTGAAAACCTGTCCCAGCCACTGTTGCTCCTTCACAGAAGCTCTGAGAATGCTTTATTGAGTTCAGTGCTACACTTGTATCTGAGGAGTAGAGCTCAGTCAGCTTCCCAGAAAGGTGAACTCCTTGCTGCTTGTTCCATACCTACCGTGTAGTGCCACGCACGACAACGGAGCTCTGCCTTCATTGCAACCTGCAGCTCTTCAGCTTCTCTACCTGGGATTTTCTATACGATCCCAGATCCTTATTTGGAAACTAAACATATGCATCTCCTCATTCTCAGATGAAGATGATTTCAAATTTTGTAGCAGAAGGGTGTTTCAGGGTTGAATTCATTCTCAGATCTTCTGTCACCATGTTCAACATGGGGCAAACTCACCCAACACTACTACAGGTCATTTTATCTAAAGATAGAAGATTCTAACCCCAAGGAATGGGTTCCTTTCTCCCCAAAGGACTGATTTTCTCAAGTCAGTGATCTGACTAGAGCTTGATCCAAGCGGAACAGAATATTTCAAACACCTTGTGCCCCACACTGCATGTACAGATTAACTCAGCATGGACAGTGACAATGCAGGGGAACCACCAGAAATGTTACCTTTGTCTTCACTCTGACTTCTTGACTCCTCTGTGGGATAGGTTTCCTGCTTGATTTAAGTGATCGTGAATGGTTTGTAAGGGTCTAGGGTTTGTGAATTTAGGGGTTGCTGATAATAGGGTGGGAGTTTTTTGTGGTTTTGTCTGGTTTTTTTTATACAGTGGCTGTTCCACATCCTTGATTTTGTAGGTAAGCTCATTCTCCTAACGCATACAAGCATCTTGTTGGAAAGACTGATGTCTGGACAATTTTATCTTAGCAGAATTGGATTTCCAGTTTTTCCCTAGTTATGTACTTTAAAATTGGTTTTATATAAAAAAATTTAACTAATGATTACATTAAGTATTGAACAACTTGTCTTAGATTGCCTTTTTTGTTGTGATTTTACCTAGCATTGAACCTCCCCTGTTTTGTGCTTACCTGGTCCCTCAAAGGGCAAGAGTTTGGAAGGAATTGGGTCCTTAGAACTCAGGGGGATCAGGTAGAGATCCTTGACATGTCTGTTGTTATTAGCTACAACACCGAAACGACCACGACTGCTAAAATAGGAGTAGAGAGAGATATAGGCAACTTCTTCTTCTTCTGTTGCAGGATGGAAGCGAATCAAACACAATTCCTGGAACACAAAAGCAAAGTGGAAAAATTCAACCTGCAACATACCAGCAAATGCAATGGCAAAGGGCAAATTCCAGGGGTAAAAATAAACTGTACACTTCTCACTCCAACTATGCCTTCAGGGCAACACTCTAGATTTAAGAGACTACCACTGTTCAATTTGTAACATTAAAAGAGAATTAGGTTTGTCGTTTTCAGAAACACAAATTACTTGTGTATCTGGCATCAAACTAAACAGCTCGAGGCTCAAATGAAAAAGAAACAGAAAAGTCTTAGTTTCATATTTATCTCAACACTGTGTGTCATTTTTTCACTTCTGAAGTCGTTTCAATGCTAAAATATATTACATACATTAAATGATAAGTTCCTTTTCTTTAAAATTTGAATTTCAATCTTCAATATTTCAGTTAGTAAATAGTATGAAGATTTAACTACTGTGCAGGAAAGAGAGATCAAGATTTACAGTTCAATAAATGCATTACTAAAACATATAAAAGATTTCAGAGAAGTGGTTTAGGTAATTTTCCAGGTGTGATCTATACCAGTATTTGCTGTTTACTACTCTATATCATAAAAAGTTGTCATTTTACATTGCTGTCTATTTCTTCTGGGTTTTGCAAAGGATTTTAAGTGAATACCTTAGAAAGCGAAGATTTGAGTTTGCCAACATAATCCCAGACTGTCTTCGGTGAGATCCTCCCACCAATATGAATTGTGTCAGGTAAATCCTAAACAAGAAGTATTACATGGTAGTGTGAGAAAAGGAAACCCAAAAAAAGCAGTGCAGGTTGCCCCATCCCCGTAGCCCAGTGGATAATGCATAATTAAATTTTAGTAGACTTTTGTACAAGTTTTTCTAATTTCAGCCAGGCTGTTGCTAAATTTGGAGGTGTTTAATTATGACATGTGATCAACACACCCCCAAAATGGAGAGCAGTAACACCTCAAATAGTTCTGTATGCCATTACTGGCATTTATAGGGAAACTATAATATACATATATATTGGCTTTTATAGGGAAGCTGCTATCTGAGATACTGCTGCTCTCCACATTTTCAGTGAGCCCAAGTCACCTGAACTCTGGTGAACTTCTGTCACAAGGACACAGAAACTCATTTCAACAAAAGCAATACTCAAAAGAACAAGCAACCCTACTAAGTCCTAAACCACACATTTGTGCTTGACAATTCTTAAGTCACCTAAAATGCCTTTTAGAGATAAAAAGAGAAAGAAAAACCTTTCTACTGTCTCATTATTTGAATGTACACCCTCTCAGAACAGTATCATCCAACTGGTTTTACTGAAAATTAGTAACAAGGATGATATTTTTCATAAACAGCTGAACAAAATTTTCTAACAGATCACATCAGTGACCCATCTGGTTTGAGAATGAGGCCCACACTTTAAAACACGGGCTCCTAAAAAAGGAAGCTGACATAAAGCCATTATTCCATGTTAGATCCTAACTTATGTATAAACACATTGAAAGACTTTAGAATTCTTCACAGATTTGTGAGGAATTTCTAAAAGGCTAAGTTTTTTTCTTGAGCTACTTTTCCTATTACTAAAGGGATGTGATTTATCACTGCTACAGTTCTAATATAAACACACAGTGCCCCCAGCCTTTCTAGCAACAGGAGCTGCAGCACAGACTCATTCCAAACACACACACACACCTCACTAAGATAATCAAAGCACCCGGAGACTGGATATGCTTTAGTGACAAATTTGGCCACACTTTGCATGTTAATAAATCCTTTCCAAATGGTGTTGAGACGAGAGAGAAAGAGGGAAGTGTCGCTGTCCTGAGGTGAGCGAGGCTCTGCAACACTGCAAAACAAATCCAAACAGAAAGGTCACAGAATGCAAATGAGGATGGGCCCCTTTTTAAAAATTTTCTTCCCTCCTCCTATTGATCCAATACTTTTTTTTTAATAAGTAATAAAATTTTTACTAAATGCTTTGTTATGTTTTCCACTAACTTGGTATTAGCTAAAAAAGCAAGGAGTAACAGAAAATAAACTTGTAGCTGCAGACAAGCAGAGATGCCAAAACTACAACTTTTATAAAACCAGTTAGATTTCTCACTAATTAAGTCAACAATAGCCTTCTGAAAGAGATTCTGCAGCAAAAGAATTTACAATGAATAAAATTATTTTAATTGCAATTGCTTAAGGATATACTCAGCAATACTTATTTTTACTTTTGTGTATGCCCAGAATGTGAACGAAGGCCAGTTCTTTAAAGTTGATCAATTGGTTAATTTTAATTTGTATTCAGATGTAACAGTATTTTAATATCAGATGAAAATCTGGAAATGCCTTTAAATAATCTCTGCTATGCTTTACTTTTCTATATATTAATGTATATGCAGACTTCTAAGTCTGCATAACACCTTCCAGTTTTATTTCTCTACTGGGACACTGGAGAATCTTTGCTGTCAACATACACTGATGCTTTAAAAACTTTACCAAGCTAGAGAAAGCAAATGAGGAGAGATGGCATTTTAAAAATGTGAATCAGGCTCATGAACTTTAAACCTCAACAAGCCTTTTAGCTGGAGGAAAGGGAACAGGACATGGGACGCATGGGACTCTGCAGAGAGCCACAGGAGAGATGTGGCAGCTGCTGAGGATACGCACTTGATGTTGGGTGACTGATGAACCGCCAGGTATCTGGGATCTGGTGAGGAGGACGGTTTGGTTAATATTGATTTGGGGACAGTCATAACTGGTTTGGAGGTTTCCTGTTTGGTTTCCCCCGTTGACACTTTGTCAGCTGCGGGCCCAGGACGCAGGGCTGGAGTCGTGATGGTGGAGGAGCTGCTCATGGCTGTCCTGGGGTCTCTGCCAGAAACCGTCACGGTTGTGACAACAGGGCCAGCACAGGAGGCAGGGAAAGCAGAGACCTCTTCAGGTAGAGCACAGTCTGTGCTGTTCTGGCTCTGGCTTGTGGGAACATAACTTCTTTCTGTGGTTGGCTGGGAAACTGTTTCTGCTGCCGGCTCAACGTCGATTTCCATTGCATCGTCAGCAATGGGCTCTTTGTCAGGCTCTGCTGCTGGGGCTGCTGCAGGACTTTCATATTTGGCCTGGACTTCTGGCTTTGATTTCAACTCCACCTTTTTAGCAGAAGCCCCTGACTTCATCTTCTTAGCTGGTACCTCATCTTCTGATGCTGAAATCTGACCTTTAGATTTATATCAAAAGCTTTTGATTAGTATTTAACAGTGCTTTGGAGAAACTATTCCAAAAAACCAAATAAACAAACAACACTCTAAAGTAACAGTTCTTTTACTTTGCCCAAATTCAGCATTAAATAAATACCTGTACAGATTTTGCAGTTCAGATCAAAAAGATGGGCGCGATGCTGACTTGTTGTATCCTTCAACATGCTGCTAAAAACATCTAGAGAAGGAGCACTGTTCAAATTGGGTGCAGTTCGGGTTGACTCCTGCTGTTCCTAAAAGTGAATAACCACAAAAAATATTACAGTTGATCATTAACTTCAACAATAAAAAAAAACCTTTGAAAACTGTTTATTCACTTCAGTTCTTTACAAGAATACATAAAAGGCCTTGGTTAAAGCATATCATGTTGGAGTTCTCAAATTATATTTGTCCTCATTTCATGCCACAGTGCTCTCAAGTAGAGCTATTGCTCAGAAATAAAAGATCTCTCTGTAAATTGACATCAAGGGCTGAAAAACAGAAGTGTCTGCAAAATATGCCTATGACTGGTTGTTGTACTACTTCACACTGAAGGAAAAATGCTCATAGCACACCTAGTGGGCAGTGATATCCCCACAGTTCAGTGAAACTATCTGCACCTCTGATGACAAATTTGAGGCCCTAACTGCCATTTCTCCCCCTCCACATCCTCGTGCTGAAGGAACAGCCCCAGTACTCACATCAGAGTCAGACACTGGTGGAGAATCCTCCATATTGACAGCGGACACATGTTCCCGTTTTACAGCCGTTTTCTTGATTTCGTGAGATTTGCTTCTTGACTCCATCTGAAAGAAACAAAATCATGCTGGTAAAAGCTCCATGTATTTATTTTACTCTGTCCTTTGCTATCATTCGGTATGTGGTAGAGAAAAAGTGTACTGAAACTGAGTCTTGTTAGCATTTTGTTTGGAAGAAAATAGTGCATTAATGTAATACAGGTTGGGAGGGTTGGCAAATTTGCTCTTACTTTGACCCTAAGGACATAGACAAAAATTATGTTACTTACTGTCTTAGCTGGTTTCTCTTTCCACACAGACAGTTCTTTGGATAAAAGTTCTTCTGGCTTCATTCTTACTAGTTTAGACAAGGAGATTTCCTCACGAAGGACACGATGGAAAAGACCCTGGAAACAGAAGAGACTTATGCCATGCTGAAGAGAACCTGCCCAGGTAACTGACAAGATTAACAGTGCGGGGCAGGCAAAACCTGCTCCAGTTTCTTAATTCTCTATTAAAAATATCACCTACTTATACGCAAATTTGGAAAGGCGCAGCAATCAGAAAATAGGGATGAAATAAACCCCAAGTATAAATATATCACACCAAATGCTCAAACTGAATTAATACCAATCACCAACTAAAGTAGGCTTTGAACTCCTACCTGGATAAAATTAAATTAAAAATTTTTTAATAAAAATTAAAGTTAAAAGTTAAAAATTTTTTAATACCTTTATAGTAACATTTTATAATTTAATTCGTAAGTCTCTATCTTGAAACTCTTGATGTTGAGGGTATAGTCTAACATACCATTAAAGCCCAAAAGCACATTTCTCTCTAAGTTTACTGTTTAAGAAAATCCCAAACCTGGTTTTTGGGGTCCTTGAGATTGAACATGATGCTACGGTATTTGCTCTTGTATCTGTTGTCCGTCACATGGAACAAATTAAACATCTCCTTCTCAATATTGAGGGCTACTTTTCCTACTTCACTCTCTGTCATGACCAGGTCATCACTGTCATTGACTCTGTTGAAAACAAGAATGGGAATGTGTGGTTAAGTCAGGTGTGAATGGTCAGGTACAGTCACAAAAAATAATTCTTCAGAGCTGACCTCAGCTGCTCCTCACCCAGGGAGGGCTCAAGCATCCTTTAAATGACACCTCAAAGCCAAAGTCCATCTCAGGACCTTGAACTTTGGCAAACTTTAAATTCCTACCCACAGATGGCTATGGGTGACACGACTTTGGACCAAGTCAGCCTTTACTCCTGATCGTGACACTGCCATCAGGAGTTTCTCTGCCAGGAGTGACTCAGGGAGCCCAAGCACTTGAGTTTCAGTCCTTGATTCCCCACCATGACCAGAATTTCCTTTTCAGAGACAGTATCAGAAGGCAGCACTCTATGGTAAGTCTTGATGGTTGGCATTATCTTTAATAATCATTGGGGGAAAATTTGCATTTTTTTGTGTGTCTGGGGTTTTTTTTTCCCTAAGTGAAAGTTGCCCTTTGACCAGAATTTCTTGTTGATTTTTATGCTGGGAGGGGATCTCTCCTTCAGTGAGCTTTAACCTTTCACTGTATTTCCTGTACTATGTTCCCTACATCTCCAACACTGCCATCTCTAGACTTTAAAACTCAGAGCACCTACATTATAAAAGCTTCTATGCTTTGATTTAATCCTTCAACTGTAATTGTTTCAATATAAATGGAATATTTATAAAGGCTTTATCACATGCACATTTATTTTCTATCAGGAATTTTTATTTCAAATATAAACCTGAGATGACGACTGCACTTATAGTAATTTGTTGCATAAATTCAATCCCTCAAAATTCCTTATCAAGACAAATTAGACTCTGCATGCTACTTCCAGGTGTAGCTTCCTATATAAAGTAAGTGTTTTGAATTCCCACCTCTTCCATAAAATTTCTTTCAGGGATCGTCGAATATTTTGTCGAATCTGAGAGTTGGGCTGTGACTGGGCAGGACTGGCTGATGCCTTTGCTTGACTACTTCCAGCTGCAGCTGGCATGGAAGACAGTGAAGGCTTTTTGAGTCCTCCACTCAAACTGGAAGACGGAGCTGATTTCTTGGCAACTGCTGAGCCATGAGAGAGAGGTGACTGTTTGGAAGGAACACTGCCTGATGAAGGCCAAGGTTTCTTGGGAATGACACCTTTGAAACTTCCAGCAGGTTTCAGTGGTGGTTTAGTTAGTGACGTGTTGGAGTAGGATGGGGATTTCTTTGAAGGCAGATTTTTGGTGAGAGAAGAGGACTGTTTCTCCATGATAGATACCACAGCCTTCTTCGGTGCCGATGCGGACTCTGCTCGGTCTTCGTTCCTTTTCTCTTCCCTTTGAGCTGTTAAAACAAAGAAGAAAACACAACATCAAAGACTTAACTTCATAACTTCGTATTCACGAAGACCAGATACCAATCTATAAAGAAAATTCTGCGAAATACCATCTCCAGTGAACAACTACCAAGCAGGCAGTTTAAGGTATTTACTCTCACTTGCCTTGTTAAAAGTGATTTTAAAAATCATGCTGTGGTTGACTTTTTTTGCTTGTTTGTTGAAACTTTTGTTCATAAGAAAAATGGGGGGGGAAAAAGGCACCACCTTCAAAGATTCCTGAGCGGGACTTCATGGTTAAGCTTCAAAACCAACCCAAATTCTTACACATATAAAAAATAAAAATAAGGCAATACAACCCACACTCTACATTTAAACAGAAAAATTGTCATAGCACTTTACAGAATCAGTTAATTACAGAGGTTAACCTGACCACAGAGTCCATGTATTTGAAACTGTACTATATTACCCTAAGCTGAGTATTAGTGAAGTTTAATAAACCTATTCAGTTCTTAGCTAAAGTCTGGATTTAAAGAGTGTTTAAACATTAACAGTGCTGCTCAGGCTGTAGCCATCTAATTCTCACCATTCTCAAACTATTCCAATCATAAAACTCAGATTTTCCATTTAAAATTCTAATGTTACTACAATAACTGATACACATCATACACAAGAAAATTCACAAACTCTAAGCAAAAGCTCATTTTCATACACGCTGAAGATACATTTGCACAGAATTTTAAAAGCAAGTATGTCATAAATTGCATTTCATCTATACCACCTTCTGGCACTGAGAGGAACAACTCAACCCAGCAAAAAATGCTGAACACCAAAACACACACATCCCCCTCTAACAGAACATCATTTCCAAGGCATCAAAGTCACAGAGGGCAAACACCAGCACATGGATTCTGAGAGCACAAATGAGGATGGGCTCCGAGGGAAACAACCAAAACCAATGCCTAAAATAGAGTTGTTTCAAACCTTGTTGAAAGTTTGTAGATGAATTAGCCCACAGGTGCTAGGTGCAAGGTGCAGGACATTTCCTGGGCAATATCCAGAAGTTCCAGTAACTTTACCAAGGAGCAACTGGTCACTCTCCACCTTCCAGGTCTGCTCTGATGAGAACAGAAATCTCTGGAAAATGTCTAACCTGTCCCATCAATCTGTCCTGAGATGGACTCGACAGGGACCAAGTTCTCCTGGGGGACTTTGGTTCAAAACACCCCACACATCAGCGTAAGTTCCCAATGGAACCATCCCTCAAATTGGAGAAGATCTGGAATTCTTAAGGGATAAACAATACTCGGTTATTTTGTGAAGAAATGGCCCTGCAAGTTTCTGCATGCCTAGTGGAGATCTGCACTTCCCTGGACAGCAGCAGACGCTCCCAGCAAAGCCCCTCCTCACCCCTGCCCTGTAATTGGCCCTCAGCGCTGGCAGCTGCCCGCAGACACTGGTGGGACATGAGCCAAGAAACACCATGGGAACTGGCCTTCTGTAAGGTGAAGTACAACGGTGCACACTCAACTTCTGCTGGAACACAAGGAGCCAGAAGATCCACTGTACTTTTGTTCCAAATATTTCCCTAGAAGTATTTTACAACTGAGGGTTTTTTCTGAATCAGATTTAACTGTTTGAAGTATAAAACAAAACCCACTGTCAAAGTACATTAAATCATTTAATAAGCTGTGATGATTTTGCTATAAATGAAATGCAATTATTACCTTTACACTATTCCCAGTTTTCACCAGACTGCCCTTGATTCCTGTGTGAGCGAGGGACACCTCCTGTGTGACCCACGGTGTCCCTCCCTATGTCCCACCTCTCCCCTAACCCACTAACACTATTCCAGGTGCCAGGAGGCCTCTGGCAATCCCAGGAAGGAGGAAGGGGATAAGGAACTATTGCTGATACTGATTTGGTCAAGCTGGATCCCCAGAACCTGAGAGCTAACCAGCCAACCTATTTTGAGGTCAGTCTTGAACAGAGAGAAGGGGAATATCCAAAATGTGTGCACTGATAACGCCGCAGGAATTACTCCCATTCTCTTTCTCCCACTTTATTTGATCTTCTGCACAGAACGGTCTCTTTTCAGGCAGGTAGGACAGCAGCACATTCTGTGGCCTGTCATGGCAAGGCAGGACAGCACAGCTTGGCTTGCAAAGCAATGACAGCAAAATTCAACCCTCAGCAACAAGGCATTTAGTTCTTTTCAGTTTACAGCAGAAGTACAACTGTAAATTCATTCTTAATCCTCTATCCACTATCTATTTAGCGATTAGTTCAAAGTAGTAAACAAAAACTGCATTGATAAAACTAAAAATGGCAGAACCAAGATGTTTTGTGTCCATCAGATGTTGTATAGATGTATAAGAACTAGACCCACACCAAACACCTTCCTGTTACAAACAGCTGTCTCACAGTAAAAATACAGACTCGTAAAATTAATAAATAAAGGTAGTAGTAGAAGGCTAGATTGACATTCCCAGGGCTGAAGGTGGGCAGTCTGTAAGGCCCAAGGACACACAGAGACATCCTTTAACCTGCCAGCTGGCATCACGACTATTCTAAAGGTATGTAATTTTGCACTTCTTTAGCCAATGGAAAACGTACAAATAGTTCCCAAGGATCACACAAGCCTGACAATTTCAAGCTACAATGCTACTTTATACCAATTACAAGTGTCTCCCCAGCAGGACTTGTTGATCAGCCATAGATGGTACATATCCTCTATGTATTAAGTCAGCCATAAGTGACTCCTTCAGTTCTCCAGAAATACCAAGGTCCTGTTCAAACTGTCCAATCAACCATGTGCAGGTTCTGATAGAATCCAGAACACTTAGATCCTGTATAAACAAATAACCTGTGACAGCTGTAGATGTAGCTACTCTAAAAACACCTCTTACCCTATTTTGACAATGAGAAACAAGAATTTTTGTCCTATCAGGTTTTGGTTTTCGGTGTCAATGTGCTGCCGCATAGTTCAGCTGAACCAACTCGCTGTGCATTACACGGGTCTTGGATCCAATGCCCAGGAGCACCGAGTGGAACATGGGGAAGGTGCAGCACTGTCTCTTGGGGTGGCAGCTCACTCTCCTATTGATCTATCCACAACATGAGCACACTCCAAAGCTGACAGCACCTCCTGACAGGTATGGAACATGGCAGCTGCATGTTTGGAAGCACCACCAGCAATATGTATTTCTTTCTGAGAGCAGTAGGCCAACACATATGGAATTTTACTTCTGAACAGATGCCAGAGTTGCTCAGCAAATCGATGAGAAATATCATGGACCAGGTATTCCCTCAGCCCATGATTTCCAAGTGCTTGGCCACGCAGTCTGAGCAATATGAGAAGGCACAGCCAGTGTTACTGCACACATCAGTCACTGTGTTTTACACCATGGTGGGTTTGGTTCTTTTCATCAGTAGTTCCAGTGGACCTATAATAAATGTCCTCAAACACATTTAAAAAAAAAAAGGATGAGACAAGCACTGAACATCAGCCTATCCCACTTGAGATTAACACGGAGTTTCACCACAAGCAGTTTAGAATAAGGCTTTTGGTGGCTCTATTCAGCACTTTTAACGCGCAGGTGAACTTCCTCGGCTTGATGTCAGAAACACTATTTAGAACAACACACAGCAATTCCTATTTGCCCGACTTTGTCCCGTGGGCCATGTGTTAGGACAGGAACAGGATCCTTATTGACTGGAGGGAGGTGTGGGCTAAAGAGACCGAGGTGCAGCTGCAACTAATGAGCCAACTCATCCCCAAGGCGAAACCCAAAGAATCCTCTGGCAGAAAACCACGCATTCCTACCAGGCTTAACAAATAGCATTACTGTGGTGTGCTCACTACAGACAGAACCACAATCTCTCCCAACAGATATTGACAGACACAGAACCCCTCCCCTGAGGAAATTCCCCGTGCAGCTACACTTGACATTACAACACACAGCCACGAGTGAGGCTTCTGCATCCAGAGCAGGACAGAACTGCCACAGCATCTGCTGGGACAGATGAGCCCAACGGTTCCAGGTACTCGTGAACGTCTCAACACGGATGTCTCAGCACTGTCACGCGGTTGTGGAGGCCCCATTTAAGCAGGATTTCCACAGTGTAGGGCTGTTAACCTTGCATGAAGGATTTGCAGGCTGTACTTACATCACAGTCCCTCACCGATACCCGGAGGTTGGGTTTTACACC
The DNA here is from genome assembly GCA_013397895.1 of Origma solitaria. Lineage (NCBI taxonomy): Eukaryota > Metazoa > Chordata > Aves > Passeriformes > Acanthizidae > Origma > Origma solitaria. The sequence goes on from VZRL01003091.1 coordinate 522,565, forward strand.
GCCAGCATGTACATCGTCTAAAGGAAACTTTGCTCCTTCTCTGATCTTTAAAAAATATTTCTGTATAGCAGCCACGTCTATTCTGGTTCTTTCCCCTTTCCCTCTCCACCTAACACTTCTTCGGAATAGCAGCTCTTGAAAGCCACTTCAAAAACTAACCCCCACTACACCATTTCTATTTAAATTATCTCATTTGTGATGAGCTGTTTTGCTGAACTACCTACTTTTTTCAATTTTTAAATACCAGAATAAATGTGCTATTCCTTTTCTCTGTATAGTTTAAAAATTATTAAAATCACAGTTCTTTAAAAGAACTTCAATTTTTGGCTCTAGTTGATGCTCAAACTTTTAAACGCTGTGGAGATAAACCACAGACTGTTACACCTGAAGAGCCCATTTCACAGTGACACCAGTAATGCTGTTTTTTGGTCATTTTCAGCTCCTATTCCAGTACATTAAAAGACTTCTGTGAAATATATCTTGCAGCCACGTAGAATACTAACCATGATAAGTTTCCCTACAGAATTAAGATTTTAGCATAAGGCTGTTCATACACCAGCCCTACTGCCTCTGGTGTCTAATATCATCTTAGTATTTCCCGTATTCTTTCCCATCTACGTTAATCTACTTTCTTTCCCCAGGACGAAATTCCTCCAGGCAGTGTGCGAGGAGCCAACAGCTGTGTCATGTCCAGCTTGCACAGAACTTTCTGCAATGCGAGCAGAGGCCCAAGGGGGCAGGACGTCGAGAACCCAGCACTTGAGGAGACACTGCCCAGCAGAGAGGCAGCCCATGCCTACGTGCGTTTACCGCTCCTTTTCAGACTTCTCTGCCACTAAAACAGAGTTTTAGGGAAAAAAATTAAATCCCACAACTAATTTTCAGTCTTATGCACCGTATATGAACTTCTGTGGCACCAACAGTAAGAAAGCTGGCAATGAACGTTTTTCTGTAACAGTCAATCTGTAAAATTCCACAATATGAATAACACAACCTAAGGAGAGAACAGCCACTTGTGATCCACCTGTTCAAAACTGGATCACTTTACTATTCTTTAAAGTAGATTTTTATGTCCTTAGAGGGAAGAAAATTCACAGTAGTGCAGCACTGCAGTTGTTACAAACCAAAAACACCCATTAGAAAGTATTTACACAGCCAGTGTAAAGGCTGGGCAAAGCTGAGCAATTCCATACTATAAGAGCTGATCTGTACAGAGGCACCAGCACTGGTCCTTACACCAGCTAACCCAGCTGACAGAAACACAGGTGTGCAGAGTCCAGCAGAGCCAGTCACCTATGCAGGACCTGCTGTGCCACCATTTTGGGTGTCACACACGACTCAGGCTGTGACCTCAGCCTCAGTCCCGCTCGGTCCCGCGGCTCCTCCGGCTCAGCCGCAGGTGGCTGCGGTGGCCGTCCCTGCGCCGTCGTCCCAGCACGCTGCAGCTTCTCCGCTCCGAGCGGGGGCAAGGCGAGAGCAGCCCACTCTGGCACACAGGGCAGCACAGCCTCCTGGCCTACAAGTGAAACACCTCACCCTCTTTGCCAGTAGCTGAGAATTCAAGAATTGCATTTCCCCTCTGGAAAATTGTTGAAGAAGGACAGGCAGGACTTCCCAACCTCAGAACTGGTGTGGTTCAGCAGTTGCCCTTTGCCACTCAGCCCACGTCCCAAGCGGACTTGTCCGACGCAGCTGTGCCATGACCCCCTCCTGTGTGACTTGTAACAGGAATAACCTGAACAGAGCAGAATTTAATCAATCCCCCCAACCCATATCGAACTTTAATCCAAAAGTTCTTCTGAGTTGAAACCTTTTGGAACAGAAAAAATTGAGTAAAAGACACGGGTGAGCAGGTGCTTTAGCTGTCAGTCCTAAAGCACTCCACAACAGGAAGTTACTTACCAGTTGAGAGCCCGCTGTGCCCAGTCCCATGCTGGGGCCGCCTGACATCTGTGCCTCGGGCACTGCTCACGGCCGCTGGGTGCCCCAAAGCCCCCTCTGGTGGCACTGAGCACTGGTGCCCGTGGCTGTGCAGGTGAGGAGCTCTGGAACCGCTGCAGCTCTGCGGCTGTTCAAGTGCTCTCTCCTCACACCACCTGCTTTGGCAGGGCTTTTTGTCACTTCCCTCAAAGATAACTTAGTGCTAGCTCTAATTCAGACGTGTTGAGCTGCTCTTAAACCGGTTTGAGTGTTAGTTTTCGCTGTCACCTGCCCAATCTCCTTCTACTTTCAAGGCCAAATCAAACTTTATTGAACACTAGTGTCTGGCATGTGCTGCCTGCCCCACTGCTGCTCTCTGCAAGCCTTGATCAGTTCTCATCTGCACTGCAGTTAAGCTCCCTGTGTGCCAAGCCCTTACACTCAGGCACACAAAGTAAACCTATCTCTAAAGTTAATTTAGGAGACTCAGAGACAAGGGCGTGCCTTGTCTGTGATTTCTTTGCGTTCAAGCCAACCTGCAGCTCTGCGCTGATGCACATCTATAGCTCTGATATACAAGCTTTATTTTAATCTACATGAATCTATAGTGATCTACCTGATCTATGTTAGACAACTGCATCTTCACTCCTACCCCCTTCCTGAGGGAGAGAGGCACTATCTGCAGCAAAAAAAGGGCTTCTTATTTTCCAGACTGTTCATGGATTGGCATCATCACTCCTTGCAGGGACAGGCCATCTTCAGGTTCCAAGTTCAGCACAGATTAGACACAGCAAATCAGCAGCGAACTTGACTCAAAGTGCAAGTGATCACCTCAAAAAAAATCCCTTTTATTTGGGGACTAGCAAAGAACTTTTTCACTGGCTATGCAGTCAAGTGAGCAAGTTCAAAGAACTTAAGTAAAATTAGTAAAAGAAAGCAGAACAGCAAGAGGGTGGTGAGTGTTTTTAATCAAACTTTCATCACTTTCAGTGTTGATGATGAGATAAACCACCCTCATACGCACAGTGCCTCTGAAGTGGTACCAGGTTTCTGCCCCCCAACCCTTCCCCTCAGCAATGGTTCTCACACTGAATCCAAGCACCCCTGATGGCAGGAGTGCTGGCCTGCTGTCTCCAAGTGCCTCGGGAGTGCAGGGTGCTTGCAAGGCACATGCCAGGAGCAGGGACCAGCCCTCGTAACTTAAGAGATGGCAAAAATCTTCACGTGGCTGCCAGCCACAGGGCACACGTAACATACCTTGTAGAGCAGAGAAGGGGAGCTCCAGCAGTTCACAGGCAGGAGATGAAAATGGCTCCCCAAGGATCCCACCGCTCCTTTTAACTGGCTTGGTCCCAGGGGCCGATGGCCTCAGCACCACTATGGTCTGCCTCACTCCACAGGCAGGGCTCAGGTGTTGTGCCAGCCCCGGGCCAGCACAGCCCCTGCCAGTCTCATGACAGGAGGTCAGCACTGGAGCTGCCAGGTCACACCAGCCACTCCTGTCCAACCCTTCCAAAGCCAGAAGGTCTCCAAGGTGGATTTCTCACACGTTCTGGCAGTCTCGTCTTGGGTGTGCTGATCATTACTTGGTCTGTCAGCAGCCTTTCTGAAAACTCCTCTAGTTACAAACGTTTAAGACAGACCTACATACAGAGCATCTCCATGCCCCAGAAAATGGCCAGTAACAAATTCAGTAATTCATTTCCCTGGTACTACTCACTACTTATTGCCTCTCAGGATGGGCCTACATTGCAGAATACAGCATTAAGCAAGATACCCTGGCTTTCTGGGAGTGAATTCAGATGCCAGAAGTAGCTCAGTTGTAACAGTATGCAATCTGGCATAGCCTAGTTTTTTCCTGTGGGGAAGCACTCACACCCAAAGGAATCTGGTTTACCTACTATCAGTCCTTGCAGGCAAACATACATATGGCTTAAGGAGCTAAGTTTAATATATTTTAAGCTAAACCAACAGCAGTATATCCACACCCACTGCACTCAACAGTCACAGCTTCAGCTGGTATGATCTTGCCTGAAGAGCAGCATTAAATTGGCACCAGCCTGTGTGCGACAGGACCTTATCTTCTACTCTTCATGTCAGTACTTAAGCTCCCTGCACCACATTTACCTCCTGAGCCATAACTCCTGTCTTTAGTGCACTGTTTTCCCCCTGCTCTCTGCAGAGTGGTTTCTTTTCTTTCTTTCCTGTCTTCATGCTCTTAATACATAAAGAAAAGAAAAAAAAAGACACAAGGAAATGCACATATAAATTATGCACAATACAATCCTGCCGTTTTGATACACAGCAATTTCTGCTGGTGGGGCATCCCAGTCTCCCTGTGTTCCATTCTCAAAGTCTCCTTATTTTGTTAGAGGTGTACAGGAACAAATGATCCAAGATCTTTAACTACACAAGCACATACTATTCCCTTTGTGAATCATTCTTGAGTGCAGAAAAGTGCAGCTGCAGAAGACATGAAAAAGACTGAAAGGGGATAACAAAAGGGAATTTGTATCACCAGAGCCAGGGCTCCCACTTCCAGGAGGTGGCAGCGTTGTGTCTTCACGATTCCCTGCTGGGAAGCAGGAGCAGGACCATAAACATTGTGGTTTTCTCTGAAAGAAACACTTCCCCTTCCAAACCCCACTCATTAAGAACTTCTCCGAAACACTGGTACCAAGTAAGGTATGACCATAATTTGCTATAAATTCACACTGCATCTGTCTGCAGTTAACGTAAACACAAGTTTAGTGATTTGGTGTGACAAGTGCTTGTTACTTTGAAGTTCTACTGTAAGAGCAGTAATGTAATGCTTCCTTTTGAGCTTTTATCTAATAAACCCTCCTCACTCTCCTGCACACTTAGCTGCTCTTCTCAATAAATGCAGGCAAGATATTTAAGCAGTTTTAATACCTGATCTGAGTAAATTATTGTTTCAGGTATTTAAGTCTAACAAATCAGGTGAACTTCAAAGCTTTCAAGCACAAATGAATACTTAATTTACTTAGGACTGAGTAGTTTAAAAATTGGGATGCTACAAATGCTTGCCCTCTTCCCCTCTTTTTGGATTCATTTTCTATTTTAAAATTGAAGATACATTTGCTGCTTGACAATTAACAGCAAAAATATAGAAAAAAGTCTCTTACAAGTGTTGCTGTTATTGTAACATGGATCTCTGCACAATGTTGACAAATCTCAACAATCCACATACTTGTATCAATTTCGAAGCCAGGATGACTTCTGAAACATAATATAAAAACTGAACACTGCGTATTAAATTAATACCAATTTTCCAAACACAAATAAAAGCAATTCTTCTGAAAGAGAATGTGACTCAGACCTAATTTTCTTTTATATGTGTACTTCAAATACTGTCTGAAACTTTGGAGGTACTTGTACTTAATATTTACTTATCAAATCAAGTTCAAGGTATCTCCCACTCTAGTTTCTAAAATGAATCAAAAGGATTATTTTCACTGGGCACATAAAGATGGTAGATGGTGCCATTATTCAGGCACCAGATTCTAGTGTGTAAAGCCACTTCCAAGCACAGCCCTAATTCATATCCCCAAGAGACATAGGAGAGTTAGGAAGTGAAGAAACACAAACTCACGGGGTAACAGAAGGAAAAATATATCACTGTTCTGCGTAACTGCACAGTACTATCACCAAATATCCCTTTTTTAATAAATGCGTAACAGGTTGGGAAGAGGGGCCTGGTGGTAGGCTTAATGCAAATATACTATATGCTCCTACTGCCCAGTGTATCTTCAAAAGTGACTTTTCATGGTATTACTTAACAATACAACTCTCTCATGTAACAACATCAAAATCTTGTAACTGACAAGTACAATATAAAGTAAATCTATGACTGAAATGATAAACTGAGTGATGGAAAAGGCATAAAGAGAGTGATTCTGTTAATCAGGTTAAGTTTCCTTAATTCCTAAATGGCCTTGTGCACTGAAGTTGCAAACAAGGATTTGGTGGACATGGCTGGAAGCTCTGGAAGAACATGGCCAACATTCTGAAATACTTCATTTGGAAGTCCTTTGCCTCCTACAGACTGCAAGCCCTTCATAATCGATGTTCAGAAATGCACATTTCAAAAGAGGGAGTCCCTTGATTTTAAGATTTACATCTAAACCAGATTATGTTGGGTCCAATAAGCACGTTTTGTTTTCTTTGACAGACTAGGCTCAGACTTAGAGACCTCTCACTTTTAGATACCTGAAGTGAGACGACTCTCATGAATTTTCCTAATGCTGTAACTTTTAGGTTTTGAACAGCATATAAATATTTCTTAAAGAAATATAATCTGGTAGAGTACTTTTGCAGCTGGTGCATTGGCACCTTCTCAGGAAGATTACAGCTCAAACCTTTCCATTGAAAAGCAGGACACATTTTTTTACAAATATACAAACAATTTATCTGGGCATTTTAGTAATGGCAGAGTTCCCAATATCAGCACAACTTACCTTAAAAAAAGTAATCTGAAGTTCTTCCTTGCATTTGGTATGAGAGTTCTTCATCACATGAACTAGGCTGTTCTCTGTTTGTTACTGAAGTCTGATATTCACACATCTTTTGGAATCAATTTAACTATTTAACTACAGGAATCCAGTTTTCTACTGGAATTGGTTCAATCTGTAAACCCTCCAGTGTGGTAAATCTTAAGGGCAACCTCCCTTAAAAAAACCCTTTAACTCTCTGCCTCAAAACCTGTATTCTTGTCTCCTAGGAAGAAAACAAAGCCTATAGGAATAAGAACATTTTAAGTGAAATGGTTCCATGGACACCTGCAAGTCTCACAGTCAGAAAAATGTGACATGTAAAGTAAGCCCTTATAGTTTCATTTATGACTTTCCATTAATTTATGTTTAAGATACTATTGTTTCTGATAAATCTCATCTTAAATATTATTCATAAACTTATCAGTTACTTTACATGTAAGTGTTCAGTAACTAGGTTTACTTCTCAAAATCAAATGTAAATTGGCTGAAGTGTGGTTACAAAAGCTGTGAGAACTGAATTTCTGAATTCATTACTCTTCACGGAAGTAAACATGAGGCACCAGAGGTCATGTTGTTTGTAACTGAAGTGTCAGATTTCACCTCAAGTTCCATAACTGCATTATAAATCTACTAAGACAGAGTCGATCAATGTCATAAGGAGAAAGACTTGTTCAGGCTTCAAGCAGTATTTACTTACCTTTACAAGAGTTACAAGGATGCTACTCAAAACCTGCAAAAATATGCAAGGCAGTATCTCTGCCCAACATCCAGTTGAGATGTGCTCTTGTGTGTGTGGATAATGTGTGGAGTATGAACAGAGAACGGGGAAAAAAAGAAAATAAATATAATAGAGTTCTGCCTCCCCCCACCCCCAATAAAAGTAAAGGATGGTCCTTAAATTATTTCATGTAAGGAAGAAAAGCAGCAGGAATATACTTGACAGTTAAATGCTGTTTGCAGAGGTGTCAAGTATCGTTGGATACCACGTTGAAGATTTCACTCTCGGCACCAGGCACTGAAAATGCAAGACCTGAGAGACAGGTGCCAAATCTAAATTACAAAAATACAATTGAAATTAGTACAGGCAATTGCTGATTCACAGTGCACAACCTCTTTGTAAAACTTAACACAAATGTATCAATACTTACCTTCTAGATTAGAAACAGACACTGTCTTTATGGGAAAGATTTCAAGCTTAACCATGTAGTTTTCATCCAGAAATCAGCTGGGTAGGTCAACAGGCTCTTAATCATACAACTGTCATATGATACAAATGAAACTCCTAAAAGTGTCTCTCATTTGTGTGTATCTGTGTGTGAATCTTTGAAGGTGCAGAAAAGTAGCTTGGTGCCATAGTATGAAAAAACCCCCAAATCCTAAACTCCCTAGGTTTGCAGAGCCAAGAATGGATGGGTATTCAAAGAAAATATGATTATTCAGGAATATCCCTAAGCCATACATACATTTGAACAACAGTGCAGGTGAAATGGCAGCAGTCCTTTCAGGCTTTACAGCATTGTAATTATGATCGCTGGCCCAGGACGGTGTGACAGGTTCTGCCGCTGGCTCTCGAGCGGGGGCTTGGCTGTTTGCCTCAGTCTTGGTCGTGCTCACAGCTGTCTTCTTCACATTCACCTCTCTTTTCTCAGGGAACTGTCTCTTTTGGTTTGAAACTGGTTTGATGCCCGCCTGTGTAATTAAAAGTAGCCTGATTACTAATAATCATGAAATATATTGCATTTTACAAACAAGCAGAGAGAGTTGCACACACTGATTTCTTTCATAGTAAACTCCTTACATTTATAGTACACAATTTGAAATTGTTTAATTACTCCAAAACCCAGTCATTTGGAGTTTAGTTTGAAAAGGCAAAATTAATTTGAATTAGAATTAAATAAAAAATATGTACTGCTTATACCTTTTTAAAAGGTACATTAATTTGGAATTACTTAAAATAGTAATTTTTTAAGTGCATTGCTATCTAGAAGACTCTTGCAAGGGACTATCTCCATCTAGAGGCAAATATTAATATTTTTCGACAGTGACGGGAAAACAGTTTCTGTCATTACCACAGAAAAAGGCAAGAAAATAACCAAAAAAAAAAAACAAAAAAAAAACCAAAAAACCAGGAAGCTCCTCTTCAACGCAAGACTCGGCAATCTGAGTAAAAAAGGTGAGCACAGAAATAAGCCCTGTGCTTCAGGGCAACTGCTCTGGATCATGAACACAAGCTTACCTGCTGCTGAGGTTTTGGCATGCCAGGTTTTTCAGATTTTGGTTTGATCTTCTCTTTAGGTTTTGGTTTTGCATCTTTGCCAGAACTCAGGATCTTCATGGTGGCTGCAGCGTGTTTGAGGATGCAATCGTTGCTGCAGTACACAGAGTCGGGCTGGGCCACGTTGAAACAGCCAGGGCCGATGCACTTGGCAGCACCAGGAGCTTCAATTACCTACAGACAGAAATGGAGGGAGGTCAGACTTCAAAGAGGAAACTGCACGAACATGCCCCTATAACACGGAGAAATGCTTACACAGCCCATGCGCAGCCTGCAGCTCTGACCTGCACAATTGGCAGCATGAGAACAACAGCTGCTCATGACACAGCACAAGCAACCCATACAAAGGTAAGGATTTCACTCTGTAACACATTATTTTAAGAATGTGCTGCGTTTTCAAGTTTTTGGTCTGCTAGCACTGAGATAAAGGAGGCTGGTTTCCTAAATTTTCAAAGCCCATAAGCACATAAACGGTTTTTACTGATCCTCTGCATCATGTGAGAAATGTCCTCAATAAAGCACAGCTGGGTTCTCAACAGCAAGGTCTCTAAAGCACATTTTAGTTCTACAGCCCCATCAGCTGCTGTCCTCAGCCATGCACACGTGCAAGAGGAAGCATTCATATTCAGGTGTACAGATTATTCTTGCTCTAGAAGCTTTACCAATTTTAATTTTAGAATTATGTAAAAACAATCACTCTCCCAGACAACTTTCCCATAGCCTCCTACTCCTTACACATTCAGAGGTTTGCATGTGCAATCTGAATTTTCCTCTAATTCAAAATCACTCTCCATTTATATCAAGGTGTTACATATGAAGAACTTCCTCTTCCAATGCTGAGATTCAGAAAATAGCACATCCCTTGAAAACAGTGCATGAAGTCAAAGTCTAAAAATATTTGAAAGCTCTTTAGGCTCGAACATATCCCCTCTGGGTATTATGCTTTTAGTCTCTCTGCTGAATTACTTCTAAAGATGATACAATCAACCTGATATTCAGAACTACTGTAGTTCTAGACAGCCCCTTCCCATCAAACTGCCATTTATAATTACCAAAAGGAAGTTTTTCAGGAATATTTCCAGTTAAATAAATATTATTTCCATAGTGCGACTGAATTTTCTGCCATCAAAAGTCAGCACACAGCTTTATCTGCAGCAGCCTGATAAAACCCCGATTTGGGAATTTTCCCATCATGTGCACACTTTACTAAGAAGTTAAGATAAAGGGGACTTGGTGATACTCAGTAGCAGAGCCAACACCAACAGCACTGGACTCTCAAAAACCTTTTTGTGTACAAAGAAGTACAAATGTATCTGAAAACATTTCTGAGAATACTGTTTTCTACACGTTTATCTTAAAATAGTAAATATTTATATATTCAGCTCAAACCGTTCTATCTATATATTAACCTCATTGTGCTGCTATGGACAGCTCTGAAACCTAAAGAGGAATGTCCAACACATTGGCACTACTACAGTATCTTAGGCAGGACAAAAACAACCAATGTAGCACCTGGGTTTTTTTAATTCATATACATTGAGCTGAAGAAGCTTCTATGCCTTTCAAACTGGGCATGGAACTTTATATCACAAGATTTAAATTTCTTTTAGATTCTGAAGTATTCAAAACATACATTCTTACATTTAAAAAGGCAGTATTAAGAAATTCTCTATTTGCTAATAACCTAAAGTGGCATCAGGACAAACATCAGAATTTCACAGACTACCTGAAGTCCAGCTAGAATTAACTCCAACAGAGACTTGTCAATGTCAAGCAAAAAGTTTCACTATCATTGAAAATGTCCAAAATTGTGCAAGATTATTTCAGAGATAGTATAAACCAGTCCAGAATTATATTTTTATTAAAAGTATATCTCATCATTTGACTTCCAAAACAGTATTTAGAAAGGCCAGAACTATCTCCTTATACCTACATAAAACTTTTAAATCCCTCACTTGAAACTAGTGGGCTGTTCAGCTTGTGTTTAACTTTAAAATCAAGTCTGATTTATAACCATACAAGTCATTGTCTCCATGTATTCAGTGAAACATGAAAAATAAGAAACAATTAAAATACTTACAGGTTGAAATATCTTTAGTTTTTTCTTCCCACTTGGATTTGCAGCTTTTTCAATCCTACCCTTGATTCCTTGGTCCTCAACTGATTTTTGTTCAATTGTTCCTATGCTTGTGAATTCTGTGCCATCCATATTTCCTTGCTCCACTTTAGCTTTCTGTTGGTCTAGTTCTGAAACAGGCTCATCCTGTCCCTGGAGAATGGTGCAGTTTGGACAGATATAGTCCTCACCATTCCTCTCCAACAATCGCCCTCGAGCCTCAGAAATACCCACGCAGTCACCATGAAACCATTCCTCACATCTATCACAACAAATCATAAACCTGAAAAAAAAACCCACCAAGGAACAGTAAAACACTGTGAAATGAAAAGACAATGAACATTCAATGGATATTTCAAGCAACACAACTTAAGCACCCCAATAAAGCACCAGTGCATGGCTCTGCCTTCACTGGTTGTTTCTGTATTTGTTCATCCTCTTTTAAGTATTTGTTATAAACTCCCCACCAAAACCCAACAAACCCAAGAGTTCATTCCAAAAGTAAGCATTAGCATCTGCTTAATTTTTCACCACAGAACAATTCCAAGTGCTTGCACTGTGTCTGCAGCTGACCCCTTTGCCTACCTGTTGTTATGAGGCTGACGACAAATGCAGTACAGGGCATTTGGGTCATAGATCTCAGACTCAGGTTTGCTTTTGGGCTGTTCTTCGGGTTCTTCATCTGAGGCCCCCTTTGTACCAAGAGAAGGCTTTTCCTCCTTCTGAGCCTCAAGATCTTCAGTGTCTTCCTCAGACACAACCACCTGACTCGCGATCTCGGTGCTGTCCGCAGTCTCAGGCTCCTGTTTGACAGACAGCTCAGACTCATCCTGTTTTTCAGGTGTAACATCACCTGTTTTGGCAGGATCTTGTTCTGAACTCCTTTTCCTCAGGTGGTTCTGCACATCCTTCAACACCAGCTGAGAAGGTTTCTGCTCAACACGTTTCTTTCTTAGCCGATTCTGCAGCTCCTTTAGTGTTAACCCATCACTGTCGCTATCAGAAGTAGCATCTTCCTCTTCTTCCTCCTCCTCCTCTTCTTCTTCCTCTTCCTCTTTTGTGGGTCTGCTTTTAGGGCTTTTCTGCTCCTTACAACTCCTGGTGCAAATCCTCCGAGTGACAGGTTTGGTATCTGGAGCGCTCTCAACACTGTCTTCAGAAGCAGTTTCTGCATCCGTGGCTGGACCAGAGGCTGCTTCACTGGAATCCTCCAGAGTAGTGGGAACAGTCCTCCTCCCCCTGCGCCGCACTGTGGTCAGGAACTCTTCCACTCTCTCCGTGCGCTTTGGCTGCCGTCCACTCCTCCTGAGGTTTATGCCTTGCTGCTGCTGCGACTGCTGCTCACTGGAGTCCACATCAGCATCTCCTGCATTCTCCCTCTTGGCAATTGTGGTCCTCCGAAATCCCCAGGTTTTCCTGAACTCTTTACTTGTTGGCTTGACAGACTTTTGTTCCTCCTCATTGCTTTGCTCACCTTTATCATCCAACACTGATGCTAAAAACAAGGGAAGAGTTAGTAAGGTGGTGGTGAGGAAAGATGTGTTTTCTTACAACCATTTTTCAACACGTCATTATTTTCTTTGTGAAAAATCTATGTATCTCCACTTTATATGATGAGCCTCAAAACAGACAAAATATTTTCTTGTGAATGTAATGCAACAGCAGTAGTAATTAAACACATCAATCACTGATCACTGTGACAACATAATCCAGCTGTTCCTGTTACAAACTCTTGTGTTATTAAAATATCCATGTATATAAATATATGTAACACATACATACATACACCATGGACAAATAAGCATATTTTCAACTGTGAAGGAAGAACTCTTACCAGGAGAACTGTTTTCCATGTTGTCAGTATTCGCTTCAGAGTCTATTGGCACTGTGTTTACAGCTTGTTCCATAGCACAGGCAACACTGTCCCCACTCTGAAATGCTGAAGAGAAACATAAGGTTTCCAGACCCTGATTCAAAAATATTTATAGTCTAAGTGATAAGTAAATATTCTAATCTCAGTATTTATTGTAACAAACACACTCAAGCCACTAATGTTTCTTAAAAGTACTAGGTTAAACATATGGGTTTGGATACTGCACTGAAATATTTTATTGAGCAGCCCTAGGGTTTCTGATATTTTCTGGTATTCCTCAAAAAAAAAAAAAAAAAAAAACCAAACAACAAACTCCTTCAGGGTATGAACCTATTCCCTGGGGTTGGACTGGGGAAAAACTCCACAGCAGTTCCACTCACTTCTGTGTGGAATGAAACGTAGGAAAGGCTGTTCTTTGACACAGTTATTTACAAGAACATTTTCAGCCTATGTGATCTACCAGAATGACCCCAAAAGAAGAACAGATTCAGCAAAGAACCTCCAACTGTCACAGACAGAACCACAGAAAGAAAGAAAATCTGTGGTGACAACCAGATCCCTGTTTTCTCAAAACTCTTTCCCAGCATACTAGAAGACTGTTATTTGAGAAGACAGAAGCAGAGGATCTGTATTTTGATATTCAGGAATAGCCTGGTTTGAACACATATTAAAGTTAATATATTTCCAATGAGCTGCATGCCATGGCACTGCTCCTAAGGGCACAGACACTGCACGGCAGCTCACATGGAACTGGAACATGCAGTAGTAACTGCACTTCAAAAACAGGCTAAATAGGAACAGTTCTTTGGACACAAAGAACACAGCCCAACTCTCCCCTAGGATGTTTCTGGATATTTGTATCCCTGGCTAAGGAATTGCAGAGGTAAGCCAAAAGGGAACATGAGCAGAATTCCTAAGTAACAGCACTGAAAAATCAGATGTTTCTAACAGCTGTACCTAACACAGCCACAAGTTTTCAGAGAGATCCTTCAGCAAGCTTTTCTCAGTTCCCCAGTGCACCCTGGGGATAAATGCCTCCTTATTTCATATACTGCATCACTTCCATCACTGCTCTGTCTTAACACGATCCCTCCTCTGCAAAGCCTCTGCTTTCAGTATTACATTTAACACTGCTTGAACAGAAATGTTAAGGGGCAATGCTATGGAAACATGATTTTTTTAACGTATCTTCGTAGATTTTTAACACTTCAGTTATAACTGTGAATACTATAAATGCCACCATAAAAGCAGCAGACTTCAGAACATTCATTTAAATAGCAACTGATTACTTTTAACATTACAGACAGAACAAAAAGTGAATTTTAAGCCTGCAGAACACAGGTAAAGAGCTCAAACTGTCTCAATCCAAAATGAAATTCCTTTAAGTTCCTCCATAAAAAATCTCTAACTATAAATTTTTAGTTTTTTTTTTTTAACAGCACTAAAATTATATTCATACCAGAAAGGCCACAATATAATTAAGGGAGCAAGTCAAAACAGATAAAGCTTACACTTTTGTTTACCCTGGAACACAAATAAATGTTAAAAGCTACAAGCAGAGATTACCCAAATTCTGAGATTTAAATTCCAGCTAAAATGTAAACTAAGGAGGCTCTCCAACATCCTCTATACCTGACACAGCATCAGAGGTTCGAATGGTTTTTCCTTGAAGGGCTGAGCCAGAGGAGGGCAGCACAGGATCAGAGTCATTCAGCATCCTCCAGCCAGCACATGCTGAATTTCCTGACTCAGAAGTGGAACACTGAATCTCTGGGTTGTCAGCTAGTCCAAATGCTATCAATCCTCTTTTTCCTGCTGGCTCCTGGAAAAAAAAGAGGGGCAAAATAAGATATTGATATATTTATTAACTTATCTGACTACTGTTTACCTAAATTTGCTTCTATTACACCACATTTTAAAGCAAATTCCATTATTTTGTCTTCTTGACAGTTTTGCACTTTCAGAAAAGCACTGGAACCAGAAAGAAAAGTCAAAATAAAACAATACCACCTCCCCACTTACCAAGAGCTGAGCCTTTCAAAAGAAATACTAAATACAATTGCACTCTCACTAATTCACTTAGATCCCATTAAGATTTCCAGAACAGCAACAAAACTGTAATGAAGAAACTATTACATGTGCAGTATTCAACAGCATTCTGAGAGTGGAATTTACTATGTGAAGACTGTCAACGAAAACACAGAACTGCTTTTAAACTCACTCCATCAGCATGGCCTAGGTTACAGGAGGGCAGGTTTACAGATATATATATACAACATTTCATCACAGGAGACACTGCAGCTTCGAGCACCTGAGTGTGAACATGCGCAGGAAATGCCTGCATTAACCCAAAGTATTTTACCAGACTACAAGAACAGTGGAAAAGAATTTGGGAGGAAAAGGAGGACCAGCTGGACAGGATGAACTGGACTATAAAATAAACTAGTGAAGACAAAAGAACGAAATTGAAAACAGACACTGTGTGTCAGCACTCTGCAATTAAAGATGCGAGGGAACTGCCACAGCAGGTGTAGGACATAACTAAAACAATAATAATTCTTTGAAAGGAATAAAACTTGTTTATTAATACTTCGGGTGAGGAGACATAAAAGTTTTAAAATAGGTTAGATATCCTTCACAGACATGCCAATACGTAGTCTGACTTTGATTTTTAAACAATACTTTTTTGATTTTTACCAAACCTTGCAATCCCCCAACTCCTAAAGCATCTGTGCTCTTTAAAAACCACTTTTTACTCCCTAAGCAATGATCACCTCTAGGTGTTCTCCAATGTCATTCTCCCAAAAAATAAGGAAAGAGGAAAAGACAAACCCCTCCACAAATGTGATTTTCATTACTGGACCACTTGATTTCATGAACTATAAATCTCAAGATTTGCATGACTGTGGCAAAGCAGAATTAATAAAAACAACAGGAGTGTAGAGCTAGATTCACATCAGTAGTTTCTTCCCCTGTACCTTCTCTATAGAGGATTATGTACATTCTTTGCCTCAGCCAACCACTACCACTCCAGAAACAGGAGGAAAAATTAAACAAGAACAGAACACACTAATTATAAAGACCCTGGTGCCGTATCTCATGTAATTGAATACCTGCTCTAATAGGTATTTTGCTCCATTGTCTGAATCAGGGATTCTATCCAGGGAGTCTGTCACTGAGTTTAAAGTGCCTTCTTCCATGGTGTAGTTCTGTAAGAACCTTTCAGTCTCCCTGTTCAGAATCTCCAACTGATCACACATCATGCAATTTTAAGTGATATGCTAAAGGAAGAGGAAAATCAGCTAATCGCTTCTTGCTTAACTCTGTATTAAACGACAAAACAAACTAAGCCTCTAGCACACACAAAGAGTGCCTCCCGTTTGGCTAATTTGTCCTGAAGAAGGAACTGTCTGCAGGGCTGTGTTCACAGGCCTGCACCCCAGCATTCAAGGCCATGTGTGCAAAGTGCTCTTTGAATTATGTTTGAGGATCACTGCAACATTCCAAACCCAGAATCAGCACCATCTCTTAGCAGACACAACTGGTCGAACACAAAGTGCATTTTAGTGTCAGTCACTGCCTACCCAGGGGCTCAGCTGCACAGAGAACAGGCTGCAGCTCTGACAACAGCATGAACACCAGCAGTAGGTAAAAATAAAGATTCCATGCCAGAACCATTCTTGGTTTTGCTTTAGTAGATATTACCTAATTGCTATTACCTATCTTCTCTTGATTACCTACAGGAAAAAACTTTTACAGACTCCAATTTTAAATTATTTCAAATTTAAGAGACAAAAATATACAGTGCACTCAAAACACTAAAACCATGGACCCCATATGCTTACTGTAAAATCCTTGGTTGTTTCTTATTATTTCGTATCTCCACTTTTTCCTTTCCTACATGGTTGAAAATATTTTTCATGAAAATAGACGAAGTTACAAACTCACTTTACATGAACCTGCTCTTGCAGAATTGCATCTTAACACAGTTTAAACTTAAGTGCCTAAAAGAAGCTGAAAAATCAAGTATTATCAAAACACAAAATGATAAAGCCTTAACTCACAATTATACTTTGCACTTCTAAGCAAATGTTCTACAAACTGCCTGCAAAAATATTTACTACAACATATGGCAACTTTGGAATCTCCAAATACCTCTTTCTCTTCCAGATTCAGTAGGACTTTTTGTTCATTTTTTTCTGTTTGTTCTTAAGTTCACTGTTCAACTGCAGCTGAGATACTGACAGAAATGTCAACTAAAGCAGCAAACTGGCAATCTTGTTTGAGCTGCACATCCATGATAACTTTACTTGTTTCTCCTAACACAATATATTAATCACACTTCTGAAATTGGAAGTTCCAGCTGGAAACTGAAGATTATTATATTTTCCCTAGTAGATAACTCCCATCAGCATCATCCTGTCTTTCCATCTATATAGTAGATAACTGTATCTTATATTCTGCAGAATATTAAAAAGGCTATTTTGTACCTCTGAAAAAACTGAGGCAAGAATGTGTATAAATGATGGGATTAAAAGGCAAACTAGAATTAACAGACATATATTCAAAAGGCCCTCTGGTTCCTACTGAGATTCACACTTCTGTGAGAAGCAGTCTCCAGTGGGAAAACGGCTAAGGTTTTTAGACCAACTATAAATTAATTTAGAAACACAAATCAAGAGTTGCTGCAGCATGAGCATTCCAGTGAAACAGAACAGTCACTTAACTGAAAGTGGAGCATAAAGCTGATGCACAGTATCTCAAGAAAGGAGATCCAGTCAAGGAGACACTTATTTAGGTTTTCCTCTCCCATTAGTTTTCAGGCAAAATGTTTCAATTTTTCCAAAACAAGTTAGGCACTTGATTTCATTCTGGACTTAAATTCCAGAAGCAATGGAAGCACAAAAGTATTGCACTGTCACAAGGTTTTAATATCAATTTGGTCAAGTATTCTCAAGCAGTAACAAACCCGAAATTACAGGGCTGCCACGCTGCAAGAGCACAGCACTCACATTCAGTATCCCTGTGGGTTCTCGACTACTGCAAACCCTTGTGGTTTTCAGTAAACACAGACTGAAGACATTCCAGAGCAAACTCAGCAGCCAATTGAATCAGAGATGGAAAAGAGTCCCAGATTTCAAATCCTGTTACTGCAACACCTCACAACACACGCTAAAATCTAATCTCCAACACACCTTCACTAAACAAACAAAAAACCCACTTGTAATCTCCCTTTCACATTCAGACAAAAGCTCACCCAAAGCACACTCTTATCTACTGCTTTCCATTGTGACTCAGCACTTACAAATCTCAGGTGAAAAAGGAGAGATTATCTCTGCCAGTGACACAGAGCTGAGATATTCATGGCAGGATGGGCTGTGAAGACACCTGGATCTGCTGTTGCTGACTTCATTTTAAGATGTCTAATACAACATCTTTATCTGATGCAACAGAGCAAAGTTTTTAAAGAACACCAATATTTGCCCATCTTTTGTGTTTGTATTTCTAGATAAAGGCCGATTCAATACGTTATGACAAATACTAATTCAGATCAGGATTTCCACTTTTATTTTTTTCTCCTTTTCCTGAAGAGGAAATAAAAGCTCAATGGGTCTTCTAAATGCATAAAGTTTTTTTCTTTTCTGGAGCTGATTGTTTTAACTGCATTAAGAATTCCCTGATTCAGGTAACTGGGAAGACTTGACTCTAAAAAATTATATTGAAGGGCAAGCTACTAATAAAACCCTTAACATGAACTAGAACCATCCAAAACAAGTAACTTAATTTCTTATTTATCTTAGAACTTGTGTGTAAGTCTGTCAGTATTCAGGATAAATTCTTCCAATTCAGTTTACTGGGGATTTTATTTAGTTTTTGAGGAATATGTATGAAAGACCAGTGATTTTTATTCCCTCGTTCTCACATCTAGATAGTAAAATAGGCTGCAACTTATTCCCTGATCTTGGATGTCAGCACTCTTCAACACTCAGCCAATTTGCTGTAATCTGCACCAATGCTGGCACCTCATTATGGATTACACCAGCCCCTTGGCGCGAATACTTCAGTCCAAATGATTAATATCTGACACCTATTCATTATCTCCTACTCACAGTAAGAACTCTACAGAAATGTCTGTGATTTTGAAAGATCACACACACACACCCCTACACAAACACCTATGGAAGGAACATTCACTCCTATTTAAGACCTGCAATAGACAATGTCTACATCTTTTAGATTTTTAAAGTCTTTATACTGAAAGTCAAGTTATTGTTTTAGATACATTATGGAAATGCAATGGCCATGCCCCAAGGACAGGACAGAAATCTCAATAACTACAATGGCCAGTGCAAGGTTCTGAACATGAGGGCTGGTGAGAAGACAGGCTCTTTGCATCTGCAAAGAAATTCAAAGCATGAATTTTACACCGTCTAGGTATTCAAAACAGGTATCATTCATCAGAGACCAATTTCTTGTCCATGTCCTGACACAAATCCAGCCTAACCTAGTATATAAGTTACAAGATTCAATCAGAATGACTTGTACCTAGCTTTTAGTTATAATTTTCTATGAGTTTCTTCAGAATTAGCTTGATATTCAAGGTACTTGGTGGAACAGATATCCTGGATGACTTTCCTGAACATCAGAGGGCAGAAAACATCCTTTCCAGAATGATATAACAGTGATTTCAGTCACAATTTATGCTATTTCTCATTTTATTTGCTGTAAAAGAGTCACTGGCCTTGGTCTATGATAACCTGCTTTAAGTGTTAGAAAATTCCTAATCAGCAAATACAGTAGTATCACATGAGGAAAACTGAAATAGCCTGAGAACTCATATAAGGATATAATTTCTGATGCAAATAAAAGAAATGTTGGCATGGCTTAGTTGATGCATTCCTACTCAGAAGACTGATCCCATTGAAAATTACTCTGCATCCCTTCTTGGCAAAGATGACAGCTGGAAAATCTGCACCTTTTGCTAAGCAGCAGCAAAACTAATCCCTTGCATCGACACGCCCTACAAAAGCAGCCCAAAGGATGCCAGTAGGGCATCACCTACTTTGTACGGGAACAAGCAGTGCCAGCGAGACCAGGGACAAAGGGCAATCCAGTGAACATCTGGAGATGTTCCTTCCATCTGCTCAGATGTCAAAGATGCAAGAACAGATACTCTACTGGCATTGGAAAGCAACAAAAAATCAGATCCCCCAGTACAGCCAGCACATGGTCTTTCATTTTCATGTAAAACATATCCACTGCTTGCTAATTGAAGTATCTTATGAAGGAAGGAAAATATCTTCCCGTTGTGAAATGGACCTTGTGACAGAGGGGCAACCAGAGTTGAAGAATGAGAGGTCAGAGTCCTAAAGCTTAAAACCGGATATTATGAGACAAGAAAATTGCTGTGGCCCTAACTCCTCCCCCGCACTCCAAATAATTTACTATCTCACTACTTGACTGCTATAGCCAAGCTGCAGCCCAAGGTCAAAAGTCCAGACATTCCTGGTAAATACAGAATTTTTATGCCAGAAGTCTACATTTGAAATTCAAATTTGCATAAAATCCCAGTATTTCAATGCTTATAGTTAGACGTGAAAGAATAAAACTCGAGAGAAACAACACTATAAAACCTGTAACACTTAGAGATAAGTGCTTTGCTGGCTATCATTAAACACACGAAATTAATTCCAAGATTACAAACAAAGCCACCACCTCCCCTACCCACAACACTAACAACTTAAAGGTGGCAGTTCATTCCTTCCTATTCTAGAGTCAATGTATTATTCTCATTTAAAAAATTTAACAAGCTTTTAAATTTGCAGTATGTAGATTGAGCAGTACCACAACCATGTTTCTCAGGAACAACCCAGCCTAATTTAAGAAATGTGCAGTCTTCTTAAACACTGCAGGAAGCAGTAATTATTCTAGGCCAACATAAACAGTCCTCTACAGCCAAATTAAGATGAAGTATTACAAAGATCTCGTTTTAAGGTAGCTTTTACTATCAGGACAGTATTTCAATCTCTCATGTACACAGCACAAAAGGGATGTGTCAGGGATGGCACCACAGACAACTACAGCCCAGTCTCACACCACACCTCGCTGCACTCAGACCTGCTGCTTCTGCCCTCACCTCCCCATCTCCTGTTACAGAGACAGGTTCTAGTCCTTGAAATCCCCATTTTTCAGTGTTGGGGAGTACCTCATCAAGTTCCTGCCAAAAGTAATGGAAAAGAATGGACTGGTGTGGGAGATCAGGCTGTCCCAAGATAGAAATGGTTGAACCAGAGGATGAAAAATCTGCAGCCTTGGAAGGTGGTGGAAAGAAAGAGTTTCTATGGTACCCACACCACAGGAGGGGAAAGCTCCCGGGGAACACCTGAGCACACCAATGCAATGAGATCACCAGAGGGAGCACATGAGGGAAAAAATAATCCAGAGGCTTCTACGCATCTGCTGAGATCCCCTTCCTCAACCTCACCGACATTTTCTCAAGAATTCCTTGAAGGTACTGTGCGACCCTGAGGTGTCATGATGTGGTGCCAAAAATAATTCAGTAGCGCCCATCGCTACCACCTCTCTGCACCCTGGAAACTCAGGACATTGCAGTGTAACTTTGTGGTCTGCAGACTTTCTGCCTTTGAATGTTTTTTTTTTTTTTTTTGGTGCTGAAAAATTACTTCAAATGTTCATGGTATGGTACAAAACACTCACCCTGTCTTGGTACAGGAGAGCCCAGTAAGTGCACATTCACATGACACCACATACCAATACACAGCACTGACGCCAATCAACTAATGAGATTTTAAATGTAAACAAACATTTTAATTTTCAAAGATGCAGAAAGAAGTTTTCAATTTCCTTCTAGATTTTTCTCTCATGAAAAATAAGACTCAATATATTTATGAATTTCAAAAGGTCAATACCTTTGAAAAGTGGAAAGCAGTGGAGATTTTTAACAATAAACTTTATAGCAAACCAACTTGACAGCTTATTTTGTTAATATAGAGAAATGGATCAATTCCAAGAAGAAATAGCTTCCCTTAATAACAAGATACACTCACTTTGTCTCTGTATTTGCACTAATAAAGAAATTAACCTTTCCAAATTAAAATGTCTTTAGTCACACATTATTACAAACCCCCTCTGCTGTGCCTGAAACTAAAACACACCATCAGGCTTCCCATGGTCCCTGTCAGGCTGCTCACTTACCTTACATAAGCCTCACAGGAGGGTCAGTGCCTCACAGGCTGAAAACCTGTGCACACAGGACAGCAATCCTGCACGTTTGCAGGGAATGAGGGACCTCCTGGAAGTGATGAATTTAATGTGTGTGCACAGCAGCAGATTAGCAGCACACACAGACCAGGCCCAGCAGCAGTCAGAGAGCAAAGACAACGAGTGACTCCACAGTACAACAGAACTGCACCAAGCAAAAACACAGAGCAGCTCCCTGGTTTATGCAAAACAAAACACACACACACTGAAGTTTATTTTGATGTTTTTCAGGTTAAAACCCTCTTACTTCAGACTGCAGCACACAGAACCTGAGCAATCAGAAAAAACAAGGGAAGAAGGGATGGACCACTGGGCACGTCATGCAGCAGAATGAGAACAGCACCAGACATTACAATAGTATTTTATCCTGGGTAAGTAGCAAAAAGAGTTTCTTTGAACCAGACTGAAGCTCTCACAGAAAAATTCAGCTAAATAGCAATTTCTCATAGAAATACTCAAGGCACTTTAGCAGCAGGCCCATCAGATATCTGGCAAACATGAAGATTTAATTTAGTAACAGATCCTATCTGTACTACAGATGTTCCCTGTCACAATTGCACAAGTCAGGAATGTTAAGTGCTACAATTCCTGATCAACAAAGCTGTGCTGGCCCAAGCGCCTCATATTGATGTAACCAGATCTGCAAAACTTTACTTTTACCTGTCTGTGCTGTTTGCAGGGTGGGGCAGGTGAGCACCATCCCCTGCAATGGGTTCTCAGTGCAGTTGCACACGTAAACCCAGCTCTATCACAGGCCCCTCCCAGCAGGGAAGCAGTTCATCTCAGGGAGTGAAAAGACTTTGAAAGTTAATTTAAATTCCTTGGAAAAAGAAGTTATTTTGGCAAAGAGATTCTCAGGTATATGTGTAGGCAGGAGATGTTTTGCCAGCACAGCTCTGTGTCAGCAGCTGGGGACAGAACTGTGACTTCACTGACGAACTTCAGTAACCCCTAACACAAGGCACTTACACTGTGCACATCCTCCATGCCGTAAGCCCATAACTGTGTTTGGGAAACAAACTGACTGCAGTGTTTTCTGCATTTATGAAAACATTAGAGGGAAGAGAATCATTACATACATGTCATTTTTATTTTCTAGTCAGACCTCCATGGGTGGTTAACAGCCTAGGCAGATACTGACTTAGTAACAGACTGACATTTGGCATTTTACTACTCCTACAGTACCTTCTGAAGCCTTTACTCACATTCTTCTGAGTAACATAATCCCATACTTGCCCTAACAATGAAAATTCACCCCGCAAAAACCTGAAATTTTGGGTCAGGTTTACTTCTGCTCTCAGGGTCTGCACAGCAGGAGCAAAAACCAGGTAACAGATTTTGCCCATGAAGGAAAGCTGTGAGCAGAATCGAAGCAGTGTAGAGAGTTCTGCTGTTTTCTTTTCCCCTTTTATACAGATTAAGAAACAATAAACACAACTTTAGGTGGTCAAATGCTTAGATTAAAAGCCCAAGTACAGTCACTCTGTACAAGAAACCTAAAGGCTGCAGCACAAGCCAATTTTACAAGTCATGGTTGAAAGTTTAGTCAACAGAAGTATCAATTACAAACACTGCCTGGGTATTGCTCAATACACAGGATCTTTAGCACTCCATTTCCATCATCTTGAATGAAAATATTTTGCAAATACATACTATTTATTTGCCTAGTGCTCAATTTCTGCTACTGAAATTGATCTCTTCAGCAACTGCCCAGGAAACACTCTGCTTTGAGAAGGCCATTCACACTCCGGCATTCCTGCACTGGGATACCAGGGAAATTAGTTCTTTATCAGGGCTATTAGGAACATTCAGTTGTAAATCCAACAGCTAAATCAGAGAATTTTAAAGTTTAACTTTTCGCAATCCCACAGCCTGTTTATTTTTAAATAATCTATCATTTCTGACCCTACCAGTACAGCTGTTGAAGAAAACAAAATCATGTGGTTTTACAATTTTTTCCCTTATTTCATTTGTAAAAAGTGAACTAAAATACAACCTCTAACACTAGCTATCATTTTGATTCTTATTTCATCAAAACAGCTTCATTAAATGAAGTAAACAGAAATCAATTTCTTCCAAATTTGGTGAAACACAGTAATTACAGCACCCTGATTATGTTACTAAGAATGTAGTAAACACCGTTGAGTTTCCAGTTTTGCTTAGTTTACTGGGAGAACACACATAATGCACATTTAACTTGTACATTTGAGCTGCCTAACTGGAAATTTGAGTTTTTTAAACTCTATCAGTGCTCTTGAGACCACGACCAGTAACACCTGAGAAATATCCACTTATTTCAGAAGTTGAGTTAGATAAAATTTTCACAGCAGTGAGCCCTCCATACATTAACTGAGAGCTGAGAAGTCAGGCCTGACTGCACACACAAACAGGAACCAGTTCTTGAATAAACTGGGGAAATCTTATTTGCATTAAAATCCTCTCCTTAAATCTCCTATCACTGCCCTACTACTTGTGGCACAAGAGACACTAGGCAGAAAGTGCACCAGAGAATAAAACTGGTGCAGAGACACCACCACTTCTCTCAACTAAAGCCACTTAATGTCACTCTTGCCCAGTCCAGGCCCTTCTCCTACTTCTATCAGTTATATTTTATAACTCTCAGCCCAACCCCTTTAGTCCTTGCTCTTCCTCTTCTCACTAATACCTCCAGCTTAAAGTTTCAGGCTGTACAGAATTAAAATCCCACAGTCATTAAGTTACAACTATAAAGACAATTACTATCTTAAACCAGAAACAAATAATGTGATCAACTGCCAGAAAATCTTAGTAGTGAAGCTGGATTAAGCAGAACAAACAGTGGCTTTTGGGAGTCCACTAGACACTGAAAAAATATTTATTCAATTTTATCTACTAACCTAGATTAGATTCTATTTGCATTGCTTTGGGGAGTTTCAGGGTTTTGGTGTTGTTTGCTTTTTTAATTCAAAATACATCTTTTAGTTATATGAAAACATCATCTGAAGCACTGTGTGAATTATAGATATTAGTTTATACTACTATTTTATATTTCAGTTTTAAAATCCATAGGTATTTTTGCAGTGTACATGTATTTGCAACAGAGCAAAACCTTCATTTGCATACCAACAGAAAATATCTCTTAAAGAAACAAACAAGACAAAAACTTTGTAAAAAAATAATTAAATGCTGGTCTTGAAAGCACCAATTATTTAATTTTCAAATCACTGGAGTCAAGCAGACTCAATAGAGGCTGAAGGCCAACATGAGCCTTTAGTCTTCCACCCGAGTGCATTAAAATACTTCTATGTGTGATATGTTTCTGGAACTGTCAAGGGAAAAAATTTAAGGCCTAACTGAACAGCTATTTTGAGCTTACTTCTATATTTATTCCTATAGAAAGTTCTAAATGTCATGGATGATAACAAGCAGCTGGCACACATAAAAGTGGAGCACAACCCAGAATATCCACTACAACTAACACAGTATATGCTACACTTGGACAGTAACTACACCTCATTTCTCACTGACCAGCAACTGAACTGGTTAAACAGCTGGCACATTTTGTATGTAGAAGTAGCACCAAGACTGTTAAAGCCAAACTAAATCAAATTACCTCTTACAAGAAAACCAAAGAAAATAGACCAAAAAAGCAAACATTAAAAAAGTTCTCATAAAAAAGGGCAAAATATAGTTGAGTATCAACTGCCAAAGAATTTACTTAATCAATACTGTGATAATTAATTATTCAAAAAAGCTATTTCTGAAAAAAACCCTCAACTCTATTATCCAGGAAGAAACAATAAAACAGGGAATTTAGGAATGCTATATACATTCTTTCGAGTTAAATAAAGGGAATCAGCGTTTTTTTCCTCCCTAAAGTTCCTGGAAGGAAAAAATGAAAGTCCATACAAGAAAAAGAGCTGTTACAGTGTTTCACATTACTGAAGATAAAAACTGCAGGGCAGGTGTAATACACATTCATTTGATAACACATTATGAGATTGTAACACTCTTTCCAAATTAAAAATGACAAGCTAAGATAGTAAGATTTTCTTAACCACAACTAAAACATAAGGTGTCGCTCAGAGGTATAAACTGAAAGCTATTTAACTGTATGAAACAAAATTTGGTCGCCAACACATAATGGTTTTTGTAAGCCAAAAAACAGCTCCAAACTATCACCTCCAAGAGACAGCATTTAAGCACGTTAGTATTATTTAAGTACATTAGTGCCAGGGATAGAGAACAGTTATTGGCAAGGAATTTATTAAATATTTAAAGCCGGCCAAAAATTCCTACTGTCTAAATATTCTTTCTTTTTTTCCCCCCCTACAAAAGAATCAGCAGAACATGATAAAGTTCAATTCGTCGTGTTTAACTCACCAATAAGGAGATCCCCTCCTTTGCCCAGAGAAAATCAACATCTCCCCAAGGCAGGGAAGTTTCAGTGCCACCCGCCGAAGCCCCGGAATGGTTTCGGCTGGGCTCGGTTGGGTTTCTGGCTCCCCAAGGGCTCTCCCCCGCCCCGGCCACCCCCGCTGCGGGCCCGGGCACGGGGGGTACAGTCGGTGGTACCGTCACGAAGCAGCTTCCCGGCGTCAGCTTGGCCATGACGGCGCCGGGCTCCGAGCACACCCGGCCTCTCCTCGCCTCGCCTTCCCCCCCAAGATGGAGGAGCCGCCTTCAGCCCGCTCCGCCCAGGAACGGCCGCTCCGCTCCGGCCCCGCCGCGGCGTGAGCCAAAGGCTTCCTCCGGGGCCCGCACGGAACCGCCGCCGCCTCCGGACCGGGCCGTGCCCGTGTCCGCGCCCCGCTGCCCCCCGGGGATTTCCCCCCCCACAC
>VZRL01003091.1:555476-623659 GCA_013397895.1 Origma solitaria
GGCCGCGCCGGGGCGGCGGGGAAGCCGGGTCCGCAGCGGGCCGGGCCGTACGGCAGCAGCAGCGCGGGGCGGCTGAAGCCCCGTTCCCTCGGCGCGGTTGGGAGCGGCGGAACGCGGGGCCTGGAGCGATCGGGGCCCGGGCGGGCCGTGCTCCGGCGGTCGGAGTTGCCGGGTGCGGAGCGGCTTCGGCCGCGGGTTAGAGGAGGGAGAACCTGTTGGAAGCGGCTCGCAGGAAGGAGCGGTGAGGAGCCGCGCTGCCGCTCGTGTTGTCTGACACGGGTGGCGGTGCCTGTTGCTGTTGTGGCCGCCTGTCCTCCCCTTTCGCTGCCCCTGGGTCGTGACTCGGAGGTAGAAATCGTTAAATGCGGCTTTGGTAAAGTGCTTTGCCTACCAATCTGTACAAAAATATTGTCGGGAAAAATGATGAAGATAACGTTTTAGTAGCGCTGACGGGAGAACTTTTGGGGACAGCGAAGCTGAGCTGGTGTAAGGCTTTGAGTTGTACACTGGGTAATTTATCATGGACAGTTTTCTAGCTGTGCAATATATGGACCTGTCCGAAGTTTTGATGGAAATTTAAAGCAAATACTGTTTACGTAGGCGTTGCTATGAGTGTTTGTCACAGTTGTTCTGGCTGGCTGTCAAACTCTGATTCACTGGTTTCACACTGTGATGCTGCATGTCCTGTGTAAGTTCTGTGCAAGATTTATATAGAGTGGGTTTAAGAGTAAGTACAAGAAGATGGTATTTTAATGTTTTATTCTGAGATTTCTGAAAGCAGCTTTAGAGCTTGGCAAGTAGATGTGGAAGAGTGCAGGAACGAGGAGGGAAAAAATGCAAAACTGCGGTTTAAGATAAAAGGGTCTCTTTTGGATTATTAATTTTAAAAAGCTCATATAAAGCAGTAAAGATGGCAGTAATACAGTTCTTACACAGATTAAACTTATTTCTTCTTGAATCATGTTAAATGAGATGCTTTTCTTTTGTAGATAGAGTCCAGGATGAGTTATGCAGAAAAACCTGATGAAATCACAAAAGATGAATGGATGGAAAAGCTTAATAACTTACATATCCAGAGAGCAGACATGAACCGCCTTATCATGAACTACCTTGTCACAGGTAAAAACGGGTGGTAATGCCTGGAGGCTCTTAATATGTGTCACATACTTTATCAGACAGTTTGGGGTTGAATATGGTACTGGATGGAGGGGAATTAAGGGCTCTGAGGACTTTGTGATTGCTGTTGGCTTCTCTTAGCAAAGCCCAACTGCTCTGTTAGCTGCAGACTGACATAGAATCAGAGACTGAGCAGCTCTCATGGAATACAAATGACATTTATGAACCTGAACTCTTCTGCTAAAACATAGAGAAAATAAAGTGTTTTCTGCAATGCTGTAAACATGACCTGCTTCTCTGTGATGTCCTTTTCTGCACCATTGAAACAGCTCAAGATAAGTTGCTGTCGTTAAATAACAGTCTGAAAGCTGCACAGAACAACTATCAGAAGCAAGTTTTTAACTGGGCAGAAAGATAAACTCTGAAAGGGCACTGTTGTCAAAATAATTTGAGACCAGAATATTAACCCCTTCAGCACATGGCCTGACTTTATAATTGGAACAACCCACACCCCTCGGGAGCTGTTCCTAGCAATTAGGTGCATGCCATCCCAGGAAGCTGTGCTAGGGTGGAGGCGTTTGTATCCATCTACACCCCTGTTTACACTGAGTGTAGGTGAAGCCTCTGGGTTGAAGGAAGATCATCTCTGTGGGTGGTGTAAATCAGTTCTGTGTCTATGAAAGCAAGACCTGGGATTTAAAAGAGTTGTTATAGTCTTATAAAGTACTGTACAAGAAAGCAAAATTAGTTTTTCTCCTCTGTTTCTTCTCAGTAAAACTGCTGGATCTGTGTAAACAGATTTGGGGGCTGAAGAGCAAATAAAAGCCACCAAAGTTTTGAAAATGGGACTTTAACAATCCCATTTTGCAGTAAGCACAGTGCTTTATTTAAGTATAAAACAGGCTTAACAGTTGCATCCCTGGAGAATGAGGGTACATGAGTTCAGAATGAATTAAGCATTTACTCTTAGATGCCTATTGGATAAATGACTTCTTAAATAGAGAAGAATTTTTCACAATTTTGGGTTAATCTTTAAACCGCCAAATTGCACAACCCTCAAATATTTTCATTTAAGGTGATGGGTTTTCTTTTAAAGCGTTCCATAAAATATATCCTATGGGTAAAATGTTGCAATTTCAGAGGGCTTTAAAGAAGCAGCAGAGAAATTTCGGATGGAGTCTGGTATTGAACCCAGTGTGGATTTAGAGACTCTGGATGAAAGAATAAAAATCCGCGAGATGATCTTGAAAGGACAGATCCAAGAAGCCATTGCATTGATAAACAGCCTCCATCCAGAGCTGCTGGATACCAACAGATATCTCTACTTTCATTTGCAGGTAGGGACAGGTGACAGAATTTATCTTTGTTGTAGAGTTTGCTGAGAGAGTGGGAAAAGTAATGAGTGTGTTGGGAGGTTGGTGACTGAACATGGATGCAATTTTGGATGTTCTTGATGTTGTTTTGTAGCAATGGGAAACTTTGTGGCACAGTGCAGGAGCCACCATACATAGTTAATAATGTGAAAACTTTTAACTGCTGCAGTGACCTGTGAGTTACCAACTTCCAGTTGCTTAGTCTGAATTCCTTTAGTAAACCATCTTCTCAAAACCCTGTTACTCAAAAGTGCCAGGTTCCCTTTTTCAGTAGATTTTGCAGCCAAGTTGCTGCTCCTTGTCTCACACATGGAGAAGAATTGACCTCAAACTGTCAAATTACGGATTAGTGTCTGTCTCAAATTACACACCAGTGTCTGAATCTCACAGGCTTGAAATAGTGGAGATTGGTTAATTTGTTGGGCTAATATTGCTGTGTCTTCTGTGTGTAGCAACAGCACTTGATTGAACTGATTCGGCAGCGTGAGACAGAGGCAGCTCTGGAATTTGCTCAGACCCAATTAGCAGAACAAGGGGAGGAGAGCAGGGAATGCCTGACAGAAATGGAGCGCACACTGGCTCTGCTTGCCTTTGATAATCCCGAAGAATCACCATTCGGCGACTTGCTGAACATGATGCAGCGACAGAAGGTAGTCCTTTCTCAAAGGGAACTGATGTCTTTTATATATATGTTATGAAAATAAAATCCAAATATTTTTGAAATGCTTAGAAAAAAGTCTTACAGAGTGATACGCAAAAGAACAGAAGTGTTTCTTGAGCAAGTTTTTAAAAAATTGTGTTAATATATTCAAAATGTATTCAACTGCTTGGCTCTCTTCCTTGCTTTCTCCAGGCTTGTAGTCTGTGGAGCTTTGTCCTGGCCATTTCTGAAGAATTAGCACACTAATTGTGATCTTCCCAATATCTGCATGACTTTAGCTGTGTTTATCATTTGAAAACTTTCACTGAACTCCAGTTTTTCTATTCCAGGTATGGAGTGAGGTTAATCAAGCTGTTCTAGACTATGAAAATCGTGAATCAACACCCAAGTTGGCAAAATTACTGAAGCTACTACTGTGGGCTCAGAATGAGCTGGACCAGAAGAAAGTGAAATACCCCAAAATGACAGACCTCAGCAAGGGGACGATCGAAGAGCCCAAGTAAAATGTGTGCAGATGGACATCAAACAATCTTAGTACTGCACAGTATACATTTATATCAGTCTGTGACTGAAATATTTTTACTACAGTACAGCACTCAATTCAGATTTTTCAATGAACATCTAATTTGAAGGGAGAAAAGTCCCTTTTAAATGCTGCAAAAACTGCATTGAAAGGCGCTGTATCTCTTTGGAAGTCTGACTTAGGCTATGCACTATAATACATTTTTAAAAAAAACAATTAAACAGGACAGGAAAAATAGCATTTTTAAAAGTACAGAACTCAAGCTTTCTAATTGGCTGCTGATGCCTAGTTTAGTGGCCAGTGAGTTAATATGGAGTTATATTGGCAACTGTTCAGTTTAACTGTCTCCTGTTTGAAATGTGTATATAGAACAGTGAATATTTTCTACCTTTAAGTTATAGCCAGATATACATTCCCCTTAAAAGTAACTGGTCAAGTTTTCATCTATAAACTTTGCAGTAAGGTCAACCTTTTGCTTAGGAAATAGTGTACAAACTTGTAAATCATAATTTAAGGACTTTCGTTTTGTTTTTTTTTTTTTCCTTGTTTTCTGACTTCTTGGTGCTTTATATGGTGAGAGCTATGTTCATAATGGATCAGTGACCCATCTTTTCAGGAGGAGTATTGATGGAAATAGGTTTTTTCTTAGTATTCGCGAATGACCAAAATGGCCCCAGAGGCATTTGCGGGTTTTTTTAACAGGGGCCTTTCCCCTCTATGTTAAATTTGCAGCAATTCCAGGTGGCTGCTACAGGTTTGGAGGCCACTGGATGTCTGTAAGCTGAAAGACGTGTTAGGAAATCAAGTGGTGGGGAGAGATGCTTGTTGAAGCCTCTGATGCATCATCTTGTGCAGGATCTGCCTTCATGCTTGCTGAGTAAGAATTGTAGTTTTAGAGCTACTTGGGCTGTTTTTATGCCTTGAGCTAAGCAAAGCAGGGCTGTCTAAACCCAGAAATTTGCATTTTCTCACTTCTTCCATACCTTTCTGAAGAGATGCAGTTCATCTGTATTTGTTTACTGACTGTCCTCACTCCACTTAGAATTATAGTTTTAATGTTTTACATGTGAAGTCCAGACTTTCAAGTCAACAAATTGTAATCTTCTGGGTATGGGATGTTCTGGTCGAGTGAGTGATTGCAGCGCTGCACACTGGTTTATACCCAGTGGTAGGAAGCACTAATCTTGCCAAATCTATCTCTAGATTTTTAGGTCTATATATCAAGTTTTGCTGAGCACAGAGCAAGCTGATGAGTGAAACAGTTTAACATCATGAGACACTGGCAGTTGTCACACCAGTCCCATACTGTACATAATCTAGTCTTGTATGGTAGATATTACCCTGTAGAATGAAACTTAGTTTTCACTTAATTTTACTGGAATACTTAACGCATTAAACTGTATAAAGCTTTGCAGATACACCTGGCTTAGGGGAACTAACAAAACCTGTTACTGATTGCATTACTGTGAACACTGTTTACTTGTGTAGCTATTTTGGGGGGGGGGAAGCCATTGTTTGTGAAGCAGCTGTGAGAGATGCAGAGCGCCAAGGTTAAGCGAGATGATGGATGTAACAAAATCATTTGTTCCCATTTCTTACTGATCGTTCAGTTCTCCACTTCGAGGCATTTGTGCTAGGGAGGTCTTCAAGTTTATATATAATGAACAAGCTATCAGTAGCCCCCCAACTACAGCAGCAGTCTGGCTTTCCTTCATCCAGGCTGGTTATTCTAACACCAAACTTTTAACAGTTGTGGGTTTGGTTGTTTTGGGGTTTTTTTAATTATTTTTTTTTCTTTTTGAAGTCGGTTGTTGTCTGAAAACCATGTATAACTTTTAGTTTGTGAGAAACTGTATGGTTAATGTAACTTTGTTTAATAACAAACTGCAGAAACAAAACTGGAATAGCTCTAATTTCTTCGTATAGACCTGATCAGCTTTTCCTCTCTGTTCTGACACTTGTGTTGTTGAATCTCCTGTAAAGCTTCTCCCGGGTCAAGTGGAAAGTGGTGCGGTTTTGTGGCATGATGAGCATTTTTCTCCATGAGAAATGCAGTATTACAGCCCTGGGTGAGAAGTTCACTGTCCTCCTAGAGTGTTACCTTAATTCCATAGAGTATTTGGGCAATGATTGAGCATAGAGTACTTGAATTTCCACTAGCTTGTTGTTTTTTTCCATTAAAAAAGAAACACGTTTTTTAAGGGGTTTAATATAAAATTAGTCTAGAACTATTTCACTTTGTTTTTATGAACATGCCACATTGATAAGCAGCTTTAATCTGTAAAGTTTTTGGTAACTGCAAGAAGATATTCGAAAGCTATGCATTTTAGAGAAAGCATAAAGGTAGTGATATTGGTACTTCTAAGGATCTTTATATTAGTGTATATAAAATAGTTTGCATATACAAATATAATATATAATCTGTTTGAAATATTCTTGAATGGTAGGGGCTGTGAAACATATTATAATTTATGGAAATATTGTACACAGTAAACAGACGTCTCAGTACACAAATGAACTTTTGTCATATGCATGAGAAGTGTCTTATTTGGTGACTACTAATGAATGGGCTTTTGTTAACCCATTTTTGTTAGATAACCACTTTAACAAATACTATTAAATGCCACTTTGATCAGTTTGCTCTAGTGTAAAAATACATATTTTGTTCCACTGAATTTAGAACAATATGAAAATAACTTTTGTAAGAATATTTGTTCCAAACTCAATGGTGGCAGACAGATCTGGTCATTAGAGGTGGTACACTCGTCCTCCCCCAGCCTTGCCTTTGTTGAAAGCAAATAAGATTTTTTCATTGATGCTATGGATGTGGAGAAGCTGTAAAATACCCTGTCATATACCTCTGCAGAAAGGCTGCATAGCAAGTGTGTTTTGATTAGGCTACAAATTTCCCTCCTTTTTCCCAAAGCCATCACCTCCCTGTAACTGTTTTTGCTGTTCCCGTGTTTTGTTTCTGCCTGTCAAATCTAAGCTGAGCTGTGGCTGCTTCTGTTGTACAAAGGAGGGATTTGTGAAGGGTGTGGGATCACGGGCTTCCCTGAAGATGAAGTTGTGGTGGTACTTTGAGAAATACTTAACTGTTTAATTTTTATATAGCTGGAAAAGCAGAGGCTGCTGCAGAGAAACTTAACAGCAGAATTTCGAGTAAAGCATTTCCTCTCAAGACTTTTGAAGAGGCAAACACACACCTTCAAGCCAGGTGAAGTACCTCTCTTTCTTTAAGATGATTTCATTGAAACACTTTCAGCTTCTTCCACCCACATTAAAAGAAAAATTGAAAAGAATTCTGCCTCCTTTCCACTCCTTGTAAATACAGGAAAAGCCTCTACATTATTCCAGGGTGATTTTATCGTTTTTAATTTGTAAAATTTATGCTTTGTATGCTTGAGTATAAGCTTAAAGGCATTACTTAAAAAAAATCCTTGACTAGCTGAGTGTTGTTCAACTTATTTCAAACCACCTTGTGTCCAAGTGGGTTAGAAAGCTCATTAAACGGAGTTGGATCCCTGTGTGTTGTGTCTTCACGGGAAATGGGGCTGCTGCTGTCAGCCACAGCTGAGAGCATCCTTGAGAGCCAGAATAGAATAGGGTACGGAGTCCTATTTGCCCTAAATCTGCCTTGAGGCTGCAGGTTCTGACCTGCACTGTAGATCTCTCTTCCCTGCAGAAGCCATGTCACGTCAGGAATTGCTCCTGCTCTGATGTCCTTAACAAAAAGGGACAAGGAGGGTTTGTGGCTGTTGTGTGAGCAGTGCTCTCCCCAGACCTGCTTTGTGTGCTCAGCTGAGCAGAGACACAGCACAAAGCTCATGAGCTGCACCCTCAGAAGGATTTGTACTTCTCCATGGGCACCTTGAGGTGCTACAAAGTGTTTTTATTCCTTTCTGCTCCCCTCCTTCCTTCGTAGGATTAAATGAAGCACAAAGTTGGTCAAACCACTGGCGGGCTGCATGTTAATGCTTTCAGGCACCTCAGAGTGAAAAGCCCTGCATATTCTGTCATGCTTTTCATGTTACATGAGGATTCCAGTAGTACCCTGCTACCTTATCCCACCTGGGTGAATTCCTGCATGGAAATTGCTGTTCATTTATGAGCAGGCTCAATTTGCCAATTTCTCTGATAACTTATTTTTCAGTGTATTGCTGTCTAGCAATTTTGCAAAGTTGGATTATTTAGCAGTAGAAGCTCGTGTGTGTATGCTTTATTCTGTGGAGAAGTTGCACTGAAACTGCTCTGGGTTAGGGAACTTTCAAGCTGCAGCCAGGCTGTCCTTTCAGAAGACAATTGTCCTTTATGGAATGTATGAGCCTATTGCTCCTTTCACACCCTTTCAGGATTTGATCTTAATCTCTGCTTAACTTCATGAAATCTTCAGATAATTCCACCATTGTATGGGTGAACTACAGTGATAGTAAGTGTCAGGTCAAATATTAACCCAATAATCTTTTGTTTGGTTTAATCTTTTGACAGATTAAGCTGAACACAGGAAAAATGAGAGAAGGTTGTGTTATTGTGTAAGATTATTTTCTTTAGTCAGCACCTGTCTTCTGAGCTGATTCCATTTGCCATTTAATCAGCTTGGGGGGAGGTTTGCCTACAGAAAATCATACCGAAGTAAAAGGAATAATGTCTGTGTTTTTGCTCTTTAAACTTATTTATGTGCATGTGGTGGATATCACACTCAAACACTTCTTTCAACTACAGCTGGTTTGGACAGTGAAAGTAGCTTCTTATCTGAGAGGCAAATTAGTCAAGCTCTTAATTGAAGAGGTGACACTCAGGACAAAGGGAGGAACCAAAGAGTACAAAAATAAGGAAAACTTGTGCTTGATTTCCAAATTGACTATTAACTCACTGAAATTATGATTCAGTGTTGCAGTGTCAGTTTTGGAGGTGTTTGCACCCCTCAGCAATGAGACTGAACAAAGATTGCTCATACCTGGGTATGAGTTCTTAAGTTTTCTGGGTCTGTGGTTACTCTACTGTGCCCAGGGCCTCCTCAGTTCTTTTCTGAGCTTATTACATGCGTTTTACTTCTGTAGTTACATCAGAGCTCATCTTCCCTCCTGCTTTAACTCCAAATGCACAATTTAAAAAACCCAAAATACATTGAACAATGGTTTACATTTTTGGCTGCAATTTGCCATGACTTGGCTCCCTCTTCTGGAAACGGGCACAGTAGCAGAGTGAATAAAAATACTTTATAGTTTCATTTCCTGCCCAAATAAAGGGAGGAAAGCCTCCAACTAAATGAAAGCTAACACGTGGTTACTCCACGAGGTTCCCCTCGGTTTCTACTTGCAGGAAAGCTCATTGTATTTGTTTTCTCTGTAGGCAGCAGGTCTGTGTGATTGTGCCTGACTATGCCACAGGCCTTTTGGGAACATATCTTTTTTTTTTCTGAGGAAGAAATACCAGAGCAAAGAATAAAGTATGAATTCATGATTTTTGCTTTTTCAGAATCTCCTTCTCTTGGAGCTGTCTTTGGTGTGTAAGGAACCTTTTTGCTATTTCACTCTCAAAAGTTCAGCTCAATAATACTCTTATCCCTCCTCATTTATATAGCAAACTGTTCTTCAGGGACCTGCCAAGGGATTAATGTTGGGAGAAGGATGTTTGAGTTACCTAAATATTAGTCTGCTAAAGACTTAATTCCACCAAGGGTTTAGAGGTTTCTGGCTGCAGAAGACAGGAGCTGTCCGCTCTCCACCTGCGCGTTTTGGTGCAGCCCAGCAGCTCTAGTACCTTTCCCAGGGGCCGTGTACGACCTTGCTCAGGCTCTGCAGGAGCTCCTGCATCCTCTGCTGCCCTGAAGTTTTGCCGTTGCTGCTTCCAGGCTGCAGTCGGCCACAGCATCACCTGAACGATGTCTAAACAAAGCTCCTCCGCCTCCTCGTTCATGTTCTTTAAATGTGTGGACTGAGATAACCATCATTTAATTATTTATTTCCGCAAAGGAGTTTGATTATCTCTTTCAGATACAGCCAGGCAGCACTTCTATTTGTTTTTTATTCGGAGGGGAATGCCACAGTCGCTTTTAAGGATACACAAATCTTTAAAAAGCAGAGCTTTTCTGCAGGCAAACCTGTGAGAGCTGCGGCAGCAGGGCGCGACTCCCCTCCCAGGCACGGGAGCCGGGGGACAGACCCCGCTCAGCCGCTCTTTCCCTGCCCGTGGGGGAGTCAGTCACTGCCGGGGGAGAAGGAACGAGCAGAGCCCCGCGGCCCGTGGGTGCTGCACGGNGAGAAGGAACGAGCAGCGCCCCGCGGCCCGTGGGTGCTGCACGGGGCGAACGCCGCCCCGAGCCCCGCGGCTCCGCGGGTTCGAGGCTGCCCGGGAACAAGAGCAGCACCGGCACCGGGTCGGGCGGGACTTCCCGGCTCGGCGGGCGGGGGCGGCGGGAGGCGCTGACACGTGGCCGCGGCCCGGCGGGGGAGGGAGCGAGCGAGGGAGGGAAGGAGGGAGCCGGCGGTCCCGCGATGTGAGCCGGGGAGGCGGAAGGCGCTGCCCGCATGGCCGCGGGGGGCGGCGGCAGGAATGTGCCCCCGGGCAGCGGCCCCCGCGACGGCATGCGGCGGGATGGCGGCGCCGAGCCCTACTGGTCCAGGTAAGGCTGGACCCGCTCCCGGCACAGCCGCTCCCCTGCTCGGGCGCTCTCCCGGCGCTCCCCGCATCCCCCCGGCCCCGGGAGCCACCGCGTTCCCTGTCCCCGCAGCTCCCGGGAAAGATGCGGCTCCGGGATGGAGGGGGTCGGGCGGCCCGGACCGCTCCCGGAGAGGCGATTTCGGAGGTGCCCGGTGCCCCCCGTCGGGATGAGACCCTCCTGTGCCCGGCCCCGGCGCTGCCCTCCGGGAGGGACACGGTCACACCGCGTGTCACCACTCCGGCAGAGACGGTAGAAGAAGGGAGAAGATAGGGAATTACTGTGAAAAACGGGGGNCTTATTTCTGGCCTGTAATCAGTGAATTAAACACAAAACCGCTATGAGGTTCTTATCGAAGTGTTCCAGCGCGGGTGTTTGTACTGGCGATAGTCATTCATTAAGATAAAGTCTGGAACAGGAGCTGGGCAGCAGCTAGACAGCATGAGCTGCTCTTGAAGGAAAGTAATTAAAACACTAAAATACAGTGAAACTCCAAATGACGACTTTTGACAGCAGGGGCACAGGCAGAGGCAGGGTGATGAAGTTTGGAGCAGACTGGGGACACCTGGGGCGGTGCTGCTCCCCTCTGGGAAAGTCATCCGGCACCGAAACCTCAGGATCAGCCGCTTCTCCCGTCCGAGGTGGGGTGAGATGATGATTCCAAAGTACCAGTGGAAGGCACGGTCAGAGGCTTTTCCAAACTGGGAGCCCTTGGACGCCCTGTTCTTTAGATATTTGTCTCGATTTCAGCTGCCTGATGTCTGGCTGCCACTGTGCTAGCCAGCCCTGGGTCTCCCTTCTGCCTCTCGCCTTGAGCTCGCACCGTGGAGCTCATCCTGGCCGGAGAGCAGAGGGACAGCCACAGGACAGGTGACCCCCGTGCCAATGCACAGGACATGAGGCCGAGGGGAGGCATTGCCCCTTCCAGCCACTGCTGGATAAGTTGGTGTTTATCATCAGTTGCTCTCCGCTGTGGCAGCAGCTGATAGCTTTAAACTGCTGTCCCCCGGGAGACTTTTCCTGCAGTCAGAGATTGGGAAGTCTCATCAAATCCACATTGACCTTAAGAGGAAGGGGTTGGGTCTCAAAGAAGACTTTGGCCCAGAGGGGCTTAATATTTGAAGATTTTTTCCTCCTAAAGCACTTAGGAAAATTCCTTCTCTCTGTCTCCCTCTTGCTAACTTTTCCCGAAGTATTTGTGAAGTGGGAGCCATAGGATCCCCCACCAGATTTTCATGAAGCAAAACTTTAGTTTGTACGTTTTTTCTCTAGGAAAAAACCCAAAAGCATTTGACCAGAACAAGCCCTACTGTTTCCCAAATCTCTTTGAAAAAATGCAAACCACAGATAAAACTTTCCAAAATAAAGGATGAAGACAGCCTGTTGATCGAGACAGACATTTTAAGTGACCGTGTTAAGTGCTGCTAATAATTGAGAGAATCCTGTTAATGGGAAGGAGCAGCAGGATAACCCTAAGGCCCATCAGATCATTATCTATATTGCTGTAATTCACAGAAGCTGGAATCATGTTCCCCTTGTTTAGTGTAGACAAACACAGGGCCACAGCCCTTGTTTGGGGAGTTTTATGGAGGTTTTATGGCCTAAAATCAACTGGGCAGGTGGGGGTGAAAAAGGGGGAGCAGAAAAGGGGAACGATCCACCAGATCATGCAAGCAGATTGGTCCAGTTGTATAAAGTACCTCATTGGGTAGTTTGAAGTAAATTTGCTGGACGGTTTGTGAATAGCATATGCAAATAAATAACTTTCAGTTTCCAAGTAGTGAGTTATTGCCATGAAGGCAAGGTGTTAGCACTGGGGGAGTGACATGGGTTGTCCTTTCGTGCTCCAACAAAAGACATGCCAGGCAGCCTTCCAGGATCTGTCAGTGCAAGGAGAGATAAAGTTATCTTGGCAGGTTTGTTTTTCCATCTTTGTTCACGCTACTTCTTCTTTTGTCCTCCCTTTTTTTCAACTGGCTTTTCCTTCCTTTTCCACTGTCCTTGCCTTGTGTTTTATCCTGCCTGCCTTTCCCAAACTTTTCTGCAGGTTTCCAGTGGCTCCATTCTCACACATCTCCTCTTCCTCTTCCAAGAAGAGCACTTGGGGATTTCTGTTTGGGGCTTGAAAAAGCTCTTGTCCTTATGTAGAAAATCTGGACAGTTAGAGAGTGTTCCCTAATGTTGATCCTAATGTGCCAAAGCAGGACCACTCGGGCAGTGGATGTGTTTAAGCATCTCTGGTTTAACTCAGGGAAGACCAAAGCAGTGAAAAGAGAAATCAGTTGCTGAAGGTCGCACACAAAGCCACCAGCAGACCCAGCAGTGGATGTGGGGCTCACATTTTGGATGGTGCCTCCAGGAGAGAAATGCAGCATGAAAAGGTCACTGTGTCCGGGGAAGCAAATGACTCCTGAACCACTCTGCATCTCCCAGCCTCTGGCTACACCTGAAGACAAGGGGTGATTGTAGCAGTTTCTTTAAGCTCCAGAGATAAAAGGAGTCCTACCGCTGGCCACAGGCTGCTCTCCAGTCACCTGATCTTTGCCCCGAGACAACAGTCAGTTGTTTTTCCTGAGTTCTGTGCCCTCATCTTTTGTCAACACGATGTTGTAGCTTTAGTTGGTTGAGATTTTTTTTTTGGTGGTTGGGATTTTTGTTTTACAAGTTCCTCACCGTGATTTTAATTGTGACCTTGCTGAGAACTTTTTTCACGTGGAAAACGTGAGCAAGGCCCAGATTTCATTCCTGGCTGATCCATGTATGCCCTCAGATCAGTGTGCAAAGCACAACTCTGCTTTATTATTATGTTTTCTCACCACCTCCACCTGGACTCAACAACTACTTCCAGCTCATATGAGCTCCTGAAATCTAATTTCATCTTTGCTTTTGCCGAAAGCAAGAAATGAAGAGAGGGAATAAACCCAGAGCTCGCTTGCTGAACACCACTTTGTTGCCATCTGCGGCTCTGTGGAGGGAGCTTGAGCACAGGAGGCGAACAGGAAGCCAACAGCTTTCCCAAGGAAAAAAAGCCCTGTGTCCTCTGTGCTGCTCGTGCTGGCTGTTAGCTGAATTGGGAAAAAAAAATCCCAACAACCCTGCTCTAAACCCCAAAGCTACTTTTGACAGCGACAAATCATTAGCTTGGAGCTGGTCTGCAGCATGACAAAATCAACTTGGGGGGAGAGGGGGGGAAATACTCCAAGGCTCTCTCCTGACAAGCATGTTAGATTTTGAAGGAGAAATTGTTGAGAAAAACAAAGAGTGAGAAGTGAAAGGACTGTCAAACCGGGTTAAAAATAACAGCCTGGGTATTATCTCCTGGCACAGGAGTGTCTGCACGGCTGCTGCGTTGGTGCCATGTCAGTCAGCCCTGGCTGTGGTGGAGGTTACTGTAAATTAAAGCTATAGGCAGGTAAGCTGGAAAAGAGCGTTTTTGAGGCGGATGATTCCGTGGGGCTGGGAATGGGGAGGGAAGTGTTGCCATACCAAGGGGACAGGTGACCAGGCACAGGAGACCACAGGCACCAGCTTGGGGACATTCCCCCTGCGAGGTGGCCTCATGTTGGGCTGCTGGGTGTCCTGTGTTTGGGCTGGTGCCGTGGCTGGGAGCTCGGTACCACCCTGTGGGCCCATCCCCATCCTGCCCTGGGGTCCTTGCAGGGTCTGGGGGCACAGGGGGTGACTGTGCTGATGTGCTCTCCGTGCACCTCCCACAGAACTGTTTTTAATCTCTTTTTAGAGAGGGGAACTGAGGCAGAGATGCCCTCCCAGGAGGTGGGCGTTGTACTCTGCTGCTGGTACCTGTGCCCATCCTGTGCAGATCTGCAGCTCCCGACTCTCCTTGCAGATACGGAAAACACCCCCAGATCTTGCAGATGGCTGCTGGCCAGGAGCTGTTGCTGGGACAGGCTGTTCGTAGTCTTGCTGTCTAACACATCTCTCTTACCACCTGAAAATACCTGGCACTGCAGACTCGTGCCTTGGAGGGGGCTAAACTGGGATCTAATTGACAGCCTGAACTCCAGAGAGTCCATCCCAACAGTGACCTGCAGTGTCTGCCAAAGCCCTGCAGACTGGGGGAAAGGAGGGAGGCGAGTCAAGAGAAATAAAGTTGAATAAATATTTGCTCTGTGGCATCTACTGGAGAAATTCCTCCAGCAGGAAAACACACTGCAAATAAAGATACCCTGTGCTGGCTCTGCTTCCACTGCCAGACAGCTCAGCTTGGTTTTGTGCCTTTGGGGATTTCAGACATCCTTGAAAATCCATCCTAACCACTGTGTCCTGAGTGGGGGATCCATTTGGTTGGTGGGAGATGGCTCTCAGGGAAATCAGTGGATCCTTCAAAGCAAAGCCATTTCCACCCAGCACCCAAGGCTGCATTTGGAGGAGGAGAACCAAGGGACATGAGACAGGGCTGCTCAAAAAGTCACCCAAGAAGAGTTATTAGGGCTAATTATAGTCTGGGTGGTGGTTTGTGAAATAAGAAGTGTTTCTGGCTGCACGGCTGCTTTGCTCACTGAAGAGGGTCTCAGTGACGTGCAGGAGGGGATGCACCTGCAGCGCCTGTCCCTGGTGAGGAGAAGGGGATGGCAGATCAGGCTGGACACTGAGGAGCCACCACCATCACACAGCAACAAATTAGATCAATTAATTGGCTCCAGGCAAGCTCCAGTGGTTCACCTGCCAGTGGTGTGGAAGGCTGGCCCCTCTCACAGAAGCGTCTGTCACATACAGCCAGGGCTGGCGCAGGGGTGCCTGGTGGGAGATGCTGGGTCTGGCTGGTGAATTGGGCGTGGTGGCACCAGTGACAGCAGTGGCTGTGATTTCCTGTGCTCTGACTTAGACTGGTTATCGGCAGCACAGCTTCTCTCTTCCTCCCTCATCAGAGGACTCATTAGATTTACTTTCACACTGGTGAAGTTCCGCTTCTCAGATGGCTGATGTCACCCACAAAAAGTTTTGTTTGATTTGTCATTATTCCTCAGTTTTGGAAGGAGGGTTTTAATTCCTGCCTTTGTGCTGGTCCAGGCTCCTCCTGTGTAACCTCTGTTGTTGTTGTTTTGTGCTGAGCAGAACAGTTGAGTCATCGGCAGCCTCTGTGATAGCTATAATTAGGAGAAAATGCATTTACAAAGCTCTTTCCTGTGATGCAAGCACGTCATTGTCCTTGCAGGGAAGTCATTCCTGCCATGCTTCCAGGTGGGTGTGAGCAGCTACTGATTACATTTGACACTTGCATTCTCTGTGTGGATTTTCCTTTTTCCACCACAGAGGAAGTGGTGGTCTGAAGCCATTGTTGTATTCTCCACTTATGAGCATAATCCCTTCTGATGCAATTAAACATATAGGAAGAGAATATAGAATGGAGGAGCAGTCAAAGAGAACATTGAGAGTATCACATACCCAGAGACTGACTTAGTGCTTTGGAAAAAAAATAAAAGTCAAGAGAAAAAGATATCCCTGGAGTTTTGTCAGAACACTGGCTGGAGAGGAAGTTTTTCAAAAGAAATGTAGTAAAGACTCCTTGAGATGCTCAGGTCTTTTTCTCTCCATCTCGCACCTTGCAGAGCCATGCTGGGTTTAGGAAAAAGGAAGAACTGTTGATCTGGTGTCCCATTAAAATGCTTCTGTGCTTATCAGGATAACTGCGGGTTCTGAACACACCAGAATGACTGGAGAGACAGAGCTCAGCCCCACTCCAGTGAAAGCTCCTAAAGGCCTCCCTTTGCTGCAGGGGAAAAGCACAATTTAGGAAACTGTCTTGATTGCTAAATAATAGAAAATACCTCCACACATCACTGGCTGCTGCACTTTACTCTGTCACCTTGATTGTTGCAGGTTCAATAGCTCAAATTTATCAGTGCTGTGCTGCCTCAGATAACAGGAGAGATTATGGCTCCGGATTGGCAGCAGCCCAATTGGGCAGGGCAGGGCAGGCAGGAATTGTACCTGCAAGCATCACATCCCTGAGGGCTCTCCGGAAGGTTTTCCATGGCTGGTGATCCCCCACCTGCCCTCTGCCTTTAGTGGGGTATTTATACCCAAAAACTGCTGTTCCTATTGTCCTGCTGGGGTTTCTCCAACCCAGGCAATGCAATGTCCAGGAATCTTTGGTTTCCCGGTGCTTTTCTGTAGCAAACTGGAGTCAATGGAGCCACCGTTTCTGGTGATTAAAAACCAGCCCACCTTTGGTTTTGCAGCAAATGGAGATATGATTGAAGATATCTTTCTCTCAGGGTAAGCCCAGGAGGGACTCTGAGGGCATTCAAATGGCTGAGGCAGGTCAAGCCCTGGTTACTCATTCCTCCAGCAAAGATACGTGAGGTTTGCCAGCTTCTGTGTTATTCTGTGCACTCGTGCGTGTGCACAGTAGCAACGGTTCCAACCTTCTAAACACCGGCTGAAACACTTCCAGTTCCTCCTGCCAGAGGTTAGCACTGAGCTGCTTATCTGCCTTGTCAGGAAAGAGCAATAAATCCACCTCCAGCGGGTTCACCTGCCCACCGTGTTCTGCTTTTCGTTGTTCCTTCACCTCCCCCCTGTGACGGCCCATT
The DNA here is from genome assembly GCA_013397895.1 of Origma solitaria. Classification (NCBI taxonomy): domain Eukaryota; kingdom Metazoa; phylum Chordata; class Aves; order Passeriformes; family Acanthizidae; genus Origma; species Origma solitaria. The sequence continues at coordinate 572,368 of VZRL01003091.1, forward strand.
TACACCCTCATAAATGGGTTTGTGCTGTGTGGGATTAACCCACATTTATCATGATTCCAGCACAGGGAAATAGATGCTCTGTTTGATATAAAAAGTGACCCGGCTTGTTTCCCACATGGAGAACGGGTGTGTTTAGCAGGGTGGAAAGCCCAGGGGTTACTGCCCTGGTACAGTGAATTCCTCAGTCACCTGTGGGGCACAGAGAGTCTGTCTGCTCAGTGCATTGTGCTCTGGCCCCTGGGCCCAGAGATAATCAAACACAAATAGTACCAATAGTGGGTGTCCTTACTAAGCTTTTAACTGTAAATTCTGCGAAGGGGGGACCCAGAGTGGCATGGCTGAGGGAAGGCTGAGGGGTTTACCTGCTCCTGGGCCTGATATTTGCAGCAAAATATGTCTGTATTTCTTTGCTCCAGAAGCACATCACTGACTTAGAGAGGAGAAAATTGCTTCCCTCGTACTTCCAGCCTGTAGGAGCCCTTTTCTTGAGGCTGAGAATTCATGCACCAAAAATATATATTCTGTTAACATATTATGACTCTTTTTATCTAAAGCTTCTTGTCTGGCCAGGCTGAATTATTTTGCTCCTCCCTCTAATCTCTTCAGGCCCATCAAGTCTTGCCTCCCTAAAGAATTCCTGCATATCCCTGCTGTTCAGGAAGGGTAACACACACCCCAATGCCCCTGGAGAATGGGTAGGAATGCCAAATAACTACTGTTTGCTACCAAGAGGTGTGTCTCATGCTCCCAGCCTCATGCCCTGACCTTTCCTTTGTTATCTTTTAAAGAACGGTTTCTTGTTCGGTGGGGAAAAAAACAATCCAACCAGGTTCCTCCCCACCTCTCCCTCCATCCACAGCCAGGGATGCCCAAGCAGCTTGTTCCACCTGGCAGCCTACGGACAGACATTTGCTGCTAGGGTCAAACAGTGTTTGGGATGAAGTTGGCACCATTCCTGCAAGCCAGCAGATGTGACATGCTGTGTCAGAACCGCTGTGCCCCGGAGGAGCTGTGCTGACCTTCATTTTATCGAGAGTGACTCGGTTTGCAAAGCAAACCAACCCCTAAAGTGAACCCTCGCTGTGCATGGACCTGTCACCAAAACTGTGGGAAAAACAAAAACCCTCCAACAACATTTTTAATGTTAGAGAGTCAAGGCATTGCTTTATTATCTGGTCAGGATGTTGTTCTGGCCAGGGTGTGCCACAGAAATCATCTCATCCACACATAGCCTGGGTGTGCAGAGAGAGTCATCCCATGATGCACAGGCTTTACAGGATTTTCGTTCAAATTATGTGCAGTCAAACCCATAGAGATGCATTGTTTCAAAGTTCATTGGTCCAGAGTTGAGCACCCCCCAGTGTTCAGTTTTCTATTGGATCTGGATCTCCTTGTCTCCGAGGTAAATTAGATCTTCATTTTTCAATTTTCTTCTCAGTCCTTTCTGGGTGAGATGTCTCCAGCTCTGTCAGAGGTGCTCTGGGGTGGATGTTTGGAGATGGCCACTGATGTTCCATTAGTGTTCCGTTGATGGTTTTTATCTTTCTGGGGATCTTTGGGCTGCTCCAGTCTGTCCCTATGCTAAGCCCATCTCCTTAGAGTGATGCTATATCTCCTAAATCAACTAAAGAAAATTCTCTTCCCTAAAGCAAAGTCAAGTCAAGCCTAACTAAAGAGACAAGAATAAAAATCTAAAAGTTATACAAAATTTTTAAACTGGTATATTTCCCAACAGACCCACCAGGCACAGCATCCCCCCTGCCCTTTCCCACCCTCTCTCCATCCCTGCAGGCCCGAGTCCCGTGTGTGGACGGCGATGCTGCTGCTGGGGACGTGCCTGCTGTACTGTGCCCGTGTCACCGTGCCCATCTGCGCCGTCGCCCTCAGCTCCTACTTCGGCTGGGACAAGAAGCAGTCCGGTGTCGTGCTCAGCAGCTTCTTCTGGGGCTACTGCTTGACACAGATCATTGGAGGACACATCAGCGATCAGTACTGGAAATTATTCTCATTCTTTTCTCTTTTAATGACACTTAGTTTGGTTTTGGCCCCTAGGTTCCAGCCTTAGCCGTGGCAGTGCCAAATTTCACAGAAGTGTGTCCATGGGGAGAAGCTCTGGCTGAGAAGGATGTGGGTGGTTTAGGCTGTCCAGGTAAAAGCTGTAGGTGTCTCCTCCCTGGAAGTGATTCTAGGATTCTGTGAATACGGCTTTTTTGATTTGATCTGCACAGATGATCGTTGTTTTCAGTTCAGCACTTCCAGTCTTTCTGCCCTATATTCTCTCGCAGTCTTTTCTCAAGCCAGTCCCCCTACATGGTTTCTATCATGTTTAGAAAAACCAAGTGTCTCCATTGTATCATATGAATTAAAAACCAAACAATTTCCCCAGCTGGCTGCAAGGGAAGATCTGAATCATTACCTGCTTGAGTCCCTTTCCCCAGCCAATCTATTCTTAGTGAGAGGGCTTTCCTGTGAAATCTTTTGTGAGGAGCACATGCCTGGAAGGGGTGCATTATCCGTGCAGTGCACTGTGCTATTTAATTAGGCTCCTTAATAGTTTGCAAGAAAACACTCAGAGAAACCTGAGTGGTAAAAGGCAGAGCTGATGCAAAAGAGCAAATGGAAAACTCCGTCACTGGTTAAGAGAAGCAGAATGGTGGCAGCAGTTGGGGCTTCCACTCCATCACCATGTTGAGTGGCTCAGTGCTGTGGGGTCTCTGGGATCTCTGGGGTGGGATGGGCAGAGCTGGCTGGAGGGGGGAAAGGAGGTCAGAGCTACTCCCCAAGGGCCGAGAGAAGAACAGGTTTGACTGAAAGGTTGCTCTCAAAAACAGGCTGAACTGGAAAGGGCACTTGAGTCTTGACTGGAGGACTTTGCCCCTTTGCCCTCCTGTCTTTGATAATGTGTTTTCTGTCTTGCAGAATAGGAGGTGAGAAAGTCCTGCTCCTTTCAGCATCAGCCTGGGGGTTCCTCACAGTGCTCACCCCGCTGCTCACCCACATCACTTCAGCCCACCTGGTTTTTATGACCTCCTCCAGGTTCCTCATGGGGCTGCTGCAAGGTGAGACCCCAGTCCTGAGCGTGTCCGTGTGTCTGTCTGTTCAGGGGCTCCCTTGCACAGGGGAAGCACAGTCAGATGCAAGTCCCGTGGTTTGCAGTGTATGAGCCCTTCCCCTGGGAGTCTGAGCAATTCTCTGCCTCAAAACTGCCTCCACATCCAGGACTTCCATGGGAAAAAACAGTGACATTTCTAGAGAAAGTCACTGACAAGTCATTCCCCTGTAGAAATCTTTCTGCCAGACAGGGGCTGCAGGCTTCGGTAGTCATCCATGGTCGTGTTCGATTTTCCACACTTTAAAACTCCTTCAAAGCACTCGGAGAAAATCGACCCTTGTCGAAACTTTTGGGTGATTTGGTGTGATTTTCCTTCCCTCTTGCCAAACCGCAGCACTGGGAAGTGCTTTGGCACTGATGGATTTACAGTAGCAGTGGTGATGGTGAAATGGGGGATTACAGAGGAGGCACAAACAAACCTCTCATGGCGATGGATCCACTTAGTTTATTTTATATCCCTGTTTCAAATTCACCAAAGGTTTTGCTGCTTTGTCTCAGCGTTTAGCTCATTCTGGATGTTTAAAATTTGCTTTTGGTTTGCCTGACTGCTCCCTGCCTTGCTCCTGTTTCTCCCAGGGGTGTACTTCCCATCCCTGGCCAGCCTGCTGTCGCAGAGGGTCCGGGAGAGCGAGCGAGCCTTCACCTACAGCACGGTGGGGACTGGATCACAGTTTGGGTGAGTTCAAAGGCCTCTGAGCAGCGAGTGACAGTCTCTGGACATCGTGTGTGATGAAATGCCATTAAATAGTTGGAGGCAAAACTCACAACCCAAAGTACATGTGGATTTCACAGGTCCTCAAGGACTCCGGCTGCAGCTGAGGAAGCCTCAGGCAGTTGCTGTCGTGCCTGTCAAGGATTTATGTATTGTTTTGTCTTTTCAAACCAGACTTTGAAGACTGTTTGCAACATTTAATTACTACGGGAAACAGCCCAGTTCATTAGGAAAAGCAAGGGCCAGCCTGACTCTCTCTGGTCACCTGTCCTCTCTGATAGATGGGAAGAACAGAACTTCTCCATCAGAATTTCCTTTCTAAATGGAAGGGTTGCTTAAAAGCCAAATAGAAATATTACTGTGGTGAATCACTTAATTTTCCAATGTGCTCCTTTCTTTTCCAAGCTCTCTGAGCCAGGCCAGAGAGCCTAAGTGGTTTCTCTTGCAGAATGCTGGTGATCGGCGGTGCAGGATCTCTGCTCCTGGACTGGTATGGCTGGGAAAGCGTTTTCTACTTCTCCGGCTTGCTCACTTTGCTCTGGGTTTACTGCACCTGCAAGTACCTCCTGAGTGAGAAAGGTGAGTCCAGCTGCATCCTTGGGGCTCACAGTGCTCCTGAGGATCTGGCAGCTAAGGGATTCCTCTCCAATATTTTTCTGCAAATCGTGTGTGTTTCCAAGATCACACCTGGTTTTACACAAAGGCCTTTTGCTCAGATGTCTTGTGTAATACACACTGTGTCTCACCCAAGATCCCCAACCCAAAAACGAGGATTTGAGCTCTCAAAGCTTTCCTATTTCAAGTCCCACACTGGATTATATTATTGCTGAGAGCCTGATCTGGCTCCTCAGTACTCTTTAAGCACCAGTGAAAACACAAAACTGAGCATGATCTTCAAAGTGGATTAAGCTAAAGCAGGGCAAGATACTTACTCCAAACTAAGAGCATCTACACATAGAGCTTTTAAAAACCAGTTAATCCACAATATCTCTTCCCAAATAACTGTCTAGGAGTAATTCCACATATGGACAAACCATTACACCTGGCTACAGAGTTATTAGGGCGAGTGTGGTTTGTGGGAGCCCAGCTCACTGTGAGCTGGGTGTGTGCCTGGTGCTGCACAGAATCCAAACCTGGTCCCTGCAAAGGGACTTCTGTTTAATTGTGGAAGAGATATAACACATGGATGATGGTGGCTGGATGAGGAGGGGTGTGGAACAATTTTGGTCAGTGTAACGAGGTGTTTTCATGAGCATTCCATGCTGGTAGAGCAAAAAAAAAAAAACAACCAAGGGTAAGAAGGAGATTAAAAGTGGCTGTACAGCAGTGTCCCAGGGTTGCCTCCAGCAGCACATTGATCAGAGCTTTCCTTTGGATGTTTTCTTCCCTGCAGAACTCATCATCCCCATAGACTATTTAACGAGAGGCCTCTCGATATCCAAGCAGACCAAAGTTCCCTGGAAGCAGCTGTTCAGGAAGGCACCGATCTGGTAGGCATCTGCACGCATTGGCCAGGCTGGCATCACCCTCCTTTTTCTCCTCTCTGGGCTTATTTCTTCTGCCTCTGTGATTTTTGTCCACTTATTTATATATTTGGGAAACAGAACAGTTTTCTAATTCCTTCTATATAAATAAGGCACTAAAAAGGTAAGCTTGGCAAAAGGTAGTTTGTACTCTGTCCAGAGGACTGTCAGGCTCGAATGTTACTGGCAGAGCTTTCCCCTTCCCAGGCTGTTCGCTCTGGATGAGTCCAGTGCTCCTCCGGAGTGATATTTTCCACGGCTCTTGTTAGAAATGCTGATTGTAATGGGCTCCTAAGAAGTGCTGCTCAGGGGCACTGAGTGGCACGGGCTGTGCTCTCATTGCTGGCAAACATCTTTTTAATGGCCATTTTTCCTTTGGGATGCTGCAGTGGATATTGAAGCTCATCCAAGCGTGTTCCCAAGGGCTGTTTGAAGGCGGGGAGGAGGAGGAGGATGATGGGGCTGCAGGGCAGCAAACCCATTCCTGCCTTGAGTAACAATGGAGCCGGTAACAAATCCCTGGAAAAGCCTAAACAACACCTCTCGGAGCAGGAGGGCTCCTGCAGGGCTGGAAGGCATCAGTGGGAAATGCAGTGGCACAATTAGAGCTCCAATTAACCTCGCCTGGCCCCGGGGCTGTGGCAGAGAAGGAACCAGCTGCAAGGAGAAAGCTAAAAGGAGTGGTTATCCGTGACAAAAAAATCTCAGGAAGCCGAAAAGAGTAGTTATCCGTGACAAAAATCGCAGGAAGCGATTGCAGTGCTGCGAGGGATTTCTATTAGGAACTGGAATATCGAGTGCCCCGTTTCCCACCCGGTGTGACCTGTCACCACTGATTGTTTCCTCTCCGCTGTGTATTTTCAGGGCTGTCATCATCGCTCAGCTCTCCACGGCCAGCACGTTCTTCACTTTCCTCTCCTGGCTGCCAACTTTCTTCAAGGAAAGTTTTCCCGAGTCGAAGGTAGGGAGGTTCCGAAGCAGAGGAGGTCACGCTGGGTACCTGCCCGAAGGGATGGATGGGGAGGAAGATGATGGCCGAGGGATTCTGTGAGAGCAGGCTGGGAGGCAGGAGCAGGTGGGAGGTTTTCCTGCAGGGTTCGGAGCCGTGGCAGCCCTGCACACAATTTTGGAGATCTCTCCGTGTTGCAGAGGCTGTATTCTCTAAATTCCATTTTTAGGGATGCTGAAGGGTGGCAGAGCTGGGCAACTCTCCAGGCAGGGAAGATCAGGTTATATTTGGTTTAAACTGCTTTTCCTCTGAGGAAAGGATGGTTTTCAACTAGCACTAAGCTCATGACATTATGCTGTTACAAATAACCACCATTCACTCTGGGTTTTTAACTGGACTGACATTGTTCAGCTCAGACCTGCCCATGAAAATTATAATTACCATTAATAACATGTACTTCAAAACTGCAAAAGCTTCCCTCCCCTCATGATAAGATATTCCCATTTTTCAGAAAGCCAGGCAATACTCATCCAGGCTGAGAGCTGGTATTTTCATCCTGTTCTCAGAAACTCACACAGTCCTTTCCACAATGGCTCTGTTAGGTTTTTACAATAACCACAGCTGCTTACAAATGCCTTTTCATATTACACATGTAAAGCTCTTTATGGCGTACTCGATATTTATATTAAAATCATGTGTTAAACCAGCAAACATATTGTTGTGACAAGATCTGTGCACCTCTAGTAATGTGCTTGTGCAGCAGTAATTTACCATCTGTTAGGCATTATATCACGGTGCCCTTATGTAAGATGCTCTATATAGTGTTCCCACAGCTGATAATCGCTTCATGCCGTTTAAAACGGGGTCTGAGGCTGCTCGATTTTAGAGGATGGATGATAATCCCTCATGTGGGGAACCTGTGTCACCTGCTGGCCGAAATCCCTTTCTGCAGGTGAGCTGGGCAGCTGCCTGTGGCCACCTGAGTGAAGGTGAGGGAGGGTTTGGCTCCAGGGGATGAGGCAAGGCTGGGATTGACGTGCTGAGCAGCTCCAGCTGCTGCTAACAGGCACTACCCCGCAATGCCCATGGCGTAACCTTTTCGAAAAGGACTGAGCCCCAAATTTCAAAGGCAGGGAAAGCTGCAGGTGGACCCTGGTGTGATTTCCAGGGGCAGCTTTAACAGGATTACTGAAAAACAAGATTATTCAGCCCTCCAATGCATCCCGAAGCCAGACAGGAAGGGGAGATGCCTCCACAGGGTGATGGGCTCTGAGCAAAGGGGAGATGCTGATGGTGATGGATGGATGAGTAGGTTCAAGCAGCTGAGATGAAATCCAGCCCAGCCCACACTGATTTCAGCTCCTGTGGGATCTGGGCAGCAGAGTGCCCCTGAGCAGCTGTAATCCAGCTGACCAGTAATCATCTGTGATTACAGCTGCAGCTCACTTAATTGAAAATAGGCCGAAGGATGTTGCTGCCCATAATGTTACCTAATCCTGCCATTAGAAAATCCAGCTATGCTCCCTCAGCCTCGCACAGTAACGCTGCTAATGAGCTGGAAGCTGTTGGAAATTTTGCCACAGGAAATCCACAGGGAGCTTCCCAGGGCTCTGTGGCTCCCCGCACATCACCTCACTGAGCAGTAAACTTTGCCACGCTTAGTCCCTCTTTCCCCAGAGTTTTCTGCCCCTCTGCTGGATGCAGGGAAGAAGGAAACACAACAAACCTACAAATGCTATGGCTCTGTGGTGCACCTGCCCCCTTACAGAGCTTGGAGCAGGGCAGGGTGCCACTGAGGGCTGGCTCTGCATAGGGGGCAGAGACGCTGCAACAAGTCCTGAGTACTTCATTAGTAATCCTTTCTACAGATCCCACAGGCTGTCAAAATATTTGCGAATTAACTCAGCTCTGACAACAAATCTCTCTTGACTTTTGCTTCCTTTCAGGGGTGGGTGTTTAATGTAGTCCCCTGGCTGGTTGCAATTCCAACAAGCTTGTTCAGTGGATTTCTGTCTGATCATTTAATCAGCCAAGGTGAGAGCTCTTTTCCTCAGCTCTTGTGTGAGGTAGGAAGAGGACCTGGGTGGGAGGAGGTGGCCCTGGTAAGCAGAAAACCCAGCAAATCGACAATGTGAGGTTCTGACATGAAAGCTGAATAAATTCTCCAGTGTCCAAGGGAGTGTCTGGTGCTCCCTTTGATCTCGTTCATAATATCCACCTGGAGATGAAATCTGGGCATCTGAAATCCACTTATGGTGTCGTTTCCTGGCTGGACAACAGGTGAGCTATGCTTAGCTCTAACTGTCCCTTTCTTTTCCAGGGTACAGAACCATCACCATTCGCAAGTGCATGCAGGTAAGAGAGCTGAGGCTGTGGGAGAGCCACCTAAGCTCTGGTTAGGCAGACTAGACTTGTGTGGAGCTGGGGTGGGGGTTAAAGGTGGAAAAACAAAAGGTTTTCTGGCTTTGCATATTGTTTCGTTGTCGGTGTGTGAAAGGAAATCCAGAGGAAAACCCTGGCTGAGGAACAGAACATGGACCAATGATAACACTGAGCTCTGAAGGGGTTTTCCTTCACAACTGTCCCTGGTCATTCCAAATGACCCCTCAGATACAGAGGAAGTGGCAACACAAGGGTGAACAGAAATAGAAATGCTGGGTGAGAACACAGCGTGTCCTCTGCTCCACAGCATTGCATCTGTCTGGACACACCTCTGACACAAAAGGACACTGGGGAAAAGAAAGGGAAGCACCTGGTGCACACAAACTCTTGCCATTGGAAAAGGGAACAGTTTGTTCGTGGCAGGTGTTGCTTTCTTCCTTACAGAAAATGTGCTGTGGTGTTTAATTTTCCCTTTTTTTCCAGGTCATTGGCTCTGGCGTCTCAAGCATTTTTGCTTTGTGCCTGGGCCAGACCTCCAGCTTCTGCAAAGCAATCGTGTTTGCCTCGGCCTCTGTTGGACTGCAGACCTTTAACCACAGGTAAGGAGAGCCGTGGGGACAGCAGCCCTTGGCTCTCCTCTCACTTTGGGGTCTCAGGGGAGCTGCCTCCATCCTGATGAAGAGAACAAGAACTGGCACTTGCCTCAGCATTGTGTTTGGGACCCTGTGAGGCTGGTGGAGCTTAGTGTCCTGTGGGAATGACCCAGCAAAGCTCTACCATGGGGATGGGCTTGGACCAGCCAGTGTCAGGGAGATGGAGCAGGAGGGGAATTGCATTTTGGCCTCTGAACACTTTGAGTTGAATTATTTTCCTCCTGATACCCACCTGTCCTGCTCCACTCTCCTCTTTCTCCTGCCAGTGCCATTTCTTGCCCAGGACCTTTGCTCGTGTTTGACAAACCAAACTGTAGGTGATGGAAAAGCTGTCACGTTCCATTCAAACAGCCATTTATTTTCCCCTCTCTGTTTGTTACCAGCGGCATTTCAGTAAACGTGCAGGACCTGGCCCCCTCGTGTGCTGGCTTGCTGTTTGGTAAGGATTCTGTGGGGTTTCTGTGCTGGAGAGGTGGCATCTCTGGGGGGACATGGAGGTTTGAGGAGGAGCAGCTCTGGGCACTGTCTGCTCGGTGTGTGCAGTCTCATCTTCCTTCTGTGAAAATCCTGCCAGTGCTGGGGCAGGGAACAGCACCAAGGTGCCATTTTTATATCTGTCAGGTGCTCAGCTCCCTCAGGGATGGGCTGGGGCTGTCTCAGTGCTCTCTGTCAGTTGTCCAGAGAAGCTGTGGCTACCCCAGCCCTGGAAATGTCCAGGGTCAGGTTGGATGGGGCTTGGAGCAACATGGGACAGTGGAAGGTGTCCCTGTCCAGGGCAGGGGGTGAGATGGGATGAGCTTTGAGGTCCTTCCCTACCCAAACCAAAAGTCAGTGATTCCATGATCAGAAAGGTATTTTGTCCATCGTGCAGCCTGGGGGTTGGTGGGAGCCGTGATGAAGTTGCTCATGTCCGTGGGTTTTCACAATTCCTTCTCATGCCATTTCTTTCTTTCCAGGGGTTGCAAATACAGGTGGAGCCCTCCTAGGTAAAGCACTCTCCTGCAGCTCATCCTTTCCCGGGGAGCCCTGTCCCCTCAGAGGGCAGGGTCCAGCCCAGAGCCTTTGATGTGTTTCTCTTCCCTCTGGCTGCAGGTGTGGTTTGTGTGTACCTGGCTGGTTACCTGATCGAGATCACTGGCTCCTGGATTGCTGTTTTCAACCTGGTGGCTGCTGTGAACAGCATTGGACTCTGCACATTCCTGCTCTTCGGAGAGGCCCAGAGGGTGGACACAGACTCTGTGTACATGGATCTCTAGGGATGAGCTCGAGAAGCAGCTGAAGGACAGGAGAGTGTCACGTCTATGGGACATTCTTGCACAAGTGCCAAAGAACATTTTACTTTTTAAAAATTTTTTTAAAGGTGTTTTAATAGGGAAAAAAAAAAGCTGAAACCAAGTACATAATGGGTCTGGATGGAACCCATGGGAGAAAAGAAATTTAGAGTTAATTTTTTTGCTCAGGGCATAGCTGGTGGCTTGCAAAGCCATCCAGCTCAACACCTCCGGTGAGGATATGGTCTGTGGGACCAGTTTGTCCCAGTCTGTGTCTAGTGGACAAATATCCATGTGACCAAAGCAGCTCATGTGGCCTGTGTCCCAAGGCTGCTGGGGTTCCATGCCCTCCTGAGAGGAGCTTCTGCTCCGTATGGGGGTGGGGCCCCCACGCTCTGCTGTCCTGGGACCACCTGGCTCTGGGGCCGCTGTGCCCCCCGTGTCCTCTGAGGTGTGAAAGGGACATCCCAACCTCTGACCTCAACCCCTGTGTGTGCCTTTGTTCTGCAGCCTGCTCAGCTGGTCCCAGCCAGGGCTGTGGGGTGAATTCCAGGCTCCCCTTCAGGGGATGTGTGCCATGGCTCTGGGGCCGTGGGGCTGTGCCAGTGCTGCTGTCACGGAGCTGGAGGCCGTGGGGCAGAGGCTTTGCTAAGCTTGGCTTTTCTCAAAGGTCTCCCTTCCCTCCCTCGTGGCTTCACCCCAGCCCTGAGCCTGGGTGGGCCAGCAGAGCTGAGCTGTCCCCGGGCTTGGGCTGAGCTGGGCTCACCTTGAGTGCGGCACCAGCCGAAGAATCCTCCAGAGCTGCTCAGTCAGGTGCTGTGAATGTATGGGAAGAGCCAGTCACACTCCGTGCTGTGGATCCACAACTCCCAAATGCTTTCTGCATGATTAGATGCGTCCTCCACGTGCTCTCACAGGGCCGAGGGAGACTTTTCAAGGAGCTTGGCATGGGCAGGTTTTGTTTCTATGTTAAACATAAATCAAATTTCTGCATTGAGGATCCACGGGGATGTGGATCCCTGTGGTTCCCTGTGTCAGAGGGAAATACTTGGCTGTAGACACCTCTGAGCCTGAATGTCTTAAGTTATTTATAAATATTTTAAAATTTAAGCGCTAAATCCTGTATTTTATGTACTTGAGGCCTGATGCTGCATGCTTGTTTTGAGTGGTACTCCCACCAAATCCAACATTATTTCTTGAAGGGAAGGATCTACCTCCTCCCCAAGTGTTTGGTTTTGTAGGATCAATTTTAAACGTGAATTTCATATCAAGGCAATCCATTGCTTCTTCTCCCACCCCTTGCTTGCAGCCTGAAAGGATCTCTTGGGTTTCTCTAGTGCTTACCAGAAAACTCGGGCTGGGGAGATTTCCCAAGGACCTTGCAGTTCAGGAAAGCTATAGGTTCAGGTTAAAAAAAACAAAACAAGTATCCTCTTCTTAACCTTTTGTTTTGGCCAAGTTTCTTGGAAGACCTGTTGGAGCCATGTTAATTTTCTGAATAGCCTGGTTTGTAGTGGAAATCCTGACAGCCTTTTAATTGCAGAGACACTAATGGGTATCACTAAGCTGAGCTGAGCCACTCGCTGGGCAGATTTAGAGATAAGGATGCAACTGTCTGATGCCTTCCCAAGAGAATAAAGAATCAATGTGGCCTGATTGGGGACAGAGATAAGAAAGTATTTTAAGTATTTCTTTTTTCTGTTTCTGTGCTCTATTTTCTCTAAAAGGCCATTTGCTACCATAGGTATGACCCTGTATCCCAGGTGCTGCAGAGTCAGGACCCAGGAAGGCTGCTGGGAGGTCTTAAAATCAGTAGGAAAATTGGGAAGAACACCCAGTAACAGCAGGAACAAACACAGCCCGGCTTGCCAAAGAGGCCCCAGGCTGTGCAGCCATCTCTGTCAACTTGTCCTTTATCCAGTCTGAGCAGATTGCTTGCATGGCGTTTTCTATAGTGACGCAGAAAAAAAAAACCCATAGATTTTGTGGGTTTTTTTGGTATCTTCCCTGTCCATTCCGTGTTGCAGGTCAGGAGCACGAGGGTTCAATTCTGCTTCTCTTGGTGGCTGCACCATTTCTTGTGGGGGAGTTGATGTGTTTAAATCACTCGCATTCAAATCAGGCAGCTTGGCCACCCCTCGGATCTGCCAGCTGGGAAATTTGGAACTGTTCTTCAAAGGAAAGTGGTTGGCTGTGCCTTCTCTGTGAATCCAGCTAACATTCCAGTGGGCTGTCCAAGTCATCTGTCTCTGTAACTGGCTAATAAGTTAAATATTTGACCTACACTTGAGGCTTAGGTTTCATTATCCTCATACCTCCTTGGTGAAATATTGAAACCGTTTTGCATATCTGTACTGTTGTTTGTTTAAGCCAAAGCTTGTGGTCTGCGAGTTTTTGTCATGGAAGGACCTAAAAAAAAAAATAAAGGAAGTGAATCATTTGCAAACTTGGCTTTTCCTCTGACTGCAGAGGTGTTAATTTGTGTGATCAGTGAGGGACACAGAAGTGTATTTGATGTGATTAAGTCGCTGAGGGAGGCTGTGTTGGGAGAGGATCTGGGCTGGCAGATTTTCACAGCATCCTCACTTGTGCATCGGCCTCGGAGCTCATCCAGCTCCATCTTCTCACTGATTTTGGGAAAACGACTGAAAAGCTGCCCTCGGCAGAGCTGTGGCCAGTCCAGCACCGGGAGACACGATCCAAGATCACTTGTTTAAAGGAATGGCCCAAAGAAAGCGATTCTTGGCGAGGTGGCACACACCCACAGACGGATCACCTTCCGCACGGAGATCGTGCCGAAAAAACCCCAAAACCACACTGCCAACTCGTTTTATATCCTCGCCGATAGGTTCGAACAGACGCCAACAGAGGGAGCTGCGAGATTGGGATGTGCTCCTGGCCGAGAGAGCTGCCGAGCCCGGCGCTGGCACCGCTGGCACAGCTGGCACCACTGGCACAGCTGGCACAGCTGGCGCGGGTGGTGCGGCTGATGGTGGAGGGTCTGAGTGGCACAGCTGGCAGAGCCTTGGTGATGCCTTTGAATATTTCTAGGTTTTTTCCCTCTTCATGCATCTGTAACTTGCTGTAGTTCTGTGCTTCTTACAAAGTGCTAAAATCCTGTTCCCAGCACCTTTGGCCAAACAAGGCTCTCTGAACACAGATTCAAGGACATATTCATTGCCTTAGGGGCCTGAAAATCTGTAAACAACTGTGAGATGGGAGAGGGGCAGGCCTGGGGTGGTGAACATCATCACCTGAGGTTTCGATAGGAGAATTAAGGGCCGTTATGCTAATGGGACAGAACTTATAAAAGGTGAAGGGCTCGTGACCCAGTGTCCCTTTTGGGTGTTGTCCCCGACAGGAGGCTTTGCTTGCCCGAATGTACCTTGAAGGCCTCGAATAAATTTGTCCACATTTTATATTCCTAATTTGTTTTGGCCTCTCTTTCAGGCATCATTGGGACCAGCTCTGGCTGGTGGCTCTCGCTGCCAGAGCTGCCTTTGGGAGTCCCAGCTTTCACTGTCATCCCTCACGTGGCAATTGCACGGTTGTTGTGGGGAGGAGAAGTTCTGGAGACATTTTAAAAGGAGAACTAGCCATTAAAGGAATTTTAACACCTCCCCTGCAGGGTCACACAATCGAGAGAATATCTCTTAAGTACTGCAGACTCCTCTGATTTTCTCCTCAGTATGTTTAGAAAAAAAGCCAACATGAAACTTATGGTATGAAAATGATGCTGAAGATAATTTAGCAGAGTGCAAGTTATCTTCAACTTTCCCAGTCCTTTTTCTCCTCTTACAGAGGTATCAACAACCTCTGACATGCACATTTGAGCTATTTTGACTTTTTAGGGAATTTAGGGGATTTAGAGCTTTTCAGCTCTAGGAAGACACAGACCCACCTTAAACCCTGCAAGAAAAGAAGGATTTGGCATTTTTGCCTTTTTTTTTAAAAAAAAAAAAATCTTTTCTCTCTTTATTATTTTCTTTTTTTGGTCTTTTTTTTCTGCCACGTTCCTTAAATTGTCATTGCCCCAGGTTGGATCTCAACTTTCCTGAGCTTTTCCTGAGCAGGCACAGTGCAAAAAGGACTTAAAGGCTGCTCAATGACATGTACATTGTATCACTGCTGGGAGTTGGTTTGTATTTAAATTGTTTGGGATATATTCCATAGCTGGCTGGAGATCATTAGAAGGATCCTGGTTTATTGCAGTTTGCATAACACTAAATCAATAAACACATTCAAGCAGATGGAAAGCAAAACACAGGAGAAAAATAGCACTGTTTGGGGGAGAAAAGGGATCGCAAAGAGCACTCCTCGCTGATAGTTTTGCCCGGAAAACACGAGCAGATGCTCTCACAGCAGAGACCTGATCTAACATCCACCTGGCAGCTCCCCAGGGCTGGGACATGCCCCAAAGACAGCAGCTCTCAAAGGGCACCCAGCCCTGGAACAAGCAAAATATCACCGTTTATTGCAGCCGTGACCTACTGCAGGGCACGTAATGAGGAATTTTCCATTTCAAACTTTAATGCAATAATTAAGATGTCCATTAAGGTCTTTACAGTTTGGCTGCTTGTAATTAAAAATGGGGGCAACAGGGGGGCAATGACAGGGAGTTGCCTGTGCAGGGCATCAAGCTACCACTGGCAGCTGCAAGTCCTCTCCCCTTTCTTCTTTATTTGGTTTCTCTCTTCAAAATAATTTTTCTGGTTTTGTTCCTAACTGTCTCCAGAGCATGAAAAATAGGTGAAGAACAGTCTTAGTTCCCACGAGTACAACTGGGTTTATAAAAGAGCTTTTACCCTCTACCAACGCCTCCAAAATACTGATCCTCCCGCGGTGCAGTTCGTGGGGGTATCTCTGAGCAGTGCCAGGGGTTTCATGCTCCAGTTGGTCTCCAGACTGATGAAACTCCTGCTTGCACAGTTCCTGGTGCAGGATTAAGGGTGGGGTGGGTTTTAATCCAATAATGAAATGAGAAGAAACCCCCATACAAACCCACATCTTCCAAAGAGCCTCTGCTCCTGGGAGGCCAAAGTCCCATTATCCAGTAATTGGATTTGGCCTCCTAAAGCAGGACTGAAATGCTGCAAAATTGTGTTCCCAAATCACCAGATTTTTGCAAAGGATTAACAAAAATTAATTATTTGACTGAGGAAGTAGCTGCCAGGAAAGCTTTGGCTGATCCCTTGAATCCCTTCCCGAATTGCTTCCCCCTACACTGTACAACTCCCAATTTACGCTCTTGGTCCTCCAAAAACAGCACTGGTCAGGATCTTGTGCAACTTTTGACATTCATTATTCTCTAATAAACTGTTTGTAACTTCAGCTCCAAAGGAAAAAAGAAATTACAATCCCACTTCCACGGCACACAATGGAAAGGTACACGTGTAGCAATTATCAGGAGGATTTTACACAAAGAATTAGCAGCCTACTCGCGCATGTCCTGCATTCTCATTAAAGGCAAACTGTTTGTGGGTGACAGGGGATTTTCCTGTGCAGCCACTTAGGCTCGTTGCAGCTGTTAAATTCCTTTCATGTCGGGTTTTTTCGCCCCTCTCCTACCAAGTTTCAGACAAACTCATTTACAGCCTCTCCTGTGTGTTACAGGTGAGGTGGATGTTCCATGAGTCTCATCCTCAGCCCTTCAGATGCTCAGAGTTGGTGTGGATCCTGGCTGGGCACAGGAGCCTTTTTTGCTCTAATTTTGCCCCAAATGTGCCCATAAACCTGTCATAAATGTCCTGGTTACGGTCACCTTCGTGTGGTTTTGCTGCTGAGACCGAGCTGCTCCTCACAGCCTGCAGATCTCCTCTGCCTCCTCCAGCATCCTCCCTCCATCCCTGCCCCTTTCCACAAAACCACTTGGCAGGTTTGGGGAGCAGAAAAGACCCCAAGATGTCCCCAGACTCACGGCAGGGAGGATGTGTCCCCTGTTGTACACCCCAGACCTCGGTTAGTTACCGATTATTGAGCAAAATAAACCCCTCGAACAAGAAGCATTATCAGCAAGATAATACAAGAGCATAATCAGATATCAGAATGGAGGTCTTCAGATGAGTAATTTATTGAGATCTCTTATTTAATTTCACTTCAGCCCATCTGGGACACAACTGTGCTCTGGAAAGGGCTGGAGGCAGCAGTTCCCCTGCAGGAGCCACCTGGCCCGGCGAGAGCTCAGCGTAAACCCTGTCCCTGCAATCTCATTTTGCAGAAACCTCTAAGTAGGACACACACTGCAGCCAAGTGGTGACCTGAGAAAGGTTTGCACAGCCCCGGGCAGTCCTTCCAGGAGAGCCAGGGCTGGTGGGACAAGGGTTGTTCTGCACCTGGACACAGGGTTTGGGTCCAGGACCATGACAAACCCTTTTGGGGTGGTACCTGTTCTCTGGGATTCTGTGCCTGGAGCCAGCTGGGAGCACAACATTCAAATTTTGGTTTAGCACCCACCCTTTTCTGGCAGGTTTAATGCTGAGCTGAAAACTAGAGCATGAGTAAGAAATTACACATTTTGCCATTGCCCAGGGCTTCAGTTTTTGCAGATGAATCTTTATCAGTTGCCTGTAAGAACGTGTCACTGCTCTCACCAAATACATGGTTTTCTCTCTTTTCCTTAAATGCATTGCCAATTTTTTATCCTCTTCTGATGGTGTCTGTTCATCCTCTCCCTCCTCCTCCTCCTTGGAGATTTCTGGATTAAAGAATAAAGCAGTGAATTGATTTCCTGAACGTGCATTAGAGAGGATTATTCCAGGAGATTCATCCGTGTTTGGTGGATTAATATTTCCAGGGAAGCAGCTCCGATCTCAGCCCATACTTCTCTCAACATACCCTGAAAGATGGTTTTTTTCCTTTTTCAGGCAAGAAGGAGCATTGGGAATGGCAGGAGACAGAGAGCAGAAGTTCTCAGCTCTGCTATTTGAGCTTCGGTATCTTTTGTAACAATAACATTTCTCATGTAGATATATGAAGGGTGATCTGTGTGAATTCTGCCTTTTCTTTACTAATAATAAAGAATAAAAGCAGACACGTGCCAGCCAGGCACAGAAGTCACTCCAACACCAGGGAATCAGGGACAAATCTCTGTGCAGCATAATTTGCCACCAGCAGCAGCCTCTGAGAGAGGGGCACAGCATCCAAACGAAATGGGGCTCTGTCCAATTAATTAATTTGGCCTCTGTGCTCTACACAAGCAGAGCAGATCAAGGGCCTATTACCTTATAAGAGCAATCTGTGAAGCAATGCATAGCTCTGAATTATGCCTCAGAGGTGACAAATAAAGCAGAGCCAAAGCTCCCTCCCTCCTGACCTCTCTCGCTCTGTTTATAACTGAGCAGAAGAGGCAAAACCTCTTCCCAGGAGAGGTGGAGGCGAGTCAGCCCCAAAGCCTAATTGAGACCTCTGAGACCACCTTTCGATGTCCCCCAGCTGGACAAACAATGCTGGCTCCTCAGAGGTGCTTGGGTACATCAGCTGGGCTGCTCTTGCAGCTCGAGCGGGGCTTGGTCTGGTGATGGTCTAAAGAAGAAAAGAATAAGAAAAAATTAAAAAGTGGAGCTCCACTTGCCCGAGATGGATCCCAGCATTCAGAGCAGGAGATGGGAATGGGGGATTTTAACTCCGGAAGAGTCAGAGCTGGTCATGAGGCTGGGACTGCGGTGTGGGTGTAAAAGTGGTGAGCACATCCCATCCCTCCTTATCTCCCTGCTCTCATCTGCCTCGCAGGGATGGTGTTTGCCTGCCCAGGGCCTTCAGGCACGTTTAGACAGGTGACACCACCCCTGAGAGATAACCCAGAGAGAGCAAAGCAAGAATCTGAAACAAACAACAAACATACCAAATGGATTTGCATTTTGTCAGAGCCACCAGGAATTGGGAGGAATAATTCTTCCATCTGATGCTCAGTGCTTGGCAGTAAGGACATTGCCCGGTGTGCCGCTGCTGTATTTGGGACACTGAAATGCAGAAACATGATCTGACACAAAGAATAAGTGCAAACCACATGGTTTATTTATTAGTTCCCTCACATGATGAGTGCTAGCTCATGCCTCAGCAGTGCATTGCCAACAGGCAATGCAAGGAGCATTGTCTTGCTCAGCTTTAGACAAAAACTTCAAGTTGAGACATGGATTGAAACATCTTCTGGTGATTTCTCATGTTTTCTTTCCTTTTTCCTGCAGGAATCACAGGCATTTTCCTCCCCTGTCCCCAAGGTAGAAGTATCCCACACCAAGTCACCATCCTTTTTGCTTTCTGCAACAAAAACAGAGTATGAGACTTCTCTGTACCTATGAGTGCCTAAACAACAGGGACAGCTGGACAATATCTTCCTTTTCTCCCAATTTCAAACTTTCTGCAAATAATGCTATCTCTCTAAAAGATTCCTCCCCCTCCCCAAGATTTGCCTGAAAAAACCATCTCTTCAAACAAAACATTTGCGGTTCAATCTGGAAATACTCCTCGGGAATTTCTCTTGGATTCGTTTTCCAAGTGTTTCGAGTGGAAAACCTCAACCAGATGGCGCCCAAGAGAGCTCCGCTGCGCTCTGCAGTTTTAAGGTCTGATATAACTTATCATCAACTGCAAAATAGCTTTTTTCACGCTGCTCCTTGCACCAGCCCTCGCCAGCAGCCCCCTTGGAGACACAGCTCTGTAATTAAAACCGCGCTCGGGAAGGGATTCCTTTAACCATGGGAGTGAAATGCGTTGTTCCTCAGCTCCCAAATATTTGTACAGAGCTGGCGAGGCACCTGGGGGCTTCTCCCCACTTCCCCCTGCAGTTTTACTGTAGGAAAGGGAGAGAAAACAGGAGTGCAATGCAAAGCTCAGCCCTGGGAGAGGAAAGAGCTGCCTGTGAGCCCAAGTGCTCACCCGGGCTCGGTGTAAGTTGTAAATTGTGCCCCTGAGCAGCAGCACTGCTTGCCTGACAAACGATGCTCCAGCCTGAAGTGTCTAAAGGAAAGGAAAAAACCCACTTTTTTCCCCCTCCTACTTCTCTCTAGTTATTTTTGACAAGCTGGAAGAGGAGAGGGGGAGAGGGAAAGGCTGAGGCATGTTTGATATACACTTTTGACGGAGCTTTTACTTTATTATGTTTAATTGAAAAGTGTTAACGTCGTCCGACATGAATATTCAGCTGATGCCTTTTGGTGCTGTTCCAGGAGTTACGATCGCCTGTGATTCCACTACGGCTTCTCAGCACGGAGCCCTGTCAAAGCCAGAGTGACAGTGGGGAAGCTATTAATTGAAATAGCTTCATTAATTAGTAATTAACAGCAGGGTAATGACTATGTCACACATCGTATTTCAGTGAATGCCCTTCATGTGTTATGGGGCTTTTAATTAAAGAATATGCATTTTAATTAAAGGCAAGTTTGGCCCTTTGGCCTCTGGAATACAAAAGATGTTTCTAACTTTCAAGACTGGGAGGAGGAAAGGTTGGAGTGGGGAAAAGCAGGCTGAGTGCAAGTCGTTTCAAAGTTAAATCCCTGGCGCTGCCGTGCCCATGGGTCCTGGCTCCAGGATGGGGAGGAAGAGCTGCTGTGTTTGTAGGGTCTGTGAGGAAAGCTGGACCCAAAATCCGCCAGCTTGGCACCCAGGGAGCTGCTCTGCACCGTGTTGGACCCAGCAGCTGTGTCCAGCAAGGGAAAATGCAGGTGTGGGGATTTTGGCACAACTCGTGAACAGCTCCCATCCTTCAGGAGGGTTCCTTGGGAAGAAAGTCTCTGCCACTCCTGAGACATGCTCAGATGGAGAGGATCACCTCAGGAACCAAATGGAATAAATTACACCAGATTTTATTCTGTGCATATTGCCCGGATTAGGATTTGCTCCCTGGGACTCTTTGCATTGGGCTCTGCTCTGCTCTCTCTGGAATGATCCCACACACATGGTGGGAAAGAAGATCGGGAGGTTTGGAATGCATGGACTATGCAATGAGCATCAGGGGGAAGTTTAGGAAAACAAATCCAAAGTGCCTGAGAGCTGCTCACAGTCCCAAGCAAATAAATTTCAAACCCCACAAAACAATAAAACCTCAGCCCAAGCAGACTCACCCACAAAAAGGGTTACTTTAAATTGTGATCAAAAAAGCATTTATGTTTTCAAAACCAAAAAAAACCTCTTCAAACCGGTGCCTTTCAAAAACAAACTCTACTCCCCTGACATCCCGATCTGAAAGACTGAAGAGAAGCTTCCCAAATGTGATGAGGATTCGATGAGTGAGACATTGCATTTCAAAGAGAAAATGGCACATCAAAGGTGGCTCCAGCCCATATTGAAGTCCCCACCCAGGAGGGCTCCTGCCTGGGGGGATCAGGCGAGGCGGAGGGAGCTGGGCTGGGAGAGAAGGTGGGAAGGGCAAGAGACAGCCCCACACCTTCAGGAAGGCTCCTGGCATCTGGATCAGACCAGCACAGAGTTTGGGAAGCACATCGACCTCTCCTGCCTAGTGATGCTGGTTGAAAGGTCCTTGCTTTGCCCTGTGCTGGTGAAATGTCAGCAGTGTTCTTGTGACTTTAACCTATGCTAGAAATGGATTTAATAATGAACTGAGAGCATCTTCTGTCTTCCCACCTGGTCATTTCCAGCAGGGCTCGAGTGAGATATCCTTTGCCTTGCTGTTCCATTCCCGGCGTGTCTGGGGGTGGCCAATCCCACAGGAGCATGGGCAGATCCCTCACGCCGTTTCCCATGAGCAGACCAAGCCTTGTCTCAATTTATGAGCTGCAGAAGACACTGTGATAAAACTGAGCCATAAACCCCAGTAGTATCACCAGGTGAAGGTGATTTATGCTACAATTCTCACTAAAATACAACCCTCCGCTTGCGCTGCAGCGCTGAACTCCTCCAGCACCACTTCAGCCCCGAAAGAGAGGATGCAGAGAGATCTAAGAGCTCCTGATTCCCACCACCACCACTGACTGAGCCCACCCTGGGTCTTGGCAGGGACCAAACCCCCGAATTCTCCCATGGATGCGATAGCTGGAAACTGGGACACAAGCTGAGCCTCGGTGGCCGTGGAGCAAAACGAGGAGGTGCAGAGGAAACACAGTTTGGAGCACAGTGGACTGGGATGGTGAGATGCCATCTGCCAAATCCCTTCTGCTGCTCGAAGGAAATCCATGGAGAAAACAAGCGGATGTCGAAATTCAGAGTTCAGCTTTGGAGGAGAGGGTTGGGGGGAGGGAAAATGTGTGAATCACTCAGGGTATCCAAGTATGGTAATTAATGTTAATAACATTAAATAATTTAAATGGACAAGCAGTATTTTATATTATATTTCTTTGGCACTTTTACTGGTGTCACACTGGGTTTGTCCTTGTGTCCTGGATCAGTAAGATCCCATTCACTGCGAGGAAAACCGAGAGGGACTTCGAGGTGTGAGGGTTTATTACAAAAATAATTCTAAAACAATAATTCTTTAAATTATTTTTTATTATTTCCCAAAGTAAAATTCCAGGTATGAAATTCCTATCTCGAGAGGAAAGTAAATTGTACAGACAGAAATGATTTATTTCCTTTGCAACAGCAGGGATTTTGTACAATTGTGGGAAGATGGACCACATTTCTGTTCTCCAGTAAGGCATATGTGTTTACATTTTGCTGTTAAACCTGCTTGGACACTAAGAACAGCACATTTTAGGCATATTTTCACCTTTAGGCCCCACATCTCTCCAAGACCCCCTTGTTTGGTTTCACAACCTGTACCAAAGTTCTGACCAAGCTGGAGGGGAATGTGCCATCACACTGTGTGTTAAAAAAAGCCTTTGGTTTTACCAGGATTGCTGTAAAAGTGCCAGTGCTGTGCTCAGCTGTAAAAAACCCCACGGAGAACAGGTTTGCCTCTTGAATACCGCTGCTTGGAAAATAATATATAATTTCTAGAAGGAAAATGACTCCCTATGTAAACAAATTGCAGCTGTTTGGAAATTCTGCCCATGGAAAGTTCATCGAAATTCAGCCAAATCCCTTTTCTGACAGAATGAAGATGGGAGAAAGGAGTCTGGCTGGTCTCTGTAAGACATCTGTAATTTTTCTTTTTATTTGCCGACACAGCAAGAAAGACCAACCTGCACATGACCCACCCTGCGCAGAGCAGAGTTTGGCCCTGATTTGTGACAATTGCACTTTGGGGCTGATGATCACAGCACCACAGAATGGTTTGGGTTGGAAGGGACGTTAAAGAGAATTTTTTTCCACCCGTTGCCCCTTCCACTATCCCAGGTTGCTCCAAGCCCTGTCCAGCCTGGCTTTGGACTCCTCCAGGGATGGGGCAGCCACAGCTTCTCTGTGCCAGGGCCTCCCCACCCTCGCAGGGAAGAATATCCCCAATATCCAATCTAAACCTGCTCTCTGTCACTGCGAAATTCTGGCAGCAACCTGGTCCAGCTCTGAGATTCTCCCATTCTGAGAGAGACAGACCTCCCTTATTTACAGGTTTAAGTGAAATCCAAACAGCCCCACAAGATGCTGAAGCCCCCTGTAAATGCCTGACCTTGCTCTGCTCTCCCTCTGCTGCACCACAGCTCCAGGGGTGACCCAACTTGGCCCTTTCTTCCTTTGCTTTTCTTTTCTTTTCGTGCCTTGTTTGTTGTGTACCACAAGTCGCCTCATCACTTTCAAATCAAACGTCTTCTTCCTTTCTGCTCCCAGAAATTAAAATGTGGCAAGGTCTTTTTTGGGTTTTTTTTGTTGTTTTTTTTTTTTTGAACAGCAAGATTAAAAGTCTTTTGAAGAATAATGTTTTCCTAAGTTTTAGCTGACATTCAATTTTAATGACTTTTTAAACAAAGTAACTATTAACTGTGCATCGTTTTATAGTTTCCTGATGTCTGACAGGTGTTTTTGCCCATGTGGGAAACAGATGCTAATAACATTTTCCCTAATAGCTCATAAATAATAAGCATTTAGCATTTTCCTTTGTATACTGCTCTGTCAATAGCCAATTTACTTTTCAGAAGCCACAACGTTTTCCTGTCAATCAGTTTTGGCCTCGGGCACTTTTTGGTGATTAGAAACCCCTTAGAGAGCAAGAACTCCAAATTAGTTTTAAATAAAAAATAAGAATATTCATGCTGTTGAACATCTAAAGGTAAAAAAAAAAAAAAAAAAAGAGAGAGATCTGGGTACATAAATATCACTGGTGGGATATTAATACTTCATAGAACTAGAGTGACCAACTGCTCTCAGGAGGAATGCAGCAAAGACAAGCACATGACACAAAGAAAATAATGTATGCTGGAGAAAAAGAACTTTTTATTTAAAAAAAAAAAAGTAATTTAGGGGTTTGCTAAAAAGCTTTAACTCTAGGAGGATGATATCACCTTCTCATTTGGAAAATAAGCAGCGAATCCATCACAGCACTTGGTGCCTACCACGGTGTCTCACTCTTTTGATATGCCTTGGATCTCATCATGACATTTTGTCTCTTTCCAGAAGAGGAATGGGGTGAAGCCAAAACCCCTCCCTCGGAGGGGAGAGCAGATGCAGAGCTGGGGAGCCCTCGGTGGTAGGAACAAAAGCCAGGAGGTGTCTGGGGGGCCACAGGAGCTCAGGGAGCGGGGCCAGCTCCCCAGACAATTGTCACCTGCTGGTTCATCCCTGCAGAAAGCCTCCCTTGCCATCACAAGTGCCAGAGAAGGGCCCAGGTATCTCCTGTCAGACTTTTCAGGCTCCACTGTAACATCCATGCAACTCCCAGGTAAAAACAGCTCTAATAAACTCTATTTGAATCATCTTTTTCCTCTCATAAATCGCAATAAACTCCACTTTGGAAAAAGGAGACCTTTTCTTCTTGGGGAAAAGAAGATCCTTGTGCTCCAGGATTCAAACCTATTTCTGGTGTTGCTGTATTCAGATTTCACACTGGCTTCCCATCACCTTTGTCACATCAACATTTTGGGGGTTCTGGGACCTTTTGCAGAGCTCTGGTCATTGCTGGAGACAGGACACCAAAACGGATGGAGCTTGGCTTCTACACAGTTTGGCTTTTCCTGCATAAATGAGCTGAAATTCATGGATTTCACTCTTCATTAGCCTTACATCATCACACTGCATTGTAATCTGCAGCTCTTCTGCCAAATTTATTTCCTCATTCATTTTCCCAGTGAAATGGACTGATGCAATATTTGCCAGCCAGTACAAAATACAGATTTTTTTTTTAAAGATAAAGTGGCCTCATTTATTAAAACATGTTGACCTGAAACTCTGCACACTGACACACCTGCAGCTGCACTGAACACCATCAAACCCAGGGGTCTTAGTTAATCGAATGCAAACATGAATATTGCAGTGTCATAAAATGCAGGTGTCACAGAGATACAAGACAAAGGGTCAGACACTGGGCTGGCTCTTCTGGTTGATTTTTCTCCCTGAATGAAGGGAAAGGAAACTTTTACCCTCCAATGCAGTGGTTCTTCAATGCCCAAACACGACAGCAGTGATGTGACCCACAGTGCTTGCTTTCTTCATGAGCAGCAGTGTCACACCAAATCCTCGTGAAGGTATAAAATGATTAATGGCAGCTTTAAATGACTTTCCTTGGATTTAGCATCAGCCCTGCGGTGAGGAAGCCTGGATTTCTCTCAGCAATTCAGGCTGCCTGGTTGCCCATGCAGAAGGCAAACATGCCTGATGTTTCAATTCCCATGTGGTGACTTTCTAATAATAGGGGTGTTAATTGAGAGCAGAATAGCTCGAGCAGGTGAGTAACAATTAGCTGAGGCTCCTGCTTTTAAAAAACACACCATGGCACATCTGTAGGCTGGGAATCACTTTTGCATAACTAATTTTTAAAGCTAAAAGGTGGCTGCTCTGGAAGCAAAAGGCTCCTGGCACCAGGCTGGGGTGTTGTGTTATCCCTCACCACTCCGGAGGAGTTCCAGTGAACAGCCCTGGCATCACCGACTGCCCGGGGATGGTTTTGTTCAACACCTTCTGGTCCATTCCCAGCTTGACAATGTCCTTCAAGAAGGGCTTGGTAGGAATAGCTGGGGTGAAAATAAGGTTGATGGTTGGTACTGCTGGGATCACAATTCTTTTCCACGGTCTGGGTGCTGATGGAGCAGCAAAAGCGGTGAGAAGTTTGGAGACTTGCTCTCCAGATGGTGTTGGGTGGGAATTGTCACTGCTGAGTGCTGAGTGTGAAAGGTTTGAAAGAAACCTGAAAGACTCATGACACCTTTCTGTCTGTTATTTTTCATTCATCTTCTCCTTGGTCATCATCTCCCACCCATTCCCAGCAGCTCCAAACCCTTCATCAAGCTCAGGCTCCCACATGGGAACAGTCCAAGCCAATCTCCTTGGCCAACCTCAGCCTGAAAAGGAGGAAGAATCTCTTAAAAATCCCACACATCCTTAGGAGAATGTCTCTTCTACATCAAAGTGATGGAGAGGAATCAGAATAATCCCAGTGAGCTATTTCAGTATATTAAACCCCAATTCTTTATACCCTCAAATGATGCCTGGTTCTGGTCTTTTCTATTCCCTTTTTTTTGGGCTTACTACACTCCAAAAGGTGAAATGCTCCAAACAGCTATCTCGTTAATTTTTCCTCTCTGAGCAGTTGGGTTGAAACATATGCCATTAGACCTGATGTCCCCAGCTAAAACCCCTGTCACATCACTAAATATTTTAGCAAATAAAAAATTTTTTAAACACGCGGCCAGATGTCCACATTGACATAGTGCTTAAGGCGTTTGACTGATAAAAAGCCAGGCCCCTTGGTAAGTGGGGATTTAAAAACATGTCCTGAGGCAAGTGTGCGATATTAAAAACATCCTGGGCTCTTTTGTATGGAGATTTGCATACGTTGAGGTTTTAAAGAGAGTGTCCATCTGTCACTGAGCATTCTCCCAATACAACAAAGCATCGATAAATATTTTGAACCACAGTCACTTTTCAGCAGGCACCAGCAAGGAGGCAGAGCGGTTTCAGCTGGGATATCCATCGCTTTGTGCAAGAAAAGGAGCTGCAGTTTCACTTGGAAGTGGTGTTTAATATTTATGAGGATGACAGCCCTGTACAAATACAGAACTACAACCTGGCCCTTGGGTGATTCCATAAAACATATCAGCCAGACAGAGGAAGAAAAAAACCCTCAAGCTTTTGTTCTGGAAAATCTGGATGCAGTGATGTACCACGATGGCGCTTCAGCGTGAGTGGCACCCGCTTGCACCACACATGGCAGCAGGCTGGCTCCAGGTCTGCTGGAGCCATGGAGAGACTTCTGCCAGCTTTAATGAGCCCTGCACCAGCCTGGATGTGGATGAATTGTCACCAAAGTGGAGGAAATTCATTGTTCTTGGTGTATGTGTTGTAAGAAAGGGTCAAACATTCACCTGGCTGCAGTCCTGTCCGGATCCATCGCCTTAGTGCTGGGTTTGGCTCCTCGGATTCAAGGCAATGTTATGTTTTAAGGCTCAGTCTGTAATGTGAGAAAACAGAATGGCAGGAAGGATGGGGATCAGGATGTTCTCACTAGACTAGAAGGTCTAACACGTGGGAGGCATTTTGCAAAAGGGAAAAGAAAGCACACAGGCAGTACTTGGTGCCTTGAGGAGCTGCAGTCTCAGGCAGGGCAGAGGGAACAACCAGCTCTCCGAATTCCACATTTTTATTTAGTTTTGCTTTTCTGGGTTAATATTTTTTAAGGAGGTGCCATATTCTTCTTATCGTCCAACCGTCTAGAAGATCTGAAGTTTCTATGACGAAAAAGCTCACAGCACAAAATTCATTTGCAGCAACTATTTTAGTTAACTAGATCATTTCATTTTCAGCATGTGTGTGTCTCAACAGGTTGGCTATGACAGGATATTTCCAGCCTATTCTCCTCGTATTGTTTACTTCCTTTAATCTAAATCTGTTTCTGAGCCCTCCCTGCCTGACCACTGACCTTTCTAAGGAGCCACCCATAAAATAGATGCGCTTTAATAATTTGTTTCTCTGTTCCCCTTGCAAAGCTGGTTCTGGCAGGGCAGTGGCTATTGCAGTGTTGAGGGAGGGAGGTACCAGGTGGCAGACGGCTTTTTTTATAGGTGCAGCACGATGGATGGTCTTGCACAGCTATAGTTGGGTGTCTGCGCATCCATCTTGACTGAGAAAGGGAAATTTTCACTAGTGCCTTTGGGGGTAATTCTGCAGGCCTTGTGTTTAAGCTGTTAAACACCTGAGGAAGGAAGAGATTCCAGAATGCAAGCAGCAGACAATAATTTAAAAATATCTCTGATTCATTTGCAGAATACACGTATTTATTGGAAAAGCACTGATTTTTTCCCCCAGCAGACAATACATGCTTGCTGCTGCCTGAGGGCATCAATACTTTTCTTGCAAACACAAGCTGCCAAAGGAGGCTCTGACATTCCTGTCTACAGCTGTAGGACAGCTTCTGTCCGTGCAAAGGACATTTGATGGGCTTTGGGACAAATCCTGTGTGTCTTGATGGTGAAAGGGCTGCATCAGCTGTGTCAGTGGCTGTGGTGTTAAATGCATGACTGCTTGGGAGAACAGGAGGATGTGACAGTGGGAAAATGGCTCTTGCCCAGATTAATTTCAGGCAGGAGACAGTGAATGACACAGCTAAGATTATCAGCCAAAGACATTCCACTCCTAAGGCCAGAGTCTGGAGAAAGTGAATGCTGACCCGCTTGATTAATCTCTGTTTGAAGTTTACCTAAGATGCAAACTGGGAACTCGACATGCAATTGCAGCTCACGAGCTTTCTGTGTGCTCTGTAGTAAGACACAAGATCATCTGGTTTCTTCTGAACCATGCATTCTAGTCATTGCTTGTATTTTGGGCACTAATTTATACTAAAAGGCCATTTCCCTGCAAGATATAAAAGCTCAGCTGTCACTTAGTACAAGGGTTTCGATATTTTCCTTGTGAGCACGGCTATGATGAAGCAGAGTTTTCATCCACCCCAGGGATGTGGTACCTCACAGGGTATGGCAACGTCAAATCATGGGTTGTAGACCTTCCCTGGTGAAATCTGGCTGCCATGAATTTGAGATTTAGGCTTCAAGGAGGGATATTTCCTCATCCCCTTCAAACCCCTCTATTGAGCCAGGTTCTGCTTCCAAGAATGCAGCAGCCTCTCCTCACATTAAGTGAATTCATTTAGGCATGTCTACCTTGAAGACTGCTGGAAATGGGTGCAAAAATCCTTGAATTTCAGGTTTGCCACATCAAGAACGTGCATGAGGGAGCATTAATGCTGCCAGCAGTGGTGGGAGCCAGGAGAACAAATGGAGAATTGAAAGCCTTTGTGGACAGACCCAGTGCTTTGGCAGAGGGAAGGGGCAGCGTGTTGAACCAGTTTGTGGGGCCTTATTCTGCTGCCAGAGCTGGCTTGGGCACTCCAGCCCCGCAGCCCACGCAGCTGAAGAGGGGCTGGAAGGCTTTCACTGATCCTAAAGCCACCTGTTGGTTGGCACATCCTGGATCCAGCAGGGATTGCCTGGGGAACACACACACCGTGCTCGTGTCAGCAAAGCCATGCCAAGCTCCACTGGCTCTGGCTCCTGCCAAAGGGGTGTGGCACAGGAATTAAATGCCAAATCCTTTTCTTTTTATATAGGCAATTAGAGTCAATTAGAGCAGTGGTGTGAGCTGGGCACACTGGCACTGCGGTGAAGACAAAACAATGCTGCGTCCCTAACAAGCAGAGCTGAATTACTCTCTATTTTTCTTCCAGAATGATTCAAGCTAAGGGGAGAGGCACTAGCTTGTGAGGAGAAGCATTTCAGAAAGAAAAAAAAATCAGTCCTCACTAAATCCGTCTCCCAGCTCCTCACTAAATCCATATCCCATCTCCTCAAAGCTTGCTTACTGCCAGCTCCCTAATTTATGTAAACTGGTCATCAGAGCTGAATTAAAACCTACAATTAGCAATCCAGGAGGGCACGGTGGTAATTCAGACAGATGTGCCACTTAAAAATATTTACATAAAGCTTGCAGGATAACCAGCACTCCCAGGGGGAGCCATCAGGCGAGGCTCTGCCGTGTCCCCCAACACAGCTTCACTGCCCCAGGCTGCAGAGCCCAGCCCAGCTTGGATTTGCCAAAGACTGCAACCACAGCTGCAGCTCTTAGGATGAAAAAGTGCAAAGACCTAAAGAAGTTACCTGGAGCTTGAATGTTGCCTGATCTTTTCCTCGGGAAGATGCTCTGGAGTTTGCTTGAAGCTGCTCAGAAAACACAAACCCATCATTACCAGCCAGGAAATCCTCATTACTCGCAGCACCATAAGCTCATTGGCAAATACTCTCCCCACACATAATGATTAGGATTTCCTGAGCCTAAATTCCGTGAGGAAGTCCCTGACATGGAGAGCAGCTTGGCTCAGCAGTGAGAGAAGAAGGAACGGGATCTGATTTTGCAAAGGGCTGGTGGCTGCCTCTCAATTCACTTTGTTGCTTGTAAGGGCCAGCTCAATTCAGCATTTTTTTCTTGGAGAAGACTTTAGAGATTAATTTGCGCTTTTAAAAATTTAGGATTATGGACCAGACTAGAAAGCTTTCGCTGTGCCCTTGTTGAGGGCTTGGCTTCCACTTCTGTTTCAACCAGCTCGTGCCAGCAATGGGCTTTTATCAGAAAGCATGAAGAGTTCAGGGAAAATTTTTAATTTGCAAAGATCCATTCCTCTCATATTGCATATCCAATCCTGCTATGCCCAGCCTCAGTCATCCTCCTGTGCAACTCGGACATGAAGGGAACCCTTGCGATGGATGTTGGGCTCCACCTGTGGACCACGCCAAATGGAATGTGAGAGATAAACTATCTTTGGAAAGCCACGCTTCCTGTGTGTTCAGATGCTCTGATTTAGAGGTTTTATCTGCAGTTTCAGCAGCAGGTCAAGGATGGATTGAAAGGAACTGTGTAGGTGGTGTTGGGATGTCAGGGCGGTCATGGGCTTTCTCAGGAGGGTTTAGGAGCTGTGAACAAACACATCTGCCCAAGCATTTCAGAGCTGGGAAAGGCATTATAGGTAGCAATTATAAAATGGGGCCAGTTCACACCGATGGTGGAGACAGTCGTGCTGGTTTAAACCCACAGCAAAACCAATGACTAAATTGGCTCAGGCACAGCCCTGGTTGAACCAGGAAAAACTGTTCACAGATGTCAGTTTATGGAGATAAGCTTTTCTTCCCTGCACCACTGCCCTGGCAACTGAAAAACACCATTTTCCACTTTTCCAGCTGCATGAGTTCACATCTAATGTAAAGAAATTCCGGCCTGGAGGATGCAAATGAAATTTTGGAGATTATTCTCTTGCTGCTCTCACCACACACAGTATTTCCTGCTCCCTTATTGGTAGCCAACACCTCCTCTGGCTCTGGCTCTGGCACTGACACATTTTTCAAAATGATTGCAAAAACCCATTAATTTTTCTCAAATATTTATGGGAACACCCAGAATGTTCACAGCAACAGATGAAAGACTGAGTACCAGATTCATTTGTTTATTAGCAAAATACAGGGAAAAAAAAAAAAAAAGTGATTGCCCTGTTTTGTTTCTGTTGAATCTGTGGCTTGCTCAAAACCCTTCCAAATTTGAATATACTTTCATTTTAAAATGGGTATGATTGATTCATCTGCTGGCCTTGGTGGCTGGAATATTCCAGCAATGGGTTTGCTTTGTTTCAGCACAATAGAAGCTGAAAAAATACTGTAGATGAGTTTTAATATTGCAGCTTTTATGCAGAACATGAAAGCTCACTAGTTTAATACAAAGTCATTACTGCAGTTAAAACCATTAAGTTAATTAATATGGACATTTATTACTACCGATAAAAGATAATATCAGGGGATTTATAGAAACAATATATCTGTATATTCTTCCTCCTAAAGTCTCCACGAAGACAGGACTTTCAGTGGGGTGGAATATATTGTCATGGCACCTGTTCCTGGGGCTGGCACTGAAGGTAGGTCAAGGGGAACACTTGCAGCAGAGTCATTAAGATAACCCCGGCCCCAAGAGCACCAGGGCTCACAAAATAAATCCTTCAACCTTGATAATTATTACACATTGAAGGCAGCAGAAAGTCCCTTGGTCCTGCCAAGCTTTAAGTGGTAGAATAACCTGTTTCTTTTATCAGGAGCAGCCCTTCCTCTGCTCAGCATGGGGACAGTGTCAGCTCACGTCCTTACACATAAAGGTAACTCTGTCCTCAGTTTTGAGCCGGGGAAAAGTCAGCAAACCCTCTGCTTTCACCCCTTTCACCTCCCTCTGTCTTCAGACCTGAAAAACCTCAAGTTGTCCCCGACTGCTCCTGGTCATTTCCTCCTACTGATGCCGGATAACAGTTGGGAGACGCAGTAATTTAATAAAGCTTTGCAAATGCAGACAACTGCAGAGTGTGATAGAGGGGCTGTATCAATCACCATAATGACAGACATTAGCAGAGTGCCAAGTGTTTTGGTCTCAACAGATCTGTCAGCGGTTTGCAGGCGGCAGTTGTACGTACAGGTCTGGGCATTGGCCGCGCTCATTCACTGCTGTCTGCAAAGCTGTCACTTGGAGAGGAGATTTATTGGGCTGGGACATGTGATTTATGTCAGACGGCTTCAGCTTTGCTAACTCGTGTGCCACAATAGTAGTTAACAAGCAATTAAAATCTTTGGTCTGTTGTGCTGGGAGCTACATCATAGTTCCCTGAAATCAGCATTCAGCTTTATCCCCTCTCAATAATCCTCGTTCTGGAGGTTGGGAGAATTTAAGGAGTGCCCTCACTGGCATAGATAATTTCTTACTCTGTTTAAAATGGTGTGAATCAGTTCTTAGGGAGGGTATTTTTAATTCTGGCTTTCCCTAGGTCCACTAGTTCCAAGTTGGGCTGTGGAAATCTCTTTCTGGTTATCCACCACTCCTGTGGGCTGCAGGCAGTGGGGAAGCACCAGCAGACAGAATCACATCACAGAATCGTGGAATGGTTGAGGTGGGAAGAGACCCTCAAAGTTCAACTGGTTCCAAACCATGGGCAGGGACACCTTCCACCAGAATGACCCAAGCAAGCCTCACCTCATCGTGTGGCTGAGCCCTGTGCACACCCTTGCTGTGATCCCCTCAGCCAGAGAAGCTCCTCCAGGACCCTTCTCCTTGGCCTATTCCCACTCCCCAAGCTGCTGAGCTGGTGGCTCCTGCTGGTGCCCACACACCCAAACTTCTGCTGCCGATTCATCCTGAGACCAACCTGGCAAACACCCGGTGGACCAACACCTGGATATAAAAGCATATTTTCTGGAGTGAGATGACTTTGGGTTGATCATTTAGGCAGCATTTCCTCACTCTGCACTCTGGCACTCACTGCTGCCATCCCAACACCAGCAGCTGCTGCTGAGTGCCACCAACATTTTGGCCATCTCCAAATCCATCGTCAGGTCAGGGAGCTCAGGTCAAAGAGCTTGGACTGAAGTGCATCCAGCCTCGCTGGAGAGCCCCTCTGCTGTGCTGCCTGCACCAAACTCCTTCAGTCAGACTGCACTTTGGTGCTGATTAGCCTCATTGCACACACAGCTCTGCCCTGAGTGATGCAGGCTTAATTACTAATGACAGGGATGGGGTTTTTTTTGTCCTTCTGTTACAATCACTCGTGGTGGTGAATGCACACCTTGGTGGGTATTTTCACCCACTGGACACTGCAGTTCTTCCCCCCCACTTCTCTTCTGGGGTCTTTGAGCCAATATTTCAGAGATCAGATTTTTTTTTCCCCTTAAAAATGGGTACATGAGGCTGTGCCAGTTTTCTGATGATGTGCTTTCTAATAAATGCTACATACTTAAATCGCCTTTTCCCTTATATGTAAGCTTCAGTTCAGATTGGAAATTCAGCATTTGTGTTTCTTCACTTTTCCACCTGTTAAAATCACAGGGAAATTTTACAGACAAGTGAATGTCCAGCGCAGCCATCAGGGAACGCTGCATTTCACTTCTTAACCAATAACCAGAGCTTTGGTACTTTTCCCAACACTTTGTCCTGCAGGGACAGTCTGTATATGTGGCAGGTGAATATCTGAGATTTAATATCTCCCAAAGCCTTTCCCTAAGGCTTTTTCCTGCTGTAGCCACTCATGGTCTGCATGCTGGGAGCCTGGACCAAGGCAAGATGCTGTGGGAGGGCAAACCCCAGTGATGGGCTTAGCTCAGATTTTTGGCTCCAGCCCAGCTTTGCTAGGATTCAGCCAGACATTTCTGCTACTTGCAGTTTTCTTGGCTGTTTTTCCCTCTCCCACCGCCCCAGAGGATGGATTCCTCCTGCCCTAACAAGCCAGGAAAACCTCAGGTCATCAGCTAATGAGGTGCTGGGAGGAGTTTGTGCTTTTTGGTACAAGATTCGTACAATAAATCAACTTCTCCTCTTTTAAAATATTGATGGTTTTCCTCCTTTTTCAAGGCAAAAACTACATCCACCCTTCTGGCTAATCTTCTTTTTACCATGGGGCTGAATTGTCTGATCCTTTAGGCACAGGACCTAGATGAGAAGTCCCAGGTAAATCCAGGATTAAAGTCAGGATCCCAACCCAGCACCGAGTTGGGCCTCCTGTCTCACACATCAGCTCAGGAAGAGGGCACGTTTCCTGAAATTAAAGCCAAAAATATACCCGAGGAACCACACAAACCCTCTGGAGAAACTTCTGCTGAGCAAAGGTGATCCGTGCTGACATTGAGAATTGTTTGATTTACAATAACAGGGAGATAATATTTTGCTAAGCCTCCCTGTAATACAATGTGTGTCATTTTAAATTTCCCATTACACCGAGCAATCTAATAAATAAATGCCCCAACTGCAATAAACATGAATCATGCAGTGTGGAGAAGCTCTCAGCAGCCCTGGAACACATATCTTCTTCCTAATGGTCTTTGGAAGTCACCGATTAATTTGACTTTGAGCTGAGTGTCTCTGGAGCAGAGGAGCTCGGCTGCTGCCAGGCAAGTGCCTGCAAGATGCTGGGTCAAACTCTGACGAGATTTAGTGACAAATCAGATTTACAAATTAGGGCTGTGCTGCTCTGTAAAGGATACAGCTCAAGCCTGGCGATTAGCAAGTACGTGGTCAAATAGAATTGACTGCTGGGGTTTTTCAGAGTTTTTTTTTTCAATGCTGGAAAACAAAGCAGTTGTTTTACATTCTGCAGCAATGATAGCCACCTTTTGAGAACAAGGAGTGTGTGACATTGTCCCCTAATTTCTGCTCTTCATCTTTCACTGGGTTATGTGCACGTGAAGGTATTTTAGCTATCTCCTGCCTTCATGCCAATATATGTTAGAATTTGGGATGGAATTTAATATGAGTAATGTTAGGGGAAACAGGTCAGGGTTTCAGATTAACACCAATAACCATAATGAGAACAGATGCTTATATCCATCTGGAATGTAGATTTAATATGTTAAATTCATAGCTCAGTCCATGAAATGCAATCATCAGATGTTTACTGGTCCCAATTTAATGAGCGATTTTGGATTAAACAGGGGCCAAACAACAGGCCACCAATCTATATTAAATCTCTGCAAAATGAAAATTGCAAAGATTTACTTAGGGTCATTACACAAGAAAATTTAATCACAACCTCATCCATAATGTCACATCGTCATCAGACTGATAATTGAAATGCCATGTAAGGGATTATGAATAACCCTCTGTTTATGAAGATAGCTTTCTGATTATCTCTATGTCCTGTGAGTAACATAAAATATGATTTGTATTAATGTACATGGGCCTTGCCTAAAAGAAATCCACTGGGGATCTGCAGAAAAAAGTCTTGGTTTTTTTTCCCTTCGCTCTTCCTGACGGGAGATGTTGTTAAATAACATTATTACCACAATTTTAAAGCTGCGTGGTGAGGTGAAGCCTTGAATACAGACTCAGGCTGTGTTTATGGCATCACAGGGAGACAGAGCTTGCAACATCCCTGCAGCTGGGTGGGTGCTTATAAAGTATTCAGCACGTGGTTTTAGTAAGCAAACATTGATTTGTCTAGAATCAATATTAATTTTTCAGACTGTATGTTCTCTGGGGCAAGAAATGTATCTTCCAGTATTTACTAAACACTTAAGTACCTTTGGGATGCTAATAAGAACACACTTTTGATTTTGGCGTGTTGCAAAATACTAAACTCTTGGATAACTGACAATTACATAATTGTGCATTGTAATGGATTATACAACAAAGAGCCAAATTTCTAATGGCACTCTGGTTTCAAAATTTCATCTAAATATTTACACAGCCTGTGCTGAAGGACTCTCTGCTCCATCCGCCAAGGTGAAAGCTCAGCTGGGATAATCCAGAACCCGCAGGAGAGAGCAACAGGCTCCTCCTGAGAACCACTGCATGTGCTGCTGGCACAGCTGGGCTGCTACCACCCTTTCTGTCCATCCCCAAAAATGTGTCTGCCTCCTCTTCCAACTGCCTGAGCTCAGTCTGAATCTGCCCCACACCCTGGGGGTTCAGCTCTGTTTGCAGCCGGACCAGAGGGCAAATGGGAATGTGTCTTTTCCCAGTGCAGGACAGCATTCTGTGCCACCTCAGTGCTGCAGAACTGATCACATCCGATGTGTTTTAATTGCCCTGCATAGGAATTAATTAGCCCCTTGGCCATGGAACAATTAAGCACCGAGCTGAGGAACAAGGAAAACCAAACTGAATAAAATCCCGAGTTTCCTGCCTGTCAGACAGAAGCCAAGAGCCCCTGACATGGGAATCTCACATTCAAACTGGAATGTGGTGCCACTGTGGAGCATCCAGACATTTGGGTCTTCCTGTCCCAAGCAAAAGTTTGAATGAGTTCATGCTTATTAATTCCAATTTTAAACAGTTTTAGCCTCATCCGTGCCCACATGGCTACGGTTTCCAGTGGGTCTCAACCCATGTTGAGTTTAACAGGCTCTGAATAACTTTAGCATTTATTTCTTAGCTGTGCCAGTCTGGGAATAACATTCCCTGCTGCAAATAATATGTTTCCAAGCAAATTTGTGCTGCTTTTTGACTGCAGCAGGCACCAGGCAGCCAGAAGTGGAAGGAGGCAGATTTTTCGGCACTAATACATAACCAATGCAATTAAATGCAGATAAACAGGTAAGGCACATCCCTCCATGGACCAAGGTAAAGGAGTATGTTATTTTAAATTAAGTCCATGTGGTATTTCTGGCTGTCCAACCACTGAAAAACCAAGGAACAAATCCCACGTGAGCAGAATTTTGCCCTGGATGCCACATACCCAACTAAATGCACATTTGACAGGCTCAGCCAGCATTCCATCCCCCAGACACCTTCTCTCCCACGGGCTGATCCCTACAAGTGTCTCAGAGCATCGCTCCAGCGCCGGGCACTGTTTGGCTCCCCTGGCAGATGTCCCCCCACAATATTCACACCGTGAGGTTCTAACCCTGCAATTCTCCATTCGGGAGGTCATTATTCAGCTACCAACACAGCCAGCCTGGGGACAGGGTGGTGGCTTTGCTTCGTCCCTTGCTCTTCCCCAAGCCCAGGATGTCCCCCTGAGTTCGTGCAGGCGGAAGGAGCTGGAGTGGCCTCAGCTATACAATGATGACAGAACGCTGCTGGATCCTCTTCCGTGGAACATTTGGGCTGAGTGTTGCCCTCCTATTACCGAGGGTATGAAATTAATGAGTCGTTACGAAGGGGTGCTGGCACGTGGGGACTGTGAGGTGGCACAGGGACACGGGAGCGATGGGAAAGGGGAAATGCAAACCCCGGGATGGGGACAAAGCTCCCCGGTGTGTCACGGGGCTGACATGGCAGAATGCTTCCCTGAATCCCATCCTGTGAAAGCCCTCATCTGAAGGTGACAGCAGCCACCAAATGGAGGTGTTAAAGAGAACTGACGCATCCGATAAACTCCAGCTGTCGCCTCCAGTCAGCGTCTCCTCTCTTTCCCCTGCCTGGGCCTCTTCTCTTGGCTAATAGCTCTAATGATTAAGATTGAAAACAGTTTTTTCTTCTTTTGCTTTCAGACTCAAAGGTTGATCTTTGTTTGTATTTCCTTTTCCTCTTTAAACAGTCTTATTTCTTGAAGAAAAGGCAGCTGGAACCCAGGAAAAGTCAATGGTTTGCTGCTGGACCTGTTTTTCTCTAGGAAGGTTGTAAGTGATCTTTAGGATTCTTTTCTGTATCCCCCAGCTAAACACTGCTCCAGACCCTGTGCTCAGTAATTTCTTTTTTCTCTCCCAACCCCTGTTTAAGAGATCAGACTTGAAGGTTTTTTTTCTTGCTGCAAAAAGACAGATCAGAGGACCCCAACCCAAAAGTCTCAGAGGTCACACTCAGGCCACATCACTGAGTCTGAAACATTATTTTTGATTTGTTTTCTGGTTGAAAGTTCAGTGAGGTGGTGGAGGGTGGTCTGCAAACAACTGCCAACAACCACAGTGGCCAAAATTTAATTGAACTAGTAGAGTCTCTCTTTTTTGTTTCATTGGGTGATTTTCTCATAGCTTAACCTCAGCCAAGGGAAAGATGAGTCTGTTTGCAAAGAAAATCATCAAAGAGTTCGAGGATACTGCAGGAGCAGTGGCTGCCAGTTCAGGATACAAATACTCTACCCATTAAGTCAGAGCTAAAAGCGGTGTTCCTCAGTGGGGAATAAAGATTGCTGAGATGAAGCAAAAAGATTCATTTGAGATCCCTCCAGGTACCCAATTTTTTCATGGCAGACACTAAAAGCATTCCTGGTTATGTCCCAGTAAGGACATGTCTCCCTCAGCTCTCCTAGCAGGGTATGGCAGCCAACATTGCCAATGTGAATGAGGTGTGATTCACTTAAACTGCTAAAGTTGATCCCTCTCTGTGTAAAGGCAAATTATTTAGGACTTTCTGGGACATTTAATTTTTCTTCAGTAAGCCCAGATGCATAAAGTGAAGTGAATGTGTAAATACAAGACATATATATATACATATATAGGCACTGATCAATCCATCACTAAACCTCAGAATGTTTTTTAGTGCAGAGAAATATAAATCTTTTAAATTAATTTCTACTCCTGTCTCAGGGGCACTGTGGAAAACTACCCGATGGTGAAGAATGTCACTTACTAACATCATATTCTGCCCAAGAAAAATGGTTGATGAATTAATGTAAATAACCTAGACTATTGTGCTTTACATACTCCACCATCAGTTAGAAATCTCATAAAGAGAATGAAGCAATGAAAAAATGTAGATCTGATCCCTTGATGTTTTTTTTTTCCAATAGTGGCTATTTTGAAAAAAATCTTCTGCTTACTTACATGAACAACATACAGAAAAGAGTTAAAAGTGGCACATTATCTTTCCAATGACATATTTAGCCAGTTATTCAGGCTATAATGAAGCTGTGTAATGAAGTCAATGTCCTTGAAAGTTCTTCATCAATTTTTTTCTCATCTGTCAGCATATCCACTTGCCGACACAATATTAATTAAACACAACATTTCCTGGAGTGTTGAAGTGAAGTCCCATCACTGATAATGAACAGGTTTAGGAGAGTCACATCCCAACAAAATTACTTTTTAAACCAGCCTTATTAAGCAGAAAATTAGACCTAAATCACCCTACAACATCCTCATTAAAAGCCACTGATCCTTGGCTGCTTCTATGTTCTAACATCTTTAATTAGCAAACTGCTAGTCTATCTGCCATGATAAATGCTATTAATCTTACCTTTCATTTGCTTTCTCTTAACCTATCATTTGCCCACTTCAGGGAGACACAGGCTTCCACCAGGACTCATTTTATTGCATTTAATGTCCTTGTAAGGATGAAAAATGGGGCAGTCACGGGTTAAACGCGATGACTCTCTCCGCCCTCGCTCCATCACCGAATTTCAGAATTTGTGGATATCTCGATGGCAGACTTGCTGTGTTTGAGTGCAAATTAAGAGTATTTTCCAGTGGATACGTATGGAATATGTTGTCAAACCTTGATAGTAAATCACAGTGCAACTGTGGCTCGGTGCCCTCTCTGCTGCCCTGCTTTAACCACGGAAGAGTTATGGACATCAATTCAAAAAACCTTCTGGGTGTCTGTGAAGGCTCTGCCCAGGGAAAACAATAGCTTTAAAAACACGATTGCATTTTAGAATTGTACCTACTAAATCCACAGCCTTTGAGGAGCCTTTACAAAGCATGACAGCTTCACAGCCTCCTTAACATTTGTTTGCAGAAGCTCCAGAATACATCAGGACAAATAACACACCGCATCAGGCCACTTTCACATGGCATTAATCAGGGCCAAGTGTGCGATGCAGTGCCATACTATGCATTTCAGAAATGCACTGCTGTTTGCTGTGTTCTCAGGTGCAAAATGCCACCTTGGATGTGCACTGCTTTTTTCCCAGTTTATAGCTGTGGAATTGGGATTTTCGCCACGTTCATCTTGGCTGATTTTTGCAGTGTTGCCTGAGCATCATCTTCTTACAGCAAATAACATCAACCATGTTCAGCTCACAGCTCCTGGGCAACGGAGAAGCACAAATTTAACCTCCCTCAAATATCTTGTGATAAATTCAGTTTGCCTGGGGGTCAGTCTCTTCTCCCAAGTAACGAGTGATAGGACAAGAGGAAATGGCCTCAAGTTGTGCCAGGGGAGGTTCAGATTGGATATTAGGAAAAACTTCCTCACCAAAAGGGTTGTCAAGCCCTGGCACAGGCTGCTTGGAGCAGCAGTGGAGCCACCACCCCTGGAGGGATTTAAAAGATGTAGAACTCATGGATATGGTTTAGTGGTGGGCTTGAGTGCTGAGTTAATGAACGGATGATGATCTTAGGGGGCTTTTCCAACCTAAACTATTCTAGGACTCTAAGACTCGATAGGTCTTTCCGAGGGGCCTCAGAGAGAGGCTCTGAGCTGGTTGAGCATTCCATGTCCCAGAGGCAGACACTGTCCACAACCTTCAACTTTCAGAGCTTAACTCTGAGATTTTTCAGCATAATTCATGCCATGCGCCCCTACTCATTTATCTCTCTCATTGTTAGCATCCCATACTTAGTGACCAGACTTGCCTCCCGCAGATACAAACACTTTCCCTTGGCAGCTTCAATGAGAACTGCTTCTAATTTCACGTTGCCCTGGGTCATTATGGCTGCTAATGGGCTGCTTCTTATTGGGGTCAGATTATTCTAACTGCTAGGAAACCACGACCTTTTAAGCTTCCATTTTAAGTTCTAATTCTAGCACCAGGCTGTAAGGCAGGGGCTCCTCTCGCTGTGTTCCTGTCCCTGAAAACCAGGCGTCTATTCTGAGCTATCTGTGCAGCTTCTGCAGTCAATGCCAAGAGATAAGCATCCCCAGAAGGCGACTTGTCCACCTATTCTGCAGTGACATGAATTACCCTTGGGAAGCTGTTATCTATTATTCCTCAGGATGGAGACAGCCCAGGCTTAATTAGTTGTCTGACTTTTAGATGTTGAGTTAGGTACAATAATCTTACTCCCAGTGATTTTTTTTCCTCTTTTTTTTCTCATTCTGGAGCAGATGAGTCACAATTCATATTCAAGGATCGTAGTCTTGAAGCTGTGCTTTTGTAATGAAACCCTTCTCTCACCCCCAATATGTTTCCATTATCTTGCCATCAGGAAATAATTTTTTCTCCTGCACACGAAGACACATGACATGCTCATTTACCCACACACGTGCGAACCCAGATTAACTACTCCATAAATTAGTTAAAAGATTTGCCCAGAGAAAATGAAGAGGAAAGACATGTAATTTCCACTTTTCAGCTCCTGAATGAATGAAGACACTTTGTCTGCTCTGTAATGGCTGTTTAGACACATACTAGAAATCAAGATTTCTGAATTGAGGTGACCAAGATTATGGGAACAGACCTTCTCCAATCCACCCCAAGTTATTAATGTTTATCCCTCAAAATCGATGTCCACTGTGTTGGAGTTTTTTCATATTTGGGTAGAAGTCCACCATCCCCTGTCTCCAAATCTGGACTATACTGATCCTGAATTTTAACAGCTGGACCAAACAAAACCCCAAACTCAGGGTAAAATCACATCTGAATGGAAATCGAGATCAGAATAAACTTCAGTTCTAACTCAAAGAGAGCATTTCAGGCCAGCAGCTGGGTTAATGTGGTGGATGAATCATAGGTCAGCGCAGCAAACCGACTGAAAGCCATTAGAGAGTCATCAGAAGATTTGTGACGAAAAAAATATCAGCCTTGGCCATCATGGGACTGGTTCTGGGGCATTCCTGTCTGAGCAGATACCCCTCACATCACTGCCAGGATAAGCCACTTTGTGCTGGCCAAGTCCCAGCAAAACCCCAACCCGCAGCCCCTCAGAGCTTTTAGAAGTTTTTCCATTATATTAAAGTGAAAATATGAGTGCTGCTCCTATTGCAGGACCTGATGGGAATCACAGTCTAGTGCAAATGAGCAGACATACCTTCTTCTCTGGGCTGAACAAAATATCTTCCATGCCTTAGCCTGGTCACCTGTGCTATCTCCTTGTAACTGGAGCACTCCTTGTGCCATTAGGTAGGTGAGCATAGTTCTCTCATTCCAGACAACTAAAACCAGCCATTAAGAGTGTTTCAGGCAGCAATGTGAGTGTTGGGTGTTACACAGGAACTCACAGGAAGGGCCAGAGAACAGAAAAAACCGTGCCAGAATTCAACTGCCCATATAAGGCTGATCAGCGAATTTCATGAGGCTGGCACTTGTTTCATTTGAAAAGGAGAAGATGCTCTGAAGTTAGCAGAGTGACACCGGTGCAAAATTAGTGTCAGAAATGGATTAACTCCACAGCAAAACCAAAAGCTGCGTGTCAAACCATGAGGGGAATTACAGGTGTGTAAAACCAGAGGCTACGCAGGGATGTGACTACATGAGTAAAAAAATTCCCTGTTGGAAGTGCCCGTTTTCCTTGCGAAAACAAGGAATTGCTCAGCCAGTGATGCACCTCCTCCTCCCTCTGTGTACCAGTCCTGCTTCCTTCCTGGGGTCCCCAGCTCTGTGCAGGGCTCTCCGAGGCTCAGCCCGTGGCTCCAGCAGTGACAGAGACACAGAGCGAGCAGCAAAGGACAGCCTGGGGATGACACTTCATGTTACAGCGCGGTGTTTTCACAGAGCCGGGATCCTGGCCGGAATCTTCGCAGGGCAAGAAGCGAAGGGCAGGACACGGAGCTCAGAGAACCAGAAAGATGCGTTTGGCAGGGAGGGCAAGTTTGTGCAGCAAAGCATTTCATAAACTCTGGCCCAGATTCTCCCCTGTGACTTGACCGCGCTCAGCACAAGACAAGGATTGGAGAACAAAGATGGCTTGAAGCCACCTTTATGCCTCTCCACTCGGCAGCAGCTGGGGACTGGCTGGTCCCCAGGGCAGGTTCAAGTCGCCTCAGGCTAGGGAAGCAGCAGGAGACTGCTAGAAAATAGCCGAGATGTGGCTGCACCTCCTTTGCAATTGGCTGTCACTGCTCCAGGAGGAGCCAGGAGGTGACTTGGGTGACACCACTGCCACAATAGAGGGTCAGTGTTCCCAGGGACCCCGAGCGTGAGGAGGGAGAGGGAAAATGTCAGCGCGGATGCTGCCGGGGAG
This sequence comes from Origma solitaria, assembly GCA_013397895.1. Classification (NCBI taxonomy): domain Eukaryota; kingdom Metazoa; phylum Chordata; class Aves; order Passeriformes; family Acanthizidae; genus Origma; species Origma solitaria. The sequence goes on from VZRL01003091.1 coordinate 615,513, forward strand.
GAAGGGCCATGTGGGGCTTATTTAGGAATAGAGGAAGCGGAGATCATCTGAATTCAAATCTGGTGAGCCACTCGCTCCAGTCAGTGTGTGTCCATGGGCACACGCCTTGATCTTTTCTGTGCCTCGGGGCAAGGCAACTGGAGAAGGAAAGTCAACTGAATTTCATTGGAATGATCAGATGCCGCTTCCAAATTGGATTTAACTCCAAAAACCAAAAGCAAAGTAAATATCTACAGACACGCATGCTCGACAGGGTCAAGAATTAATTTCTCAGGTATTTATATAGGGACAAGTCTGTCTGCAGGGTGGAGCAGAATCCCACTGAGGGCAGAAACCCTTACAGGGGAGAGAATTTGCAAAGGTGAGAACTTCAGCAAGTAGTTGAAAAGAAAAAGGAAAAGCTCTTGCCTGACAGGGGATTTTGGGTTTGCTTTTGATGAAATAAAATATAAGACCAATCCCAAGCACCTACACAGGAGAGAAACAGTTGAGAGAAGGTGCTCTTTGTGCATTGCTTACCCCCCAAAAAGGGTTTTTGTGAGCTGCTACAAGTAAGCACCTGAAAAAGGAGCCAAGTCAGACAGGAATGAGCTCCCCTGTGCTGTGCAATCTCCAGGTACCAAGATTATTCCATACAGTGCCATATCCAATTGCGACAGGGCCTGTTAGGAGTAATAGAGCCCCTGTAACTAAAGTGTTTTCTGTCCTCAAATCTTCCAGGAAACCGACGGAGGCACGAGAGGGAAAAAGCCAAGGGGAGAAAACTTGTTAGAAGTAAAATTGTATTTTCTTGGACATTGGAAAGGATGTAAAACTGAGCCAGAGGCCTCCAAGTCAGCAGCCATTTTAACATTTTGCAAGAGATTTTCATCTTTTTCCCCTACAGCTTCAGTTCTGCTGTAAACACTGAGTGCACCCACTATGGCTGTCAGCTGGGGAGTTTGCTTTACACTGAAGCTGCCAGGAGATAAAAAATACTTAAGGTAATGTAATTTTCAAATGGAAGGCATAAGGATTTTTTCATGACATCTGTGTGAAGAGCACAGGACACGAGATTTACTTTCAGCAAATCAATAAAAATAGGATGGATGCATTTGGGAACCAGGGAAAGCAAAGGCAGGCTGGTTCTCTTGTCGTTCTTATGGCAAAGCTGCTGGGGGCACAACGGGAAACCAACACCCTGCACTGTCCCAAAACGTCACTTCTTTTTATTAAGGATAAAATAAAATGATAAAAAAATATTATTCATGGGTTTATTGGCTTGAAGAGGCCAAAGCAATTTTTCAGGAGACCAGTGGTTTTCATGCAGTGGCCCTTCCTGTGCTGCAGTCAAATGATGATGTGCAAAGTTTCATGAAAATATGATAAAACTGTGCCAATAAAGCGACCAAAAATGAGAGAAAAAAGACACATAAGGTAAATAAATTATAGGAACACTCATTCATGCGTGCACACATGAAGACACTACACATATGCATCAACATATGCATTTTACATCGACAAACATGCTCACACACACAACCACATTTACCAGCACCACCTAATTTTGAAAGTATTTTCTTCAACAATCAACTGGGTGCCCTTTGCTTGAAGGCAAACACAAGCACAATAAATCCCTTACTGGTAGCACTGAGGAGGAAGCATTACTCCAGACTCTGGAAAAGCTCAGCACTGGTAAATTCTGATGAACACCATTACTGTGATTACTGCTTGGGCACAGATATGCCCGCCTCATTGTCATTTCTTATACTACATCAAGCAAAGGCTGGTGGGGACCTAGTGCTGCTGTCGCCCAACTGAATGTGACCTTTTTTGGGTGACCGCGCTGCGGTGGGGGTTTTCCTCCTCCTCTGGGAAAGCGTGAATTAAAAAAAAAAAAAAAAAAAGTGCAGACCAGAGGATGCAACGTAAGGTTTTAATAAGCCCAGAAATTAAATAGATGAGCTTTTCGCTTTTAAATGTCAGCGTTGTGGCTTCCCTGTCATTTGCACGAGGGAAGGGAAGGGGCTAAATATCTTGGGATGTGGGGAGTTTTAAAGCGCATAATGATGGCGATAAAAATCCATAATGTCAGTTGCCTTGTGGCAATCAACAACCATTTCACATTATGCTTGCATCTTAAGGTTTGCGGCCAAAAAACAGATTTGCCTGTGTCTCATTAAAATAACGAATGCAGTCCGAATGGATCTGCAATGATTCACTGTACGTCACACTAAATCACGACGCTCTTTGGAGCCAACTGACTATGGCCTCATTACTTTAGACAAAAGTGGGCTTGGAGGAAAAACTGGGGTGATGTTTTTTTGCTCAGCCATGTTTTTCCCTTTCAAATACTTAAGGCAAAAGAGCAGATAGTTGTTGGTTTTTTTTTTTTTTCCCATTGGTAGCTGAGGAAGGTTGGGTTATATTCATAGTACAATTCCGTATCGATACACACAGACACACAAAACATTAATGTTAGCATGGGGGGAAAGAGGAATTGAGCAAATACAAATGGCATTAACAGAGCAGATTTTAATGAAAGTGAATCACTGATGAATTGAAAGACTTAAAAATTAAAATAAGCTGTTAAATAATTTAAATGTAGATATATTTGAGCTGTTTCACCAGAGCAAGGAGTTTGAAAACCAGCATGCTCTCCTCCTCCATGTTGTAAGACCTTAAGTACTTGTGGTTTGTCTTCTGCAAGTCTTTGTTCTGCAAATTTCACTGCCTTAAGCGTATGAAAAAATAAATCCCTTTATTTTCACCCTGAATTAGCTTGACTGAATATCTCTATACATTAGTTTATTGTAATGCTAATAGTTAAGATTAATCTATTTGGCCTTAAAAAAAGTATGAGGGTTATGCTGAAAACTGTTCACTGTTTCAGGAATAAACATCAACTCAAATTTTGCTATTGTTAAGTGAAGCTACGACTACTTAAAACATTAAATGGATAATTTAAAAGCTGTGTGTATTAATAAATACAAATATAAATAAGAATTTGGGGTAATAGCTAAAAGAATTAATGTGAATTCTGATTATGAAAAGATTATATAAAGTCCTTGGTGAAAATCCTACTTTAAAACATATGAAAGAATGGCAAACATCTCAAATACATTATTTGTTTTGGTAATTGGTTCCATTTTCTCTTCTGCACATATACTTTATTGTAAAGAGAAAATGCTTGATATTAAGCTATTTTCCCACAAAAACCACATGCAAATGTATTTCTAATCTGATCACAAAATATGTTACATACCCATTTAGGTATTTTTTTATTTCAGGTAGGAGAAAAACCGCCTGAGAAACATTGATGGAATGACTGATTTAAATGTTACAAATCCCTGAAATTTTCATCTCCTTTTGAATGGAATGCCAAAGGGGATTAAAGACTAAAGACATATCACAAACAAATTTACATTATTAAAATTACTGTAATCAAGTGACTTTTCTAGCCTTAATCAGGATTAGTGAAAACAAAAAACCCCCCAACTTTTCTACTGTGCAATACTAATCAAAATTCTATCAAATTACAGATAAAATAAAAGCAGTCTTGGAAATTGAAAATATTGGTTGGCGTATTTTAGTATTGTTTAGAAGCCTTTTCACCTATTTAGATCAAAGCAATGATTTCTCTGCTGATAACTCACAGGGCAAGGAACAAACACAGGCAAAATAAATTTCAGTAACGCTGCAGAGTCCAACGTCTTGTTCTAAAGAGTCCATCCAAGGAACACACTTGATGAACATAAAGCTGCAGAAGTGCAGCACAGAATGCTTGGTTCTGGTCTCCTAAACTGTAAATGAAATAATTCCAGCTGTGGCTGGAGACCTGCTGCATGTGAGGGCTCAGCCCAGCGGGATGTGCAGTGACTCTCGCCGCTGATGAGCAAATTTGGGCTGAAGAGCCACGAAAGCTTTTAAGTGAAGTCTATCTCCACCATCCCTACACTTTATATACTCTGCAAAACTGATAGGGTAAAGGGATAAAGCTTGTGCACATTTTTCTGGGCCTCTGGAGCCTCTGAAAGGTGATTTGTTGGGTCAGAAACCACCGCTGTGCCGCGGAGCATCAGGCCCTGTCTTGCTGCCACCAACATCACCAACGGTGCCGATTTGCAGAACAGCACCAGGGCTGGGCCCTACCCTCGTTTCACACTGAAAAATGACAAATGTTCTTCTGAAATTATAGAAATGATGGAAACGATAGAAATGTAGATGTAAGGAACAATGCCAAAAAGTGACCTGAGAATAAGCAATCAGTTCCTAAAGTCTCGGAAATGCGCTCAGCACGCAGCAATATTCAGGTATTGTGACAGAATGCCACAAAATCAGTGGATCAAAGGACAAGGAAAGCTCATGATCCTCACGGCTTCTTTCCAGGAACTCCAACCGATTTAACTTTTTTCTGGTATCTGAAGTAGACAGCTGCCTTCCAGGCCCTCCATCTTCAAACCTGTTGCTTCCCTGCGTTTTGGTTAAAGAACATTTTACCTTGCAGGCTCAAGACTGCTAACGTTAAACCTGGGCTGATGCAGTGCCAGCTGACAGCAGTTTCCAATCCCCTGTTAGTGATATTATACATATTGGTTAGTAAAACCTTCATTTTGGTCAGTGACAAGAACTACGCAAGTTAAAAAAAGCAACAGACAGCAGGGCAGCATTTCCTCTTTCTGACACTTCTGGCTGCTCAGTCTTGAAGTTCAAAGAAAAACTAAGTGAGGTTAGAAAACAATATATTATATTTAATTAAAGTTGGCATTATGTTTTCTTCCAAGTATGAACATTATCAGGGTAATAAGTACATTAGAACACATGATCTGTATTTCAGTTCCATCTGAGCATACACAATAAATCCTTCTTGGGAAAAAAAAAAAAAAGCAGGCATCATAACAAGAACATTTGAGCAGGAAGAAAAGAGATCTTCAGTTTTTCTCATGTCCTCCGTTCGTATTCTCTGAAACACCAAATGGAAACAGACACTTAAAGCCTTACATGGTACACAAAATATGCCAGAGAAGGGGAAAAACAAATGACAAGTACAGCACCTCATTCTCAGGATAACCAAGCACATCCGCCAGGTTAGCAGTGATGCTTCACACACATAAATGCAACAGTCAGCTGCTCGTTTATCCCCTCCCAACAAAATCATTTTTGAGAAGTATTAGGCATTCACTTGGTAGCAGTTCTAGCAGCAGCTCAGCGCAGTGTAAATCACCTCGGAACAGATGCCTTCCTGTCACGGGGAGTGCAGGGATTGGAACAGGCTCCACCTCAGCCCGAGCTAAAACCCTGCAAGCCCACGGTGGACAGAAGCAGCTCACGGCACTGAACTTCCAGATTAACTGAGAAGTTGGTTAACTTTGAGCTTAGTATTGTTTGTTGCAGGAAGAGTTATGATTCATCTTCTTTTTCCTTTTGAACTGAAACCGCTGTACTTAAAGGTTAATTTAAAAAAATTATTTACAAGTGCCTTTAGTATTAATTTGATAAATTCTGCACTTGTTTTTAATACCTGGCCTTTTAACAGCACTTAAATAGTCAAGCTTGCTGTTCTCCCTATCAAGAAAAATTTGAATGCAGGTTTTTTCTTCTGTATTTGAAATTCCATACTTAGCCTCCTGAGATAATTTAATTCAAGGTGGGCTCTCGAAGAGCCTTCTGAACATTTCAAGGACTCTCAGAAGGTGGAATTTTAGGATTCCAGATAGATGTGATAGTATGAACAAGTGTTTACCCATGTAAATGAAAGGAAGAGATTTAAAACAATCACTGCACTAAAAGCTGTCAATCCAAAAATAGCTTGTCTCAGACTATGAAGAGCTTTTGGGCTCTGAAATTAGTGAGACTTCTTTTTTGGGCCATAATTATTTGACAAAGAAGCAATTACAAATTCCATTATTTTAAGCGTTAAGTCTTTAACCAAACCAAACTCAGATTAAACATTAAGCTGTTAAATACTTTATTCTCCAACTATTTTAGTTTTGGTGAAAAATGAACAGTTGAGTTAATCTGTATTTAAATATTCTCAACTGCTCAATCTTCCCTAATTTTAACCAGAAGTAATATATGTCTGCTTAACAATGATTCTCTATTCAACTGGCCTTGTTTCTTTCAAATATTTTCTAGCAACAACTCAGTCTGCAGAATTTTAAGTGACCTTTGCTGATCTGCAGTTTACAGTCATTTTTGCTTCCGCAGGGGTTTTGGTTGGCTTTTGCTTCATCAGACGCCTTTTAAGAGTATTTTCAAAATTTTCTTTTACAGAAAAAGGTACAAGAGATAAACTGTTCTGTGAAACTACTCCTTTTTTTTTTTTTTCTTTCTTTTTTTAATTACAGGAAAGAAATGAAGATATAAAAATGGAAATGAGCAGGAACCAGTTCTAAACATATGTTTTTATGAATAAGGCTTAATCACACACTTCGTTTTCCAAACACAAAAAGTCTTTTGGAAGTGTATTAATTAAAATTAAGTGCCATGGACAAGCGCTTCAGAGGGATGGCAGTCCTTTTCAAATTAGCATAACACTAGCGACAGGCATGGAAATTGGTTTAATAACCCTAAATAGTTACACCCCACTCCTAACACAAATGGCCATGGACAGCTCGAGCCCCTGAGGCTGCGACTGTACCAGTTTACATGGTTGCTCTGACATTGGGTGGGTATTTCCAACCCGAACAGAAAGCACTGAATGTACCTCAATTATTATTATTATTATATAATGACTAGTGAAGCATACAAGGCACCAAAGCGTTGAACAACATAAACCAGAAAAACCAAAGCAAACCAACACAAGCGACACCGAAAACTCAGCCAGCGAGAGACTCACTCTGTAACTTGTACGAACACAGTCAATACTGGTAAGAGATTATTAGTTCAGTCACGATATTAAGTGGCCCAAACCCCACATGTAGGTCTAGAGTCAAGCTGTAGACAGAACAGAAAACCGAGCCAAAGGGATAACCAGAGTGTTTAAGCGATTTCCTTCCCTGCCATGATTTCCATGGGTGCCCTCAGAGCCAAGCTCGCCGCTACAATAACCCAAATCAAACAGCACGGTCAGGGCACAGCATTCCCCAGCAAGTGCCAGAACACACGAGCTAAACCCCTACCTGCTTAACTCAGAGTCAGACAGAAGCAACATTTTTTTCTGTGCTCATGATTCAGGAGAAAGTGGAGGGAAAAAAAAAAAGCAAATCCCTGCTGATAAGGAGCTGAATATCCGCAAGGTTTTTCCAAGTATTCCGATCGCTCCCCTAAGTTCACACAGCTGCTCCTGCCGCGTCCATCTCTGCTTTACCTGACTCCAGCAGGGGTTTTGCAGGGACTGCCAGCTGGTTTTAGAGACGTAGGACAGAGAAAGTGGTTATTCATGTCTTTTATTTATTATAAATACATATAAATATGTTAAGTGACCTTTTGCTTTGTTTGTCATGATGAGCAACGACTTTGGAAAATCATCTGGAAAACTTAACCAAGCTGAGAAACAGGCAAACAGCAAGCATTAGCATACAATCACAGGTTCCTCTCCGTCAAAGAACGGGTTAATTATTTTGAGAAAACAAAAAATAGCATCTTACTTTGAAGCATCAATTGTTTTAGCAAGAGCACTGGACTTCCCCCCTCCCATGAGCTCTGACCAAATGATTTCCATTTGGATTTGCGGGTGCAGTCCAACCCCAGCTGGCTACAAAGAACACCCCCTCCGCCCATGATTCTGAAACATTGCATAGTTTGCAGCTGGATTTTGCTTCCCTCCCTCCTTTTATCTATTTTTAACACAGGTCGATCATGCCAAAGCAGACTCACTGAGGTTTCCATTTCCAGATCTCTCTCCCTCTCTGTTTTTTCTAGAGTTCTGTTTCAGAACTGCTCAAAAACTTTGTAGCGCAGAGCAAGCGAAAAGCAACATTACGCTCACAATCCACTGACAGCCTGGGAAGGAAATAACTCTACAGATGAAGTTGCATGGGGCGGGGGGGTGGAGAACTAAATAAAGTAGAAAGTGGGTGTTTTGGGGATCCACGTGAACTGCCAAATATTTCCAAACGGGGAGGGGAGGGGGGTATTTAAGAGAAGAACAAAAAAGAAAACCCAGACTTAACTGATGGAAGGAAGCCAGGGCTGATGGCAGTGGAAAGAAAAGTGCACAGGAAAAA
>VZRL01003091.1:624756-658309 GCA_013397895.1 Origma solitaria
CCAAACGTTCCCAAACCTTCCCAAACCTTTCCAAACCTCCCCTTCCCTTCCCTTCCCTTCCCTTCCCTTCCCTTCCCTTCCCTACAGGAGAAACTGCCAACACAAGCAGTGTCACCCCTGGAGCATCACCTCTGTTAAATGCACTGCCCCTGGAAGCTCAGGGAAGCACCAGGTGTTGAAAGCTGTGGGCATGGCTTGATCCAGCCATGGTGGTTTAGGTGGCGATGACAGAGGAGGCACCTGCTGTGCAGGGAGATTTCCAATGCAAAGGCCCCATCTATTCCCATTTTCTTCAGAGACTCACAGCATTCCTCCCTTCCATGTGCCCGGAAAAGGTTAGATCCATGATGACCCAGCTCATCTCTGAAGGGACTCTCTGCCTTCCCCAGCTGTGGGTACCAGAAACTGAGCATGACACTGGGGTAGGGAACAAAGCACACCATGGCCTGCAGCGTGGGAGGAATCATCACTGTGACTGGTGGAACCTCAAGGAGAATCCAAGGCAAAGGTGGGAACTGTGTGGAGATGGATAATCAAGATGACAACAATGATTGCAATCTTTAATTGCAACAGGAAGAGGTCCCAGTTTCTTTCTTTTCTAGACTTCAGAGACTGCCTCACATTACTGATGTTTATTTTACAGATAGCATAAGGGCATTCCAGGCTTTTTCCACACATGACATGTGCCTGGTCCAGGCCCCTCAAAAGTCTACTTAGAAAGGATGGGATGACTCCTCTGCAGTGACACAGAGATGTGAGCAGGTGGATATTGCCTGCAGGCAGATGCAACCAGTTGCTGCAGATGCACCTGGTAGGTTATCTGCTGTAGTAAACAGCCAGGGTGTTATGGTGACAAGAGGCTTGTTTCCGAATGTGGATTGTTTTTCTCAGGCCCTCTCCGAAGCGTAGTTGGCTTGTCCTTTTCCCATCACCTCCCTCTGTGCTGTGCGCTAACGTGAAATGACGAGCTTGTCTCTCTTCCTTCTCCACATCAGAGCCAGGAGAGCTGAGATGAGCAGTGACACATTCACCCTCAGCAGAGCTCACAGAGCTGCTGCCTGGATGAGGCCGTTCCCCTGCTCTGTGAGTGCACATCTGGGAGGTTGTGTTTCTGCTTTTTGGAGGTGTGGAGCACATCAAACTGGCTCTGTCCAAGCCTGGCACCAGAGTGTGCAGCAGGTTTGTCCATCATGCTTTTCACTGATCCTCTCTTATCTCACCTCCAGTGTTTGAATGTTACAATATGGTCATGTCTCTCTTTCGCTCTCCTTATCGGGTCTATCCAACCATGAAGACCAATTACTGATTTTAGTGACTTAATTGTTTTATGAGAATTGTCCCACTTAGCTACTCCTGGGACAGATCATTCTATATATTCCTGGTGGCACTCTACATATCCACTGTGACTTTCAAACGCAGGTGAGCACATCGTGACTTCTGCTCAACCCTGGAGCCAGTCCCACTCTTCAAGTGATAACAGACAAATGGAGGGATGTACCAGAATATCACCACTGGCATAAATAATTCCCATTAGAAAGACATAGAGGAAATTTTAAAAGCAGGATATTCCCCTGCTAGAAATTATTTACTTTTTTTTGTAACATGCCTTGCAATGAGAAGGACTAGTAGTGATAAAAACTTTAAGGAATTCTGGTTGTAAAGACATGCTGCAAGTATTGCCAGCTTTCTAAGAACGTCATGTGCATCTAAGTGGGCTGAAAATTAGAAGCAAACACTTCTCACACAGATTCTCCCATGGTTTATTAAACAGATTAGTTTTTCAAGGGTTATTTCAACACTGAAGGGTAGCTTGGGAGGTGCATCAGCTACAGGAGAACAGAGCAGGAGGATTTGGTGCTTTATATGTAATTCCGAAATACACAGCTGAGAGAAATAATTTGGAGCCTGTAGGAATCTGAAATCCAATCAGGTTTAATGTGCTACCAAAAAATGCACACTGAAGAATCTGCTTTGGACTTCACCCTCAAATTTCAGCTGTGAATAGGCATCTTTGAAAACACTCAACTTAGTTTCTCACTGAAAACTGAGAAACAGGAATTTAGACTTGGACGTGTTGGACTAGAACAAAAAGAAAAGGAAGACAGAAAAAAAAAAAATAGAAAGGAGTAACTCATGTGGAAGACCATGGCAGAAAATAAAATCTCTTCCAAGTGCTTTGGGGAAAAATGGACATATGCAGCAGGAAATAAATTTATCACATGTTGGTATTTGCCAGATGTAAAGTGGGATTTATTTCTTCCAGTGTTTTACATATTCAAAACATTTACAGGGAGAAAAGCAGGAACAGCACAGCCTGCCAAGGCCACTGCCCATCGTTTGCTGCTGGGCTACTCCAGGACTACAGCTCCCAGCTCCAGCTGCAGCTTGGAGACTATGCTCGTCCTTCCAGAGGAAAAATGTACATTTGGAGGTTGTAGCACCTGTTACTGCAGCAAGAGTTTGACTAAAATTTATTTCAGTGTTAATGCAAAGAGAGGGAGAAAATAATGGAAATAATTATATATTTTCTTCAATTCCAGCTGTACTTCTAAAGCCATGCGCCTGAACCAAATCGTGGATCTCCCACTGCCAGTGCACACTGTCTGCAAGTACAGAGGGCTGGAATGAGGTAGGATGAAGCTACAAAGCAAAAACCTTTACTCAGAGCTACACATTATCCATCTCAAAATGTGTAAGATTGATTTCAAAGACTGCCACTTTCATTAAAAAACTTGTTTAGATGGATAACAACATTTATGACCGAGAGACCAACTCACAGACAGATTTTTTTCCCCATAAGAAAAGAGGAGGGGGCAATGACGAGAAACGCGGCTCCAGCCTTATCAGGCACAACTGGATATTAAAAGTAGAACCAAACAAAACCTCTTGACCAGATCAGAAGGGAGGAGGCTTAAGAGAGACCAATATGCTCTGGTCGTGCGGCTTTTGTTCGGATGGTCTGTCCCTCCCGGGAGGCATGCGGGTTCGCTGGGATGGGGTCTGTCGGGATGGGGTCTGTCCCTCTCAGGAGCGGTGCGGGTTTGTCGGGATGGGGTCTGTCGGGATGGGGTCTGCCCCTCCCGGGAGCGGTGCGGGTGTGTCGGGATGGGGTCTGTCGGGTTGGGGTCTGTCCCCTCCGGGAGCGGTGCGGGACGGTCGGGATGGGGTTTGTCGGGATGGGGTCTGTCGGGATGGGGTCTGCCCCTCCCGGGAGCGGTGCGGGATTGTCGGGCCGGGGTCGGTGGCGTCCCCGGGGCAGGGCTGGCGGTCCCGTGCTGACATCTAGCGACCACCGGAGGGGAGCGGGCACCCACCGCCCCCGGCACCCTCCGCCTCCTCGGCATCGAGGCAGAGGTGGGCAAAGTGCTACAAATTCCGAAGGAAGCCCCAAGGCTGAGCGGCTCAGTAAGAGCCGTGGGCGCTAACGGGTGTCAGGTTGTAATCCCACACCTGTGCTGTGGATACAGGAAAATACATCCCTGCTCACCGCTGCGAGATCCTCGGGGTTTGGATCTTATATCCAGGCAAACATCTGGATTCGGATCTTTTTCTGCTGAGTACAAAAGGTGGTGGATGAGGGAGTTACTCTGCTGGAAGCTCACTGGAATTGCTCACTGGAATTGCTGGGTGAATACTCCATCCCCTCTGTGTTGCAGTAGGAAATCAGCAAGAAATGTGAAGAAAAAGTACAAGCTGTGGCAATGCCGTGCTGGTTTTGTGGCAATGCTGTGCTGATTCTGGCTGTTGGGAAATGGTTGGTGGATAGAGATGAGAACCCAAGGTGGGGAAAGCAGGCAGAGCTCAGCCTGGCAGATGTGTGCCAAACACACAGGTCTGGACTAGCCAGAGATCATGGAAGCATGACAGGAGCGCTAAAAGAACTGCAAAAGCGCAAAAAGAATTGTGTTTCTGCTGATTTCTTGTCTATCACTTGTCTATCACGCAACTGAGGCTTTGCTCCCAAAAATTCCTGAGGGATGCAGGAATGCACCATTTTTATTTAGGGGATTTTTATCTTATGGCTAAGGCAGAGGACTCTGGATATGACTTCTGTTCTCAGCCCTGAAGCTCACTCAGGTCCTAACAAGGAGTTTGATTCTGCTTATAAAACCTGCCTGAGAAATTAGGTGGGTGTGTGGACTCTATGCTTATGATCCTCCTGTAATAATAATTGTATATTCATGGTAATGTCAAAGGCAGTGAAAGCTTCCATTACTGCCTGATCCTGTAAAGGCCACTGCAATTTCTACAGCTTTTAAGAGCAGCCTGGAGAGCTTCAGTACAGCAAAATGGTCACTCTTGGATTGCTCTTCAGACACAAGTGATGAAAAAGCAAGGCTCCTGTCAGCAGCTGTCCATTCAAGGACCTAGAAGGGCACTTTCTGAAGCAGACTTTCAAAAGGGAAATCTTTGTGCAACTTTGAAGGTTATTTTGAAGCAGTTTATTCAAAGTTAGAGTTTGTTTAACAATTACAAGCCTCTGGGATAGGTTTTGCTCTGCTTATGTCACTCAGTCATACTTTTCCCCCTTCACTAGGTGGCAGCAAGAAGATAAGTATAGGGATTTGCAGGATTATTATTTAAAAAAAAATAAATACATTAAACAGAGAGTTTTCAATTGGTTTCCTGCTTGAATGGATTTCTTTAGCAATCCCTGTAGGCACAAAACCCTCAAGAACCGAACCAACCAGCAGCAAGCTGGTCAAGAGCAGTGCCAGAGGAGTCTGACACTGCTCTTTTCCAGAGAGGAGAGGAGTCTCGGCGTTGCTAAGGGTTTTGGTGAGTGTTTCGGCCGGGAAGGAGCGATTCTCTGGTCTGCAGTTCCCTCTGCTGGCACAATCTCTTCTTGCAGCAGCCGGGCTCGGAGGCAGCGCTGTCTCCGGCGGAGCGCACGGCTCGGGAGGAGGGACAGACCCTCCCAGCCAGCCTCGGATGTGCTGCGGGGCACGGAGACCCTGCCCCTGATGAGAACAAGGGAACATCGTCCTCTCCTTCCCATCTGGCTCATTTTAGGCTTGCAGATGGGATACAGGTGGTGGAAACTGGAGATACAGTTCTTGCTCCTCCCAAGTCCCAGTCTCCTTGTGGTGTTCCTCCTGCCCAGTCCTGAGACTTCAGCACTACAAAAAGTTCCTTGTGGCAGCTATAAGTGCATGGAGGGCCCTTTGCCCTGGCTAAAACCAAGTGCCAAACGCAGTCCTTTTCTATCCTAGAAGAAAGGTTGAAAACTCCTCACAAGTCTCCTATAAAACCTCGGTGCACCATGGTAACTCCATGGAAGGGCCCAAGGAGCAGCTGGGATCCCTTTCCCAGCCAAAGCCAAGGAGACAGCCTGGCTGTGGCCTTCCTTCCCTGCACAGGGGCTCTGTGACACCATGGGAAGAATGAAGAGTGCTGGTGGAAGCAGCAGGATGCAGAGGAAGGGCTGGGCTGACTGCTCAGAGCTGAACTGATGCCTTCAAGTACTTCTAGTTTTTTACTCTTCATGTATCTGTAAATTGCTGTGGTTCTGTGCTGCTTACAAAGTGCTAAAATCCTCTGTTCCCAGCACCTTTGGCCAAACAAGGCTCTCCGAATGCAGATCCAAGGACATATTTGTTGCCTTAGGGCCTGAAAATCTGTAAACAACTGCGGGACGGGGGAAGCAGGCCTGGGGTGGTGAACATCATCACCCAAGGGTGCGATTGGAGAATTAAGGGCCAATATGCTAATGGACAGAACTGATAAAAGGTGAAGGGCTCATGACCCAGTGTCCATTTTGGATGTAGTCCCTGAGGGGGACTTTTGCTTGCCCAAATACACCTTGAAGGCCTCGAATAAATTTGTCCATATTTTATACTCCTAATTTGTTTTGGCCTCTGTTTCAGGCATCAGGATGACTCTGTGTACTCACAGTGTGGCTCGGTCATGGCAGTGCATCGTCAGGTTGGCAACCATGGGCTTTGGTTTCTGTGCTCAGGCACAATAACGAGCCCATGTTTTCATATTCTCAAACCTTAGAGGCACGAAGGGAGGCGAAAGGGATTCTCCTGCTCACTGACGTCCTGGCTTCTCCCACTGCGTGTGCTTGTTTGGCGCTGGCACCTCTGCAGAACTGACCCGTGAGGAGAGAAGGTGATGTCTGAGGTGCTCGAGAGATCTGGATGTGACAGATGGCCCTGAAGGAAAATGAAAGGGGAAGGATGTTCCAATGGGCCAGGGCTGACAGTGGATGCAGGATGTGCCACAATTCACAGAAATGGGGCCAGGCTTTCCAGCAGAGGGTTTTTAGAGTAGGGCTTTGGGTACAGGATGATGTCTAGGCTCCTGCCCCAAACACAGATGCTTTGTTCTCTTTCCTGCTTTTCCAGAGGTTTGTGCTTCTCTGGGAGCTTTCAGTTCCCTCCTGCAATGTGAATATCCCAACCTAACGAGGGAGGGAAAACTTGGCTGCTCTAATAAGACAAGGGAGCAGTCGAAAATGGATTAAGAAAGGATTGAATGTGTCTTGTGAGAGCTTGGCTATTGATTTCTAACTCTCCCATTCTGATGTTATTGCAGAAATGATTTTCTTCTGCACTGTGCAGAGATTAAATATTAATAAATAGAAAATTAAAAAAAAAGGGGGAGAAAAAGACCAGATCCCAAGACATCCCACTGCACAATTAAAAACCAAATGAAGGATTTCTAGAATGAAAAACTTTATTTCCTGAAGTTTTCTTGAGCTCAGAGTAGAAACACAAGGGCTGTTGATGAGATAATTTGTAATGTTTCTGTTTAGTGTTTTGTAGCAGGGGCATGTGATTTCGAGCCATATCTCATTGCAGGAGTTTGAGGATAAAGACAGAATAAAAAAAGGGATGGAGATTTACTCAGATCTCATTCAGCAGTGACCCATTTACTCACTGATGATGAAGTAAGGGGGAGCACGCAGGTCTGCTCTGCCTTCACTCGCACTGCCTCCTGCAGCCATGCTCACTTCCATTAGGCTTCTATCTATTATTTAGCAGAGGAGATGGAAGACAAGGCACACCAAGGTGATTTTTATGTCCTGGACGTTTCATTTGCACAAAGAGTGCACAAGCTGCTGCTTCCCATGAACTCTGTGGTTTCCAAGTGGAGCCCACGTTCCCTGGGTGTCTGCAGGAGGAGGTGAATGGACAGGCTTTGCATGCAGCTCAGGGCTCCCGGCGCACACAGGCTGTGCAAGGAAATCTGCTCCCCACTTGGGGCTCTCCTAGGAGAGCTGTCCTGCCCCATCTTCCTCCTCATTCCATCAAACCAGGCACTAGCTGAGTGGAAAAAGGGCACAGCGAGAACCTCACGTCAAATTTCTTGCAAGATCAGTGTTTTTTCTCTAGCAAGATATTAGAAAATAGAAAAAGCAAATTAAATATGAAGGCATTTAATATGGATGACCATTCTTTTTTAAGGGAGTTGTAGCCATGAGAACAGGGCTAGTTAGGGTCTTATCCAAATCATTCCTGTGCTCTTCCAGCACTCTAAAAGGTTACTTATGTTGGTACATTGTCCAACAAATGCAGAGCAAAATTAGGGAATGCAGACAGAAGGGGTTAGGAAGAGGAAATATCTCTGTGGTCTCATGAGCACAACCAAAGGCAGGATGTGACCCACTGCTTTTCTCCAATTCTGCAACAGTCAGTGGCGTTGCTGGCTGATTTCCATCCTAATTCAATAGTTTTCAAGCTGCACAAGAGGTTTGATCAGAGTTTTACATCCCAAAGAGACCTTCTTTGACAGACTCATAGCTGGATATACCTTGTCTGCTCCTGTCTCTATTAATCTTTTTTAATGATCTCTCTTGAATCTCGTGGCTGTGGCTGGTTGGGGCTTTGCTGCTGCCGGCTCTCCATGGCCTTGATGCTCAGCTATTTCAAGTCAGCTCATTGACTTTGGATCTTGTCCCCACATTACTCATTTCATTATGGTCCTGCAGCCTTTCCTTTTTCTCCTCAGCAAGGTGAGCTCAGATGGAACTTTCAAGGCTGTGGAGAGAAAGCCAGCATTTGGATGGCAGAGGCACTGAGCTGTTTCTCTGGATTTAAGGGAATTTGGTAGGTAAATTTGTGTCAAATATGTGGACAAATGGAAATCTGGCCCTGGGCCTCAGATTCTGCTGCAGGGCTGAGCAGATGGGGCTCCAGACTTTAGGCTTTTACTGATTCACCGTGAGCCTGAAGTGGCCCAGGCCTGTGATATCAGTGGGAATCAAGAAGCTAAAAGCTTGTGGGACCCTGGTTATAAAGTGCTGGAGCTTCTGTGGCTGAAAGAGTGGCTCCTATCAGCAGAGCTGGAGTACCTCACCATGCACAATCTCAGTCTGCCCCGAAAATAAAACACCCCAAATGGAGCAGCGGTCCAAGAGTGCTCATAGAGGCCATTGTGAGGGATCAGCTGATGGCTGCCAGCCCTGCAAGCCACAGGAAATCATTACTTTCTGCCTTTCCTCAAGCTCTCAACTGCTTTGAGTGCTTCAGTTCCTTGTCCCCGAGCAAGCAGAGGTTGCAGTCCCCAACCCTGAGAGGAGCAAAGGATTGCAGAGCACTGCTGTGGTGGGGAGTGCTCCATCCCCTGCTCCTTCTCCAGTGCAGTACCAGCAAAAATGTGAGTCAATGTCCTTCCTGGGTGTCTAAAAAGAGCGTTTGCAGATTACCCAGCATGTCACACCCGGGTTTAGAAGCACCAGAAGGCATCATTTGGCAGACACCAGGCAATATTTAGTGACTACGGGAGCTATATATAATGGAATTACGGAGGGTGTGAGAAAGCAGCACCTCCTCCCATCTGCCCCCTTAAGGGACGCAAATGCTTTGCTATAATACTGTTCCCTGAGAGCTGGAACTTTAGCAAATAAGGGACTTTATTAAGTTGTTAATAAGATTTCATTTTCTCACTAATGCTGCGGTGCTACATTATTAATTTAAAACTGTATTTAGCCTGACATGCTAAAGTGCTAGGCCTCATTATTAATGCATAAACCCATGCCTCTGTTGTTTAATTAAACACCATGATTATGAAGTTCTGATGTGGTTTAATGATAGCAGGCTGGAGTGGCAGTACATTCCTGTGCTCAGATCTCCCCCATTCCCCCCTCCTGCTACTTTCCCCTTTCATTTCCCTTCAAAAGCACGAATGCAGTTGTTGTTCTGCTGAATAAACACCACATGACAAATGATGTTGATCTTTCCAAGGTGACAGAGAACTGCATTTTTATTTTCCTAGGCTTAGCTTATTATTGACCAGAGATTTCTCTCCTCCTTCTGTTAATGGCTCTGAAGGTAACTGTTTGCGTTCCCCCAGAAGACAATATAATCTTTGCTCCCAGTAAAGTCAACAGCAGTTTCCAACTGACTTCAGCAGGGCAGGGTTTCAGCCAAAGACCAGAAGAGACCTGGAGACAAAGCCCAGGTTTTATATGTCTGTTTAGACATGGTCATTTCTGAACACTTGTTATCTTGGAGATGGAGCTTGGTCCAGGGAAGATGGTGTTGTACTGAACCCCGTAAGAAATAATGGATCTCAACCAGGATAATAAACCCCGCGGACATTTTTTCCCCACCAAAATCCTTCTGAATTGGACTCGAGGGCTTTGCAGTCCTTGTTCCATGCAGCCCATAACTTATTGTATTCTCTTTGATGTCCTTTGCCAGGACCAAGGTTTTTTGGCCATTTCTAACAGATTTTCTGCTATGTATTCCCCTCCTTCCTCCCCTCAACATTTGGCTTCATCATCTTATTCCTCCCTGCTCCTTGTGATGATTCTTTCTGAACAGCAGCTTACCCAATCTGGCTTGCAGAGCCTCTTATTTTATTGACTAGGAGTAAAATTAAACATATTCTTATGTACTTTCCTGCTTAATAAGGATTTGCACAGATCAGCCCTCTGTGCCTTTGTTTCTCTCCACACCCCTTGCCTGTTTGTCTGTTCAAACAGGAGGTTTAGAGCCTCCCAAACTCTGGGCTCTCCTCTCTCTTCTGAAGGCAAAGGGGCATTCGCTGGAACCAAAATTGTACCCCAAGCGTTTTTTCAGCCAAGGAGGAAAGGGGACAAGGAACAAGTTGCATGACAGCACCAAAGGGTCAGGAGCAGTCATCATTCTGGCCATTTCTAGCAGGGCAGGTGAATTCCTTCTTTATTGCCATCCAGGTGAGTTCACAGTTGATAACCAATGCTTTGCTCAGCAGAGCCCAAATTCTCTTTTAAAATAGCCATTTGTTTGAAACATATCTCAGATTCTCTTTCCTGTACCTCTCAAAGAAGAAAATTGTTCATTATAACCAACTGTCCTTCACTTTCCTGCCCTGAGAGGGAGTGCACAAATCTGTTCTCTCCATGTGCAAATACAACAGAAATGTTACCAAGCTTAACTTCCTTTAGTAGATTATTTTTTTAAAGTATGTGTTCAGCAAAGTAACATTTCTCTAACAAAGAGATGACCTTTTTGCATTTATGTAGTGCTTGTTGCTAGGATTTAGATCTTTGCTGAAAGCTGTTATTTCTTTTAAGTACAGGAGAAAGTGCATTTTCACCTCCATTTGGGTAAACTGTCATTTTCTACTGTTCACTGCTTTTCTCACCATGGAATAATAATTTGAGGTTCAGTGGGTTTTTTGAGAGAATGCATTCCAGGAGTGTGGTGGGGCCTGGGAAGTCCTCCACATTTGCTGGTGGGGAAGAAAAGCAAGAGGAGGGAGAAGGTTTCTGAAATGTTTCAGGCTCCTGAGAAGTACAGTTGCTCAGCTTCTGCCATCAAATGATATTCAGTTTAGGAGGGTCATGCAGGTATTTTATAATCACACACAAAAAGCAGCCTGTGGGTAGCAGGGAAGCTGTACCTGTATGCACAATATATTATTTTTTGGTGGTAGCACCAGCATCTATAGGAAGCCACTTTAGGCAGATTTAAGAGGTTTCTGTCCAACCGTGATAGTGATGAATAACAGAAATAATCTAATATTTCTCTTTGTGTGGCTGTGTTCCCGGTGTTACTGCAAGTCATGCCATTAATATGGGATGCAGGAGGTGCCAGGTGACAGCACATGCTGTGGGCTGTGACTGAGGGGAGGGCAGAGTGACACACACGTGTGCAGATCCCTTCCCGAGACACAGAAATCAGTCTCACTCTGCCCTAAACCATCTCCTGCATTAGCTTCTGTAGATAGTGAGAGACTAAAAGAGTCCACAGAGAGCAACTTGACTCCTGAGGTCTCTTTTCTCTGCAAATCAAGCATGGAAAAATCCCTCAGTTCCTTGGAAACCAATGAAGACCCTGCCTAGTGGGGAGAAAGACCCAAACACTTCCAGCACGCGCAGCTGCACTTGCCTCCAAATAGAAACAGGCAAAGTCAAAATGTTCCCTACGAATATTCACACTTTTCTTGGTCAGAACTGCTCTTCAAACAGATGACTTCAGACGTTGGATGTGCTGTTTGCCAGTCTCACAGAATTTCGGGAGGCGGAAGGCAGCATCAGAAGCATTTAGGAATCACGTACAATAATTGGATTTATTGCTCTGTGCAGGGTGCACTGGGTGCTGTGCTGTCCCAAAGGTCACCAGGCCAGCTGGGATGGCAGAAATAGTCCCCCTTGCATCCTCTGTCCCTGTCTCACATGCACTTAGAAGAGAGCAATCACCAGTTTCTCTGCAATTGAAACAACTAAAATTAATCAGGTCTGAATCCATCCAGCCTGACAGACCATGAATTCAGCAGGATCACAAGCCCTTGGTTAAGCAGGCCCTGAAAGTCTATCAGAAGTTTATTAGTATGGTAATTTATCTGGGTAAGCACATAAAGATGCTAATTGAAATGCTTTTTTGGCATTGTTTCGTAAAGGCAGAGAGGCTGGCAATTTTCTAGGAAGAAAAGTAGAGTTGTCACTTACATTTCATCATTTCATAATGCTATAATTTAATTATTTTCTTTTTATTTATTTATTTATTTTTAAAATTTTAAGCATAAAGAACAAAGACCTTGATACTCCAAAGATTTGGGGCTCGTGCCACGTCTGGTTCTGGCCCTGATGCATGGAGATAGATTGAATTAATCAAACTTCTTCACACTGCTGTTTAATCGGGTTTACAATTAGCTGAGGGCTGCCGGTCTCCCGGGCCTATCAGCTCTAATACAGCAGCTCTGCAGCCACACACTGGGAGTGCCTTACACACCAGATTGTCATAATGTGGCATGAAATTAAAGCGTGATGTTACTTGACAACAGAATTTATATCTCTCCCTCCCCCGCTTTCTTCTCCTTACCCAAGTCCCTACCTAGAGATAGGCCTCCCTGTTGAGCTGCACCCACCTGCTCTGAGCTACACCACTGCCTTCAAAAGAGTTTCTGATGCCATTAAACCAATCTGTGTTCCTCTACGGCCACTCTGATATTCCTCCCTTTCAGTGGCAGATTATTTGGCTGTGAGGAGCTAACAGGCATAGAGATCTTAACTTGTTTCAGTTCTTAACTCTGGTGGATTGATTTTGCCTCTCTTCTTTCTCACAGCACTGGTGATGTCCACCCTACCCAAACCCGATCCCATTTAGACTGGAAAAACAAAGAGAACCTGTTTTTCCCATCCCTCTTGGCAAGCAGCATGGATGCACAGCTAGGAAATGGGATTTATAATTCCCCCCTACACAAACAAGTCAAGATCTGGTGAACAACACGACCAACAACTACTAATTAACTGGCTGTTGATGATTTTGTGTCCTTCAGTAAACCTGTTGTAGGAAGGGCTGGAAAGGAGAACATGATGAACCCATAAGGAAGCTGGAAAGAGGCGAGGATCAGGCTGAGCTGGTAATGGAGGATGTTATTTCCTCCTCGCACTGACCTGGAATCCAATCCAATTCAATGCACACCTTAGAAATCCATGGGTGGATGATGAAATGCTCCCTGCAGTTGAGAGGAAAGGGGTGGAGAAATGTTCCTGATGTTGAGGTTTGACTGTGGGATAATCTCCAAAGCTGGGAGGTGCTGGAATTCCATGGACATGGAGAGCCCCACGTTGAGACAGGAAACCTGGGCAAGGACGTGCGTGGGACCCAGCCCTGCTCCTGCTGGAGAAAATGAGTGAGGCTCCTGCACAAATCAGCTCTGGCCTTTGATCACAGTTTGGTTTCTGCTCCCTGGGCTCTCATGGCTTCTCTGGGTCGGGGCATGATCAGACCCACTGGTGGCCTCGCCCTTCAGTGTGTAATGATGGATTCTGCTCATTAGGTCTGTGCATTTTTCTGCCTCTGATACTGAACTGAAAACCAAATCATATACACGGAGCAGCACCCAGAGAGAGGTGAAAGAGGTGAGATCCATGTGAAACAGACGTAATTGTATCTCCTACATTCACTTCAGCTGTATCTGCTGCTTGAAATGGCACAGATCTACAATCCTGAGCATTATTTGGACATAAATAATCAGAGTAACCTTCATTTAGTTATCAAACATGGGAACAAAATGAATTTTGCTTATAAACCCTCCCAAACTCTTTAAACCTCTGTCTCCTGCTGCTCTCCAGTTTTTTTCCCTTCCTGCATGGTCCTGAGCATCTCCCAAGGAGGAAGTGATTATTCAGAAAATTGATTCTGCTCCCATTGAAGGTGATTACTTCCCCCATGCTGAACTCCACAAAAGCACAATCAGGTGCACAGCCAAGGTAGTTTGAAGCATTTGCATCTTACACAGGTTGGCCTGCAAACACCTGTAGTTTTCCTGGCTGATAGCAGCCATTGATGGGCATAGGGGGTAGGGAAGAAATCAGGGAACTTTAAAAAGCAAAATTAAAAAAAAGAGGACATTTTTCTGATTGAGAAAAATCAAGCTTAATGAACTGAGATGAAATTATTTCCTCAATTTACTTGGACGTCTTAAATTAAAAGCAGAGTGCAACCTCTGGTTGCAAATTGCTGTAAACATTTCAATCACTCTCTAATTCGTGGTAAAAGGGAGGAAAGGCTGGACTATGAAATACTAATCAAGGATCACTCCTGGGAAAGCAGACTCTTTGTTTTCCATTATTTTTTGGGGAACAGAGTGTCTAGGGCTGTCACTTTACAAAATTACATATAATATATATGTGTGTGTATACATACACACACATATATATATAGATATGAATGAATATTTATGAAGAGTTTGCTAGTGACAGACCAGGCTGGCCCTGCAGACCCAAAGGAATTAATGTAAATTCCAGTCAACCATGAAAACCCACTAGAATTGAAGTGTATTTCAGCATGGTGGATAAAGCACATCAAAGAGCAGAATTTCTATAAGATAATTACACACAATGCAACTCTAATCACAGAAAGACTGTGGATATTGCTGATAAAGCGTAATAAATCTTTTATGACTACGCCTTGTTCTGCTGAATCAGCTTTCTGTTTCTATTGCACTAAACCCTAGATCCCTGCCCTTATTTATATATTTACAATTTTAAAAAAACCACATCAGCTAACAATTTACCGTAGATTCCATGAAAGGTTTGAGCTTATTTAGATTTCTGTTGTTGCACTTATTGAAGCGCAGTGAGATCAACAACGACAGATATTCGTCTCTTCTGTCTGGCAAATCTGCAGAAATAAATTGTCTATAAGATGAGAACTCCCCTTTCCCTGGTATTTCAAGAAATTGGAATAATTTCAGTTTTGACAGCTCGAAGTGCTCAAAATTCAGGCTCCTTCCTCCATAGTCTGTAGCAGACTCACAGAATGGTTGAGGTGTCAGAGACCTCTGGGGATCTCATTCAGGTCCCCTTGGGCCACCTCAGGGCCACCTCAGTACCATGGCCATGTGTATTTTGAACCTTCCCAAGGATGGAGACTCCACAAGCCCTCTGAGCAACTGTTCCTGTTCTTCACCCTCACAGGAAAATGAGTTTCCATGCATTTAAACAGAATTTCCTGCGCTTCAATTCGTGCCCACTGCCTCTTGTCCTCCCGGTGGGCACCACTGAGAAGGGTGTGGCTGTTCCCAGCTTCCCTCAGCTGCTCTCCCCTTACTCCAGGTGTGAATCTGGGGACAGAGCCAGCCCTAGCAGCAGTGACCTGTGCCAGGGGTAGGGTCTGATGCTGGGAACACCCCAATTCTACATCTGTAGGGCAGCTGGAAACACAGAGCCTGCGCTCACCAACTATTTCTTGCCTGTTCTTGGGGACTCCTGCATCTCACTGTGGGTCTTGCTCATTTATCAGAACATCTGGGCACCAGCAGACAAATTTATGGGAGGGCCTTTACTCTTCTTTAATCAAGAAGCAAAAAGTTCACCTCCTTCATGGGAGCTTTGCCCTTCATTTATCTTTCTGGCATATGGGCAGCAGAAGGTCTCTGCTTCTGACAGAGTGAAAGAGTCTCACATGTGGCTTAATTACAGTAAATTATCAGCAAAGGGAAGAGGCTGCAGGGGGACAGCTGAATCCCACCCATGGGTTCAGGGAACGCCTGCCCAGGGTCTCGGTGCTGTGCCACATTTCACAGGGACACTTTGCTCCAGCCCAGAGGACAAACTGCTCTGAGAAAAGTCCATCCCCTGGTGTCTCCCTGGGCTGGGAACTTTTCTGGAAACGACAGCATGGGAATTGTCTGGTTTCTCAGCCCTTTTGAGCTCTGATGTCATCAGAGCCTTATTTATATTATCAGCATCACCCTAGTTATCACCCAATGGGAGGTGCCTTTGCATGCAGCTCCCCAAAATGACACCAGAGACCATGTCGGGATGATGGAGGGTAGCAGAAAATGTTCTTCCTTCGCCTGATTTACATCACATCTTTGAAAGGGTGTCCCTCCTGCGACAGTCTGAAGCGAATAAACAAAGTTCCTGGGGAAATGGTATGCAGTGTTCAAACACTTTGCTGAACTTTAATGTTCTGTAAGTTGTAAGGAAATGACTACAAAAGCCTTGGAAGAGCAAAGGAAGAGAGTTAGCTCAAGGCAAGGTGATATTCCCTCATTAAAATCTATTTGTGCAAAGTTAAGACGTCAAAGAAATTTCACTTGTTCCAGGAGGGAATGAAAGCCCATGTTATTAGTGATCAGAAGGGACTTGAGAGTCCTATTTGCCAAAGAGGAGGGTGTAGGGAAAGAAAGGAAAAGAAAGTATTTGAGCATTTAATGCTATCTCAGAAGAATAATGAATTCAACTGCCTTAAAACAACAGCTCTATGGATCATAGAAAGTAGTTTTAAGGGGAAAAAAAGTCTTCTAAATGTGGGCTGAGATTCTGCGTGCAGTTTTTAAAGCCATACTGCTGAACAGAGATGCTGACAGTCCAGTCCCAAGGGCAACCAGCCTTGTGTCCCTTCACCCATTTTATAGAGGGTGAATGAGGTTGTTAAAGACTCAGTTATTAATTCTTAGATTATCTGGATGTGTGCTTGTGTGGGTGGTGTGTGCTGCAGAGCCATGGGATCACAGGCAGGGTTAGAATGAGATAGTTAGCATTAAACCTTTTCATAAACTTTTCGTATTTTCACTGCTCAGCGAGGACATCTGGGGTTTTCACAACTCGAGAACCAAACCCTCCTCAGATGGAAGCCCTTTTTTTTGCTGTTGATGGTGGTTTGACCCTGTAGACGCAGGGGTTTGGCAGAATCAGCATTTGCACGTGCATTCAGAGTTGTCTGAGCAGAAAGTGGCTTCCAGAGCTGTCCAGAGAAGCTGTGGCTGTCCCTGGATCCCTGCAAGTGTCCAAGGCCAGGCTGGATGGAGCTCTGAGCAGCCTGGGATAGGGGCCAGTGTCCCTGCCCATGGCGAGGGGGTGCAATGAGATGATCTTTAAGGTCCTTTCCAACCCAGGCCAGTCTATAATTCTATAATTCCATGACTCTGTGTGGCAAGGAACACCTCGCTACTCCACGACTGGTACCTGCTGAGGCTGTCTGCAGAGCTTCCTGCCTGTTTTTCTTTCTCTTTCCCTGAGAAACCACCACAAATCTCTGATCTCTGCCTGCGCTGGGCTGTCTGTCTGTTTTGACAGCTTCTTTTATCACTGGCAGCCATGTGAGGAATGACCATATTAAAAGGTGAGGCTCTCTTTTTGTGCTGATAGTAGCCAAAGCCCTCCCCCAGTTTTGCATTAATGCAGAGTGGTGATGTGGCCACGGGCTGATTGCATTTGCTAATGTTAATCACCGAGGGGCCAGGCAAGGTGAAGAAGTGAACTATATTTTATTCAGTTTGACAGAAGGAGGAGTCGAATGGAAATGATTTTTATCTCTGGTTGTGGCCGAGCTAAATTAATGCTACCTCTGGTGCTGGAAGGCTCAGGAGAGCAGATGTCTGTATTTTATGTGCTCTCCTCGGTTGGGGCACCCAACTGCCCATCAGCCTGAGCATTGACTCAGGGACAAAGCTGCTCCCTGTCCCCAGCTGCAGGGGCTGAGCAGCCTGGAGGATGAAGATGTAGGGAGAGAAGCCACGGTTTATTTTGCCTGCTTGAAACAAAGACAAGCCACCAGAGCTGAATTCCAGGTGTTGGCAGGTCCTTTCCCATGACATGTACAGAGGGAAAGCAGGGAGGGAAAATAGCTTAGCAACTCTTCAGTAGAACACTAATTAATTGCTGAGCAGCAGTGATGATCACTACCCTGCCAGCAGTGCAGATCTCTGCCTGTATTGGTTTTATCTGAGGAGCTCTGCACTCTCAGACCAGGTAAATACAGCTGTGTGTTGGGTTGCTCCCCAGGGTCAGCCAAACCTTGCTGTCCTAGGACCACTGTAAGCTTTCAAGGTTTAAATAGGGGCTAAGATACTGCAAGGGATGGCAGAGCTGCTGCTGTGCCCAGGTGGGAGGGAGGGTGACAGAAGCCTGGCAGGGACCCCTTGTCTCTCACCTCTCTCCTAAGGAGCTGTGGGCTCCTTGCCATGGGATCCAGGGTGCCCAAGGGCTCTACAGGGGACTGGGAGGATAATAATCAAGGCCTGACCTTACCCAGGCACCAGAAAACCTTCCAGAAAGCCTCTCATCTCGCATCCTTTTTCTCGGAAAAGCATCTTGCATTTGCTTCTTGGAAACAGAAACACCGGGCTAATGACAGTGAGGTGAAAGCAGAGCAGTCCCTGGAAAGAGAGAGGATGGAAGAGGCTTAGTGAAATCCACCCAGTGAAGGAAGGAGAGATGGGAAGAGAGGGAACAGGGAATCAAATGTGATAATTGGCAGAGCGTGGTGAGCAGTGCCACCCACACAGCGACGGGCGGGATGTTGGGAGCTGACGCAGGAGCCACTGCAAGCACATTTCCATGTCTTTATTCTCCCTATCATGCTCCTCATTTCCAGGTCTGATCAAGCCTGACTATCGTCACCCCTTTTTCTGTAAAGACACCTATTAATGTTGACAGTTGAGGTGGCTGGGGGATGTGATATTAGTACTGACAAATGCTGGTAATTTGCAAGCAGTGTTTTCCCTCTAGCACCAGTGGGAAATCACCTAACCTTTGCCAATAATTCTCAACATAACTCACAAAATCTCATCTTCTATCATTATGAGGAGCGGCATTTCTGAAAATTATCAGCTTCTGCTTGAATCTATCCATGCTAGACTATACAGAGGAGGTGATATTAATCAGTGTGTGAGGCCCACTGTAGTATTAAGGATTCTCTTACAAGATCTTTTTGCCATATGCTCTCTGATATTAAGCATACTTGATTATGCTTTCAGATAGTTTTTCCATCCTGTCACACTGGCTTTAACTATTTTTTAGCTGTTGCTATCAGATAAAATTTTTTTTAAACCGTAATTTACTTAACATGTCTGTGGAGAGCACTTGTGTGTGTTTATGCTTTGAACCAACACTGATTAATCAATAGCTGGTGGATTGGTATCAGTGTAACAGGCACAGATTTGAAGGTTGCAATGGGGACAGTGAGCTGAGCATCTGACCTGCCACACTGAGCATAAGCAACAGATTTTCAGAAGTGCTGAGCCTAGGGCAGCTTCTTTGGAGAATACATTGAGCTGTTGGCCAGTTAAGTCTTTGGCGAAGCTTGCCTTAATTTTTCAATTGAGAATATACAAAGCAACCACACTGATAGAAAATATCCCGACACCTGTGCTGAGCCAAGGAGCCTCCCGAGTTCACACACAGCCTGAGCTTATTTTACAGAAGCTGTAGCCAAACAATGCTGATAGCAACTGTCTTTAAAGTGGAATTAAAATGTAATGAGGGTGGGAGGCAGGGACGAGCTCGCATGGACCATCTGAGCTGTTGCAATTCTAGAATTCATCAGTGCCGCTGAAAGCGGAGAGCGGCTGTCGTGTTATTGATGCAGGCGGGGAGCAGGTTATTGCATTATTGACATGCAGGAGGTGGAGAGAGATTACCATGTTAGCAGCGGGACAAGAAGAGAGATTATCCAAATGCAGTAAGTCATTGTTACAGCAAAGATATTTTTCCACACCTCCCTCTGCCCCCCACACTCCTTATCCCATCCTTTCCACCTCCCGCCTGCATAATATGAAAGGTCGGGAATATCCAGGCAGATGGCCGGGAGGGTTTACAGAGAGGGGATGCCTTCTTTGGTCATTTCTCTGAAATGGTGATTGTGCCTGGAAAAAAAAAGGGAAAGCATTTGGGTTTTCTGACTGGGATGAAGTCACCTGAAAGCCACTATAGGCAAGGGAGAATTTGGGTGAGGAGATGGTGCCTTTCACTGACATCTGAGCTGCTCTATGTGACAGCTCTGAGAGGCACAGCTGCATCGTAGGCACTGCAATAACTAGGGGATAAATGCCACTGGATTCCAGCTTTTTATTTAATAAAGAATTTTACTTTTTTTTTTTTTTTTTTTTTTTTTTTTTCTGTCTAGAAGGGGCAGTAAACTTTTTGAGGAGGCAACGCATTGATCCTCAAAGGACTCTGATCCCTCATTGTGAGAGTATTTATCTCTCAGGATCACTTATTTGCTTGTAGATAACACCTGTCTTCTCTTATATTTCAGCTCCCTGGATTCAGTTCTGTCTTCGTCTGGAACTGCCTGCTCTTAGAGCAGGCATCTTAGTACCAAACCCTAATTGAGTGAAATTAAAACCCACCGCAGAAAAAGTGACTCAGTATGTAAAATATCCCCCCTGGAAAATGCATCGAACTGTTCATGCTCAGAGAAGTTCCTGCCAGGATGCCTCATGGATACTGTGAATTTTGGAGCTGGCCCGAAGTGATCAGCTCATATCCTCTCAGATTTAATTGGGTTACAGGGTGACTTCTGATCCCTGATCCCCGGGGAAGGAGCCACAAAGATTGCGGCGTCTGCAGCAATCTCATCTGTCCACGGCCGCAGTCAGGGAGAGAAGAATGGCTGCTTAATCAGACACACAATCTAAAAATGTCACATTATTATTTATGAAGTATTTAATAATCACACCACAATCATTGGACGCAGCGAGGTGGAAAAAGAAAATGTAATTTTTCAAATAATATATTTGAATTCTGTTATTTGGGGAGGAAAAAAAAAACCCTAAGTAAATTATTTCTTTTAATTTGAAGAATTCAGCCTGCGCCAGTCTTGCAACAACGCCTCATTTATGTGTGGATGAGAAGTCACACGCAGCTGGGGCAGTGTGGAATTCAGCAGTTTGTATGAGCGTGGTGTGCCTTTCTGCTGCACCTTTTCCTTGCTCTTGTGAAACCCTGCAAACTTTGCTCAGCAATGCCCCTTGTCCCTAAAAAGCAGCACACTGGGAAGTTCAAACCTGGCTGTGATGTGAATACTAACAAAAATCCATAGCTTTTAGATAAAGCTGTAGGATAATGGCTTTTCCAGCTGGGAAAAAGAAACAGCTCTATCACAGAAAAACACTTATTTATCTGCCCCAAGGGTGGCTGGAGAGCAAAGTGCCCGTGAAGAGATGTGGGTCTGGAACCCGGATGGGTGCAGGGAGCGTTCCTGCTGTGGGCATGGATTTCTGTGACGCTGGAGAATGTGACTTGTCTCACAAGAAAGGTGAGCAGAGCACTCACTGTGCTTGCTGAGGGAGAAGAGGGAATACAGAGAGGTTCTTCTCAGACAGAAATTAATCTGAGACAATGAATTGGTGTAATTTGTAATTATTAGAAAAGTATGTTTGGTTATGTCTGTATGTTCCACCTGCTATCTTTTCTGCTGCTATCTTCCCCCTCATTGACCAAGGAAAAATTTTGCAGAAGAGAGCTAAGCTCAGACATATAAACCCTTCCCCACCCTTGCTGTTTCACATCTTTCTTTCCAGACTGGCCTTGCCTTTGCTGGTGCCTTGCTTCACTCGCCCATTTTCCGATCACTGCTGGTGTTTGGAGCAGGATCCTCTGAGGAGCTGAGCAGTTCCCTGTCCTGTTGCAGGAGCAGGGAGTTCTGAGCACATCGTTCCCCCAAGGCTGGCACCTTTCGCTGCCTCCTGGTCTGTGTGCCAGCACGATCAGCAATCAAACAGTGTGGGGATGGCAGAGCCCAGGCATGTGGTGCTGCTCAGGAATTCCTGCTCCCTCTGTTGGCTGCCTGGCTCTGGAGCCATGGAGGGAAAAAAGAAATTTTATTAGGTTATGTCAGGCAGAAACAATCTCTCTGCTTCTAATTGCTGGGTGACCAGCAAGCTAATTTTGGAGGTGACTATAAAAGTAAATTTTTTGCCTCAAGAGGACCCCCAAGCTGCTTCTGAAATTGGTGTGTTGTGGATAACTCAGGGAATTAGACCTTGGTTCATTTAAATGCTTCAGTCTGAGTCGTGTGTGGAGGAACAGCTCACGTCTGTGGGCTCAGGTCTGTGCAAACTCGAGCAGTTTTGGGGACCTCCAGCACACCCCTGGGAAAAGAGCCTTCACAGTGATGTGGGACAGGGACAAAGAAAGCCCAGGCCCAAACAGGTCTGTATTCCATATAACTCCCATGGATCATATCATCCCTGCTGATTAATGCAGTGCAATCAACAGTTTAATATGTTACTACTAAATACGTTAATTATATTATTCCTTTCTGACACTGCAATCACTAGATTTTTATGCTTTGATGCTAAATCTAGTAAAATTTTAAATTGGAGTAATTAAATAATTAGCTGTAATATGTGACAAGCCAACAAAACGATTGCTGTTTTATTATTTTTGTGGTGACAATGTTGCTTCTGTTTGTGTTCAGCCAGCCAGGCCTCAAAAGGAGTTTACAGTCAGAAATACCATCCTACTTCAGACCTGAGATCTCTGCCAGAGTCAATTTAGACTGAGGGAAGTAATTTGTATTGTCTTGAGCTCCAACAATAGCTCTCCATGTTTTTATGACTTCTCTGTCTTCAAGATGTACCTCACCACTCCCTCTCCTTAAGAATTATTTCTCCACTTTTCCAAAGCTCTACTGTCCCTAATGGCTTTTCCCTCTCCGTTTAACCTTACACTTCAGTGCACTTGTTTAGGCTTTTATCTTTGGTTCAGGGCTCTGGCTGCTTTCTGCATGCCTTTTTTTTTCTTTTTTTTTTTTTTTAAAGTATATATATTAGGCACACAACACATCCCTGTGACAACCAGAAAAAGGAATATCCCCATTTCTGCCTAAGGAGCTCCTCCTGGGGAAAATGGGTTGGGCGAGGTTTCACAGCACAGCACTGGCGACTTGAAATGTATAAAATTGGACAGCCCTGCGAGAGAAATAGATCTATCAATGCTGTGTTATGATAAGCTCAGAAATCAAATATCACTTTAGAGGAGCAGAAAGATTGGCAGCACAGGCTTGGGTTCTTCTTTTTCATTTTGCCTCTATCACTTCTTCCACTCCCTCTGGTTCTCCCTCACTCTCCTGTTTATTTATTTGTTCCTCCAGTGGCACACAACATGCTTGGGATGTGACTGGTTGCAGCAATGATAATTACAATATTTTATAAATCTTTAGGGGATCATGGAGATTTTTAAATTGACAACTGAGCAAGGTCCTGCTAATGAGGATGTGAGGTTTAAACTGAGTCCTTCTTTGCTTGTTTGTTAGTTAATTTTAATGCCAACCTGTATTTCTTGCAGGTTACCAGGAGAAAATCCTGCTTTTGTACATTATTCAGAACCCTTTTGATGGGTAGGGTCCTCCTAGACCACAGGATTTGCCCCTCGTGCACACGTTCTCCTGTTTCCAGCAGCTTCTTCCAAAACCAAGAGCAGCAGTGATGTGTTTTACAGCCCCACAGAGTGTGAGGAGAAGTGACAAGATTTTCCTATAAATATGATTCTAATCACACAAATGTGCAAACCCCTTAGGAGGGATCCAGGTGAATTTCACACTCTGTGATAGGTTTTCGTTGTTGTTTCATTTTCTTGTCCTTTTTTTTTTTATTACCCCCCCCTAATTTTTTACATCACCGCAATTTCTGAGCTGCACCTCACCTTTTTTTTCTCGCAGACAGCTCAGGCTATGTCCCCAGAAAAACAAAAAGGATCTAAATTAAACACTTCACAGCAATGCAGCACTTTACAGCCTTGAATTGACTATCAGTCCTCACACTCTCTCTCTTGGCCAGCAGCAAAAAAATAGGCTGTCCCCTCTAAAATAAGTGGAAAACAAAGCAAA
Organism: Origma solitaria; assembly: GCA_013397895.1. Lineage (NCBI taxonomy): Eukaryota > Metazoa > Chordata > Aves > Passeriformes > Acanthizidae > Origma > Origma solitaria. The sequence goes on from VZRL01003091.1 coordinate 648,261, forward strand.
AGATTCAGGTTACCTCTGGATGCCCAGCAGCACCATCAGGTTTAGTGGGCTTGCATTAGGGGTTAATTTGGCTTAAAGACATTCTGGTTTTTTAAAAAATAAGCCTCCAGTTTTCCTCTCGTCCCATCCATGCTTTTATTTGTTGGGCAGGAATGACCCCCATACCCCTGTTAAACACAAAACTGCCGAGCCTTTTGCTGTTGATATTTTTTGAACACTGCATATATTCCTAATTTCAAGCATTTTACATCAACTATACGTGTCTGGCATCATTGCTCCCTGAGATGCTGCTTGCTGGGATATGAATTTTGTTAGCTTCCCTGGGGAAAATTCATTCTCTCACTTGTTTTAACTTCTTGTTTTAATCTTGAAAAAGAGCAGTAGGGAGTAACCTTGCAAAGTAAGATGGATATTTAAGGGGAAAAAAAAAAGTAGTAATTGTTGAGCAGGCATTTTATATATATATATAAGAAGCACTATTTTAAAATGTTAGAAATTTGAGTATAGAGACACTGAGATGGATTTTTAGCAAAATTAGTGGAAACCCAAAAATAGCACTGTAGGAATAATTAAGGCACTTTTCCACTCACTCCTTAGGCATTTGGTAGGCTTGGCTCTTGTACAGCAGGAGCTGGATATCATTGCAGGGGGAGGGCTGTAAAGTAACTTACACCAGGTGAGGTCTGATGAGATGTAACTTAAATAGGAGCCTTTTAGGGCATGTTACAATAGCTCTACCTTTCAGCCCAGTGCAGCAGCCTGCTTGCAAAGCAGTGGGATTTATTGTCTGTCACCTCCGGTGCTATTTATATGGGTAATTTAATTTAACACCAGCAGGAGACTCCAAATAACTCTCCCCAGCATGGGAAGAACAATAACCTCGAGTGCATATTCGCAAAAAATTTCTGACCTGCAGGGCTGGCCAGGTTTGGGAGGGGATGTGCCTTGCTCTGTTTGGAGGAGAGCTGAAGGCAGATATGCCCCTGTCCTCTTTCTGTTTTATTTAAGGGCTTTCCTAACCCTCCTTTCTCAGAGCTCGATCTCCAGGGCTCATCCTGTCCCTGCCATTTCTTCCTCCTCGCTCTTGCTTTTGCTGTGTTACATTAAACTGCACAAATCACACCTCCCTTTATGACCAAGCCTCTATTCTGGATTTTGTTTTTTTTTTAAATACACAAATCCAGTTTCAACAGCTGACCCAGGAGCAGAGCGTGCGGCTCTTAGGGGACAGGGACATGGTGGGGACAGGCTGGGAAATTCGGAAGCGCATCCCTCGCCTCGCTGTGCCAGGCTGTGCTTGGGGTGGTGGCCCCTCTTGTTTTGGCTACCATGGCATTAAACCTCCACAGAAGTGCAGTTCCACCGAGGTTCCATCCCACCCATTGAAATGTGGTGCATGTCTGTGTCGGGAGAGGATTTATAGGCTCGTGGAAAGGTGCCACGTGCTTCCTCACCAGTGAACAGGAATAAGGGAGCACTAATTAGGGCTGTGGTGTTGGCACGGGGATCCATGTGTCAGGAAAAGAAAGCACGGTGCTCTGCAGAAATCCGGCCATCCTTCAAGTGTATTCATCAATATCTGCAAAGCAGAAGGAAGAGTAATTCTGCATTTAAGGAACACGGCGCGGATTTCGGCACCAAGCTCCCATGAAAGATGGAACCTTCTGAACCGAGCCGTGTCTGAATACATCATTGAACTTTATCTCACCGTGCAGCTGCCTCGTGTGATTCCAAATGCCACCAAGTTTGGGGAGATTTCTGAGAGGGAATGTGCTCAGGGTGTCTTTGGCTGCCTTTATTAATGGAACCAGAGAGGGAACAACTGGAGACAAATGGTTCCGCTTGGCTTACGGGATACATTGATGCTGGTATTTCATCCTTCAAATATTATTGGCTGGAGCAGAAGTTTCCCAAGCTGGCTACCAGTTTAATTCAGTGCATTTGCATGTCTGGGGGAAGCTGCTGGCCTTGTCTGCCAATTTGGTGGCACAGGTGAGCCCATGATGCTCTGCCTTTGCCTGCTGCTGCTGCTCCTCACCTTACATTTCCTCGCAGCACCAACCCCGCCTTTATTTTGGCTTCCTCCAAGCAGGGCAGTGACAAGAAGAGCCAATTCCCTGCATCAGCTCCCCTGTCCAAGCCACAGTGTGTCCATCCCCAGCATTTTGCATTGATTGCATCCCATGAAAACCCTCTGTTGCATCCTGCCAGATGCTGCTGCTCTTTACACTGCTGCTCCACAGTAGCTGAGCCCTGGCAAATCTTGGAGGCCTTCCCACCCCTCACTCAGGGTGCTGATGGCTGAAGAAACATGCTCAGCTTTTCTGGCATCTGTGTTTAATTTGCACTCAATTAGTCACTTCCCCCACCCCCACACTTTATTTATAATTTTTTTTTTCCACAAGTCATGAAAAGGTTGTAGCCAAAAGCGATGACAGATGATTCACAGACAGCCCTCTCTCCTGTTTTATACTCCCAAGAACTTTGGGAACCAGAAAGCAAAGTAATTTTTGGACTAATGCAATATCTCCTGCTGGGGCTGTGCAGAGATCAATTACCAGGCCTCTCCCTTCTCCTTCTCTTTGGAGGCTCTGGCACCTGCACATTATGATTACTACAGGCATCGCAGGTAGCACTGAGCACATTGGAAGGTTTCCATGAGCCAAAGGCCCTCTCACAGGCTGGAACGAAGGCTGTTAGGGGAAATAAGGGCATTGCCATTTCATAAAATGCATGGAGAGCTGGCTCTAGAGGAAGACGCACCACCCTCCTTTGAGAGAGCACCCCAGAAAGGGAAAGCTTTATTTTCCCAGAGCCTTTTAGTGCCTGCTTAAGTTCTTGAGCTGTTACAGAAAATAGGAGCATTTGGGCCCTATCAGTGTAATAGCTAATAATGGCCTCGCAGTTTACTTATCTTCCCAGGAACCTTTAATATACCCAGTCATTTTCTAACAGATGGGAAACAGGCACGGAGAAACCTAAGCAGCTGCTCCAAGGTCGTAAGGGAAGGCTGTGGCAGAGCCAGGGCTGGGTCTGAGGTGGCAGATCCTGAGCCAGACCCATGCCCAGTGCCATTCCTGCCTGGGGAGCATCAGGAGATGACACCTGGAGCCCTGTCCTGGGCTGTCCTCAGCCTCCTCTGCCCACAGAGAGGCTCTCAGATTGCTGCTGGGGCTGAGGCTGAGCTGCCCTGATGGATGCTCAGCCTGACCCGGAGCTGGGCTCTCAGGAGGAGGATTTTTCTGGGTGGTGGCCAGGATTTGGCCTTGTGCAGCAGCGTCTCTGCTGGGAGAGCTGAAGGAGCAGAATGCAGATGTGTAGATGTGTCTATATCTACAAAGCTGCCTCCCCCCGCAGCTGGAGAGGCTCAGCTCAGTGCCAAGGGCTTTGCCCCTCATCACTGAGCCCATCCCGCCCAGGCTTGCCATGCTCCCAAGCCATCCCTGTTTATACAGAATTTCCACGTTAATTTTTTGTTTGGTGCCTCTCACAGCGAGATGCAGCAAGGTATTTGTGCAAACACCTCCAGGGAGAAAAGAGGCACCTCCTGCTTTGTCCTGCAGCTCACTGAGAGCCTGGGAACACCTCACAGAGGGGACAGTCCCTCCCGAGCTCCCAGCACCTCCTCTGGGAGCCCCCAGACCCAAGAGGTGACATTTTAAAATCTGTCAGGCTATTTTAAAGAGGGCCATGTCTTTTTTTAAAAACGCTTCAGGGAAACAGATGCTTGAGTTGTTCTTTAATCTAGAAGGTAACTGCTAATTAGTTTTGTATACAGCATAAGCCTTCGCTCCACATGGCATATTTTGTGTCAGCGAAGGATCCCTATCAGGGACTTTATCTGTTTGCTGTCCTCCCCCGGTGCTCCAGAAAGAAACGGAGTTTCCATGATCAAATCTGCCTTTCCACTCTCATCATTTCTCAGTTAAAAATCAAACCATGCCTGCTTTGTGGCTGAGATGGGGTGTTTGGAGGAGGGGAGCAGCCCCTTCCACCCTCTCTCCACGCAGCCTGCACGGCTTCCACGTGTGTGCCGTGGTGGCACAGCAGGTTTTTTTTTTCTTTCAGCAGGGCCCCTCTGCCACATGGGGATTGCACATATGTGGGAGGAATACAGTGCATGGCCCATTTGAAGTCGTCTTTATAAATATTCAATTCCCCTTGACGCAACGGGCAACACAGCAAAGCAGCCCCTCATGGTCTTGCATGCCAATAATTTGCAGATTAAAACTCCTCCAATGTGCATCGCCACAATGGGGCCTGCCTTATCTGGAATGGGCCTGTGAAACTATTGTGGTGATAATCTGGGGATTAAGAGACTTTAATAAAAAGCTTTGACATGGCAGGTCATAGCCGCTCTGGAGGAAAAAAATTTAAAAAAAAAAAAAATCTGTTACTCCCGAATGGCTTAATCCTGTGTGATCCAGGATCCTCACTCTCCGAGGGTGCCAGGGGAATTCAGAGGAGCTCAGCACCTTGCTCCAGGAGCTCGTGGTCCCCCAGGACAGAGTTAATTGCCTCCCGAGCCTGCTGTCCTCACTGTGCCCCCCACAGCCACCCTGGAGGACTCTGGTGCCTTTCTGGAGTTTTTCTTAAAATCCTCCACTCCAGGGCTGCTCCTGCCCTTTACCCTTGGCTGCAGAGGGTCCGTGCTGCTCCCATCCTCCCGACCATGGCCCAGCCCATGCTCCTGGTGCTGTTTTTTGAGGAGGATTCCCAGTCCAGGACCCCACGCAGAGCCTGTGCCCACCCACATTAATTACATTTGGGTTTCTCACAGAAACACGAGGCTGCAGCACTCCTCATCCAGCGCTTGTCTCTAAACAAACTGTTAATATTTTAAGTGTCTTTCATGAGCCTGAGTCTAATTAATTAAAGGTTTATGAAAAACAATTAGGTTTTGATAGGGATCACCTTCTCTGGAGTCCCATGTCTGCGCTGAAAAAAGAGAGGGGTTAGAAAGGCTCAGGTTGAAATTTAGAACTGCAGTGAATAAGAGAATACACAAATCCCACATGGACTGGGGAAATTAGGACATTTGGTGCCAGATTGTCTGACTAATTAGATTTCTATCAAGTCCTCAGGGACTGGCTGATGCAGCATTTTAATTTAAAGCTGCAGCAGTAGCAGCAGCAGCTTCTTTCCTTCTTCCCGTGCTCTTTATATCAAATGGTCTGTGTTTTCCACCAGCAATCATTTCCCTTTCTAATGCTGGACCTCTGCAAGGACCAGACCTTGTTCTGTGTTTTGCAGGATGGGTCTGCTTTGATGAAAGCCAACCCTCTGCTGGGTTTTGTGTGAATGAGAAAGCTGTGAGTGCCTGTGGAGGGATTTTCCCATTACATGGAGCATGGCATTCCTTGACAGGCACGTGGGATAAACTCATACAGGAAAAAAGCTGAGGTGCCTCAGAGCCACCCAGCTCGTCAGAGAGTTTTTATAATTGAGAGCATCCTCAAAAATTGTTGTGTTGCACAGAAAGAGGAAAAGCAGAGCAAAGGGAATGTTCCACCATGCTGCTCTCTGAACATTTTACCAGGCACCAGGAGCTTTGCATTCCCGGTGAAATAATGGCAATTCCTTGGAGTCAGTTCATTTCCACCCCGAACCACCTGAAATTAAGATCAATGCTCAACAGAGGCTCCCTGCAGGGAGAACGGGGTGGCACCTCTTTCAATTATATTAATTTAAAATACAGTGATGCAGTTTTTCTGCAGCCTGATAGAGGCTGGAAAACAGAGCAAGTCCAAGGTCCCTGTCCCTGAACTATATTGCTGGTTCAGGTGCCTAATTTAAAGCAAGTGTCTAACTTTTATGTCTGTGAAGTTACAGGGACTGAATTTGGGCTTAATGTGTATAGAGCAAAGCACAAATCATCAAATTGTCAAATCCCTACTTACTAGGCACCTAAATTTAGTGTTAATTGCTCCAAAATTAGTTAGCATTATTGAAATAGAATAAGTAGGGGTTTTTTAAAGCCATTTCTTACGTGACAGTATGAGATTGCAAATATTCCTGTGCCCTATTTAATGAAAAATTATTATGCTATTATTGCTATTTTATATGATGGATACATAATTAACAGTGTCTGTAGAACCATTTCTTCTCCCGTTTTGCTCTACTTTTTCCAGATTATTTTATCACCAAAAAAAAAAAAAGAAAAAAGAAAGAAAGAAAGAAAAAAAAAAGATAATGGAATTATATCTTATGCTTCAATGAAACTGAAAACTATTATTCCTCTCGATAACCAAACCCAGCAAAGTCAACCATTCCATATTAAACACAAAAAGTACATTTTAGATGTATTATGAATCTGCTGCTAAGTCTTTAACTCATTGCTTTGTGAAGAGAAGTTCAGCAGTGGAGGGAGCTCAAATGAAATCACAGCCTCTGAAGACATTGAATTTCCCAGCGTTCATTGATTGAAAGCAGGCCTATAACATTATTGAAATGGTTTCACTTAACCTCATTTCCCCGTTATTATTTTGTTATGCTTTTTGGGGAAGGTTATATAATACTTATTTACTCCTGTCAGTGATCCCTGGATGCTAAAAATGATTTAAGCCACCGTGTTCCAGCCAGATGCACGAGGCAGGAGGCAAGAGGAGCCAGGCCGGGACCAGCAGCGCTGTTTGTGCCCTGATCATTTCAATTTACAGTCCATGTGCTAAAGAGGGAAAAGGGCAGCGCTTGCTGTAACAGCACTGAGCGCCCCAGAGATGGATGAGATCGCACTGAACTGCACAATAAAAAACAGAACAAAAAGGACATTCCAAGCCCCCGAGTGCCCAGAGCCGCTGGACTCTGGAAGATGCCATGAGCATCACGGGAAGGGCAAACGGGTTTGAGTTCCTGTGAAAATGTAGCTCTTATTTGGGGTCCTAAAGGGATCTTGGGTCTCCCAGTGTCTGACTTCTCACACCCAAATCTGTGGACCCATAAAGTGCTGCTACAATTTTGTGCTGGTGCTTTTTCACCCTTGAAATGTCAGAACTGATAGAAAATGCAGATTGATGATTATAAAACATGTTTTCAGCAAGCTGCTTCTGGGCAGAGATAGTTTTTCCCCTCACTGTTTCCCTCTTCACCCAGCAGATAAATATAAAAATTTCCAAGCTATTTGGATCAACTATAAATTAATTTTCTTTCTTCTCCTTTTCCTTTCACTAAAAGAAAAACAACAGAACAAGCCACCGTTTTGCATTGAAGTTACTGTTTCATTTCCCTTTCTTTAATTTTAAATCCCATTTTATTTTCAAATTAAATCAAGGCACATCCAGACAATTTCTCTCATTGGAAGGCAGTCATCAGAAATGGGAAGGAGAGATGTGCAATTTGTGTTCCAGGATTGTGGAACCTGGCTGATGTGTCTGCTTGAGGTATTGGTTGGAAAATTATCAAAATGTGATCATTTTTACTTTTCTTAAATATAATTTCTGCATTTAACTCTGTATTATACCCGTGAAAAATTGTCCGTGGCTCCAGCAGAACTAATACAGTTTTGAAAATGAACCTGTTACCTGAAAATGTATTTGTTTTGGTTTGCAATGTGCATACTGTGAAAACATCGTAATGAGTGACCATGATAAATGTTATTCACATCATTCTGTGAATAACAATCCAATGAACAACTTGAGGACTGCTTCCCAACCATAATCTAACAAATCTAGCCTGAATTATTGAAGAAAAGGCCAAAAAGTCTTGTTTCAGCAGTTTCCAGATACGAATAGTTTTGTTTCTAATCCAAACATTTCCAGGATTTTTCCATCTCTCCTGATTTTGCACAGGATGAGTAACCTGGAACAATTATGAGAGGGAGTGGCATTGTTGCCTTATCAGCTGGTAGAAATATGAAGTAGACACAGCACTAAAGGGAAAAGGGAATTTACTTCGGTTTTAATGGGATCCGAGGTGCACACTCGTCAAAGGTGAAACATGCCAAGAAGCACACTCTGTACAACGCGTATACAATTTCATGGGTCTCGCAAATTAGCATATCTACTTAAAATCTTCCAATAAGAAAATGAATAAATGAAGTAATTGTCTCCCTATTCTAATTACTCCCCCTTAAATGAGATTACAGTTTAGTTTACAAAATATGTTCCAGAGAGAGAGACTCCATCTAAGGATGGAGGTTTTAGTTTTGAGACAGTATAGAGTTCTTGGCCTCTTACTGGGAATGTTTGGTCTTCTTGCTTTGCAAAGCTCCCAGACTAAGCTAAATATCAGACTATAAGAATTTAAGTATGTGGGACTAAGGTACAAAGAGTGTGTAAAGGATACAAGGAAAGGGAAAGGGTATAAAAATGTATAAAAAGAGTATAAAAAAGACAAAAAACATCAGGCATCAGCATGGGTCCTGCAGGCAGCAGGGCTGATGCTGGTGGGCCCTGTCACACTGTGGAGATGTGACACATCACCCAATCATCCTTCACAGTGTAAAGGTGATCTGATGCTTGTGGATGGTGCCTCACTGCCTTCTTTCAGCCAGCTGGGGAACTGGGACAGGGCTCCTCAAAATCCTGGGAACAGTCCATCATTTAACCCTTCCTTTCTTTCTACCCATCCTCCTGCTTGTAATGTCAGACCTTTTTGCTCTCTACAGCTCACTGCGAGGTGGGAGCCAGGTGGGAATGGTTTCTTTTCCCAGGGGAGAAGCAACAGAACAAGAAGGAAAGGCCTCAGATTGCATCAGATTGGTTATTAAGGAAATCTTCACTGAAAAGGTTGTCCAGCACTGGCACAGCTGCCCAGGGCAGGGGTGGAGTCCCCATCCCTGGGGCGATTTAAAAGCCCTGTGGATGTGACACTTGGGGATATGCGTTTGTGGTGGGCTTGGCAGTGCTGGGGGAATGGTTGGACTCAATGATCTTAGAGGGCTTTTCCAACCTAAACGATTCCATGATTCTATGATTCTAATTAGTCTCATTTGCTGACACACAAGCCTTTAATTGCAAGTTGAATAATTAGACATATCTGCATATGCAAATGAATAGGGTTATACTATGTCACTCAACATGATTTCTCTGGAGACAAATAGCTCTCTATATTTCAGGAGAGAATATGATATATTAATTTACTTAGACAAATAACTTTATTTAGAACGAGCCGCTCTTGTGTTTGTTTATATAAAGCAATAAGAGAAGAAATAGAAGAGATTTTATGCGGAAGGAAACAGCTGGAAGAAACTGATTTATGAGGGGGAAATCCTTGCAAAGCCTAATGCTTCTGTGCAGTGAGAGATGGCAGCAGGGAACCTTTTCCGGGCAGGAGCCTGCTCTCGGAGGGTCGGGAGCTGTGGTCTTAGCGGGACCACCGCTCCCATCCCAGGATGCTTCGGCATTCCTGCATCCCAGGATGCTTCGGCATTCCTGCATCCCTTTCCTGTGCTGGCGGACGCGATGCTCGAGTGCCGGGCCCGCTGTTCCCGTGCGCTGCGATTGGGGCGGGTGCTGCAGGGATGCTCTGCCCTCCGCCGGCGTGCGGGGCGAATCCGGAGCAGCAGCACCGGGGGCGGGGGGCTGCCGGTGGGGCACCCCGCTTTGGGCTCGGGCTCGGGCCAGCCCGGAGCCACACGGGCCAGTTCCCAGCGCTCCGTGTGGGAGCAGGACGGGAAATCCCAGGCTGGTCATTTGGGGGGGCTCGGGAAAGCCGCACGGCGTGGGGCGAGCAGCGGCGGCAGCTGCGAGCAGAGCACGTGGGAGCGGCGGTGGCATTTGGGAGCGGCGATATTTGGGGGCGGTGGCACCGGGAGCGGGGGTATTTGGAGGCGGGGATGCTGGGAGCAGGGATGTTCGGAAGCGAGGGTATTTCCGTGCCTGCCGGCACTGCCCCGGTCCCGGCCCTCTGTGAAGGTAAAGCCCGACACAGAATAGAAATCCCTCCCCGAATAACGCGGAGCCGGAGCGGCGCTGGGATGGCGCTGCCCGCCCGCCCCGGCGCTGCTCGCTGGGCACTGTCCCGGCGGAGGCACGGCCCCGTGGAGCCGAGATGGGACCCTGCGGTCCCCTCGGTCCCCCCCGGTCCCCTCGGTCCCCTCGGTCCCCGCG
>VZRL01003091.1:659200-689467 GCA_013397895.1 Origma solitaria
GGATGGGTGTGCGATAGGGATGGGATGGATATGGGATGGATGTGAGTGGAATGGGATGGATGCAGGATAGGGATGGGATGGATATGGGATGTGTGTGGGATAGGAATGGGATGGGTGCAGGATAGGGATGGATGGGTATGGGATGGGTGTGGGATAGGAATGGGGTGGGTGCAGGATTGGGATGGATGGGTATGGGATGGATGTGGGATGGGAATGGGATGGGTGCAGGATTGGGATGGGTGGGTATGGGATGGTGCAGGGAGGGTGCAGCACACCTGGTGTCAATGCCAGAGATGTGACCAACCCGACCACCAGCACCCAGTGTCCCGTCCCAGCTGCCTTGCCAAGGAGTTGCCCTGCCAGCTCCTGCCAGCTCCATCTGCACCCACATCCCACTCGTGTCACCCTGGGGCAGGGGGTTGCTCTGCCCCACATCAGGATCAGCCCCGTGTCTCTGCATGCTGTGGTCACAGCAGTGGAAGGACTATCATTTGGGGTTGGCTGACTGTGTTTTCCCATGTTATCCATGCAGCAAAGCAGGGGTTATGTCCAGGATTCCCATTCAGGATTCTTATCCCTAGCAGGATGCCTAAATCGTGTTCAGGATTTCTGAAACTCTCCTGAGTCATTGACTTGGCAGATCCGATGATGCAACTTGCATCTCATAGTTTCTGAACTTCCTCTTCCATGCGAGTTTTGAACATTTAGTTCAAGAATCACTGCCTTAACTTAGGCATGGAGGTATCCATCATGGGAAGCTCACTAAAAGATTAGTGTCCCCTTCCCCTGTCCCTCCGCCCACCTAAGGGAATGGTCACATCTGCTGTCAGCACAAACCAAGTATGAAATGACTGTGAATTACTCAGAGGTGTTCCTGGGTAAACTGGATGTTGGTTAACACCCACTTTATTAATGGAATACAGCTATGAGCTAAGGGAAATTGCAGTAAACATCTACATTCTTACTGCAGACATACAACACCCTTAATGCTCTACAAACAACACTTCTTTAATGCAAAGAAATCTTGTGACATCAGAAATATGAGGAAAATGGCTGATAAGGCACCCAGACCTCTGTGCCATTTTTTAAAGCAAATTGCCAGACAGTCTCACTAAGGTGCTGTGTCATGTCTCAAAATTTTAGGATTCCCGCAACCAAAAATCTCCTGAAGGCCTCAAAGATATTTTGTGTGTGCTGGTGCTGCAGGAGTTAACCAGTGGAGAGGGCGGAATCTGCATAAGGCTGATTTGGGGAAAAAGAAATAATGAAATGCCACTTAGCTGAGTCTGAGTGGGATTTGGGGAATGACATTTCTGAAGGGAAGCCTGTCCTAGATCGGAGCTGCTGTGCTGTGGAAGGGGCATCTTGCTGGAGGCTGGTGAGGCTCTAATTCACACCCAGACACATCCCTCCATGAGACATGGGTTATTTATCACTTCCCAAATTGGTGCTTTCCCCCCACAGGGGTGCAGGAGGGTGATGGGTGGCCCTTGGGGCTGCCCATGGGTGCTGACACCCTGTCCTGACCACCACAGCACCACAATGTGACCTTATGTGGAGCCACCCATCCCAAAGCTATGCCAAAGTTGGATTAATTTGCTCAAGATGAGCCTTTCCCCACTGTATTATTATTGTTTGTTAGTGTCATAATAATTATCATTGAATATTTCTATTTCTGCAATGTCTGGGATCTGCATCCAACCCCAGGCTGTTCTGTGCAGTTTTTCCTGTAAAAAGGAGCTTCATGTGATTGATCCCTTCCCTTGCTCCAGAATCTATCTCCCACAGGGTGTGCTGGGAGCTATCCTGCCTTTCTCCCCTGATTCAGGGGGGCAGAGGGGTCTCGGGATGCCTGAGCTCTATTGCAAACTCCTCTGTGTACCTCTGAGATGATGAAATCATGCAGGTGCATTCCTGTCACCCTCCCTGGGACAGCTCAGGGCTGTGTACACGCTGCTCCAGTGACACCCAGAATCCTTACAGGCTTCCCTGCCATGCCTGTGGGTGTGTCCCTGCAAGTATTTCCGTGTGCACACTCCCAAATACGGAATTTTTGGGAAGGTGATGTCGCAGTGTCACGATGCTTTGCTAAAACCCATCAAGTAGTCATTCCCATTAATGCCTTCCTAATCCCAGTGTCTCGGTGAAGAGCGCTCAGACCACACTTTGGCTTCAGAAAAGCCATGGATCTCCTTTCCCTAATTCCTGGTTTTGTTCTCCCTACACAGGTGCAGCATTTTAAGGCAGATTGCAGGTCAGCATCACCCTCTTGATTCTTACTAACCATTTCTATGCCTTGTGGCAACACAGAGCTTTCACAGCACAAACAAGTCCAAGGAATAGATGGATTTCCTCACTATGAAATAAGTAAAGCTGGTGATTGAATAAAGTTTCATTTCCCTGCCTGGTTCAGCAGCTCTCTCTTGCTCTATTACATTTCCTAACTTGCCTCAGCAACTCTCTTACCCAGCTTTGTGGCTCCCTGAGCGGGTGATGCTCTTGGGTTTGCTCTGCACTTCAAATCCTGGCCCGACCCTTTTACACAGGCCAAATGCTGCTCTCAGTTCCCCGGGTTAATGCGGAGTAAATCCCTGGGATTAACGGGATTTAACCCTGTGCTGGCTGAGCACCGTGTGCAGCCTTGGCCGGTGGTGCTGCCCAGGCTCTGCTGGGATCTGTGTCCTTGCCAGGAGCCGCAGGCTGGGAAAGGAGGTGCTCCCAGTAAAGACCAATAAACCACCCCATGCCCCACAGGCAATGGCAGGGCAACCACCTCCCGATGGAGGACACCCACCCAAAATCACCCAAAATCATCCTCCTTAACAAAAATCGTCTCTTCTTCCCACTTCCACATATTTCCTCCCTGCCTGCCTGCCCTGAGAGTTTTGCTGCACAGTTTATCAGCATCTATTTTATTTTCATTCTCTCTGGTTTCCTCCCCGGAGCACATGACATCCACAATGGAGGTTTGGGCAGCTGTGCCCATCCCTGCAGGGTATTCTCTGCTCTCCCCTGCCCTACTTGGGATGGGGGCACAGGGTTTTGTTCCAGTGGTTTTCTTTTGGGAGCCTGGGTGAAATATTCAGGGCCTTTGTTTGACCGAGCCGGTGTGGGGTTGATTTTCCTACCTGATGGGTATTTTCTTGGCCTGACTTGAACAAGAGGAGGTTCTTCCTCCGTGGGACCTGGGCAAGGAGCTCATCCTTCCTCTGACTCTGCATTTTCCTGAAACGCTTTTCATGTCCATCATCCCCTGAGGATGCTGTGGCTCCTGATGGATGCTCTAGGACACAGTGAGGGGTGAGGATGACTCTGGTCCTGCCAGCCTTGGATAGTGGGGGGCTTTGGGCTCGCTCACCCCCTGCCTTGTGCCCATCCTGCCAAGCTGCTTCCCTCTTCATCCCCACCAATCCTTCCCGGTCAGGCATGACATGGAGTGAGTCCCTTTCGCTCTCCCCATGTGCAGCCCAGGGAGAAGCACTCACCTCTCACTCCCCAAAGCCCCCTCTTCTCCTCCACCACTGTTCCACCCTCAGCAGCAGAACCCTTCCCCCGGCGCAGGAGAAAAAGAGAGCAGCAAGCCCCAAAGATGTGTCATTGTGCTAAGTGCTTTCAAACCTTGCAGGATGTCACTGTGTCACAATTTCAGTTCATTAGGTGGCGCAGGGAAGACGCCGTGACATCAAAGCGCTGCTTTTCCCTATAGAAACGGGAGCAGCTCTTTTGATCTCAGCCCCCAGTATCCCCCCCAGATTAATATTTACTTGTACAACCCAAACCTACGGGGATCCTGCGCTTGATTCCGCCATATGTTCTGGGGCGCTTTTCCTTGCTTCCCTGGTTTTCTCTGGGAGGCGGTTTGTCGGCGGGGGGAGGAGTAAGCAGTAATTTTTAGATGTTTATTTATTTCGCTGCTACCCTCTGCTCCTCGGGCACAGCAGGGGAGGGCACCCAACCTATTTCGTGTCAACCAGTTGCTTTGAAGCTTGCCACGTTCAAACGCTTTTATTTTGGGGAACCCAGCCAGCTGTTTGTTTGCTCCCCTGCTTTATATTGATTCAAGGAGATAATCTCCCAGGCCCCACGTGCTTAATCTGTGAGCTGCTAATGTTGCATGAGATATCGAAACAGTCCCTTTGCCCCTGGATTGCTGGGATATTTATGGCTGAAAGCAGAGGTTTAGAGCATAACGCTCATTTTCGGAGCCGCAGAGGATACGTACATGTGGCTCAGAGCACAGACTGCTGGGGACTTTTGTGGGGATATTGTAGCTCTAAGTCAGTGACAAAAGGCGGCCTTGTAGTTTGTATTGTAGGAATATTCTGATATAATTTGGTTCCTAGTGAGTCGCTAGGATTTGTAACATCAAGGTTCAGCCGCTGTCAGCATCCGAGCAAGAGCAGGGGATGCTCCCTGAGAATCTGAAATGCAGGAACTCAGGATGAGGGAAAACTCAGGACAAATGTGAAGCCCCAACTTCCCCCCTACCCCAAAAGAGGGACCAAACCTCAAAGCCAATTTGAGCAGGGATCTGGCTCTCGCTGCGTTAGCAGCTGACAAAATGGAGTGGAAATGAATTCAATTCAGAGACATCTAATTTAATGAGAGACTCTCTGAGAATAATTTTGCTGCAGATGCTTAAAGTGATTTCAACTTGAAAAGCAGGAAAGACAGACAAGATGATAGAAAATGACTATGGAATTTATACCTTCCCCTCCTTCCTTTAAGCCCTGCACATCCTGCGCGTGTCCTGGCATGAAAGCTGCAGAAAACCCTGTGCAAGCAAAGCTATTTCTCCTGCTTTTATTGCCCTGACACAAAGAAGTGGCCACTGAAGGTGTACACAGCCACCTGTCCTGCACCCACAGGGATCAGTCGGGGGGCAAAAAATCTGTGAGTTTTTAAATGAATTTTCTTGGTGATGTTGTAAGTGCTGCTTGCAGAGTGCAAACAGGCAATATTTAAATGATGTGCTCTGGATATCAGTCATTCACACCATCCTGGGCAGCCCTAGATGGTACTTTTGTGCCCTGAGTGCTGTTTGGGAAGGCAGATCTCAAAAGTCCTGACACAGAGACTGTCTCTGGTAATAACACATGACCACTATTCTTTCTACTTTTTTTCCCCCCCTGCATTTTTCCTTCCTGCTGTTTAGGGGGTTTAAACAGCCTTGATTTTCTGTGGCTGACAACACACCCCATATGCTATTTATCTTGTCAGAACTCTCTGCCTCTGCCCTCAGCTCCCATTTTGTTCTCATTAATAGTGATTATGAAAAATGGGGCTAAATACTTACTTTCATATGATTTATCCAAATGTTGAACTGTGTAATTGGAGAAGCTAAGACATTATCCCTTCAGATTCTGTCAAGACTCAATTTCTGCATTCGATTTAATTTTGAGACTCATGACCCTTAACAGTACATGTATTTATTGCCTTTATGATGGCTTGGCTGTACAATATATCTATCAATCAGAGGCAGGAAGCTGCATATTATTTATAAGGATTTCAATAGTCAGTGTTTTTTAAGAACACTTGTCCTTAGCATGCAGTTATTAACACAGGGCCCCTAGATACAACAAAATTGAAAGTCAGCTGGAAGGAATGCCCTTATAATGAAGATATTTAATAAGTGGCATCAGACTCTGATTTTCCTTTCGGTGACAGAAGTGACGCATGAGCAAAGGCAGGGGAGCGCTTTGTGCTGCAGAAACCTCGCCTGCCCCTTCCAGGGCCTGATCCTTCCACTTCCCCCTGGAAATGGCTCATGTCTAAAGGCCCTGGTGCTTAGACATCTCAAATTTGGTGCTGCCTTCCCAAGCTCCCTCGTTATTGCCTGTGCACACACACTTGCACACACGGTGCTTGTGGGAGCTGCCATGCAGGGATTTGGTGCATCCCTCTCCCTGCTCTAATCCATCGTTTCCACGCCTGTTTTCCACAAATCACTTTTGCCCAGCGTTCGCCCTGATGGCAGCTGAATGCAAATGCTTCTCTGCAGCCAAGAGTCTCCATCCTATGGATTGTCAACGAGCAACTCGGATCGGAACCGGATCTCCTCGAGCCTTCGGAGCTGCTGTGAGGCACCAAAGCAGCACAGAAACTCAACCCCACCATGGCCAGCACCACCACCCCACTGCCCAAATCAACCCTGACACAATGTTGAAATTGTTAATAAAAGGAGTAATCAAGCTGCTCATATCTGCAAGCATCATTTTGGAAAAAAAAAGATAATAAAGCAACCATCGGGGAGCATAGTTAATGTATAAAACAATTACTGTAGTCAGATGCTTAAGTAAGAGCCATAGTGATAACAAAAGCATTACTGTACAGAGCAACAGTGTACAATACAGAGGAGATTTTATTTGTGATGTCAGGATGGAAAAGAAAAACTCTAAGAGGAAGCTGAGGCATTTAACACCAAATTTTCACCAGCAGCCTCTTTCCTTGGCTTGAAACCTGCTAACACACGTGTGTGCACACACACACATCTATCTGCACACAAATACAACTTTAACTTAGTATTACTTGTTGTAGAAATTAATATAATTATTTAAACCACATTTATTTGCTGCCAGCTAGCTGATGTCAGTGGTCATCTCTCTTTTAAATACTACATAAAAAATGGTAGTGGATTCAAATCCTAACAGCAGTAATCAGCCAGGAGAGCTTCGGTTCAAGTGGGCCTTTTAAACAAAAGCTTCCCAGTCCCATTTTTGATAAGGATCGAACTGCTAATCTTTTATTGTGCACCCAGCCGGAGTCTTGGGCACAGCCCTTGCCTCCTTGTGAGACTCTTGCAGGGAACAATAAGAATATTGATTTTTGTTTTTAGACTCGTAACAACACAATGATTTCCCCCCACTACATTTTCTCCAGCATTTGGAGGGTTTTGCTCAGCTTTAATTCCTACAAAGCTCTCCTGTTTTCTGTTGTTAGCACTAAATCCGTGGCCTATTCTCTGCCGCACCGCAGCGGTTGGGACATTTTATTGTCTCTTCAATCCCAAATCTTCTGCTCTGCATCTTCCTCTGCAAGGAGGAAAAACTGCCTGGAGAACCCCAAAGCACAGAGAAAAGACATGAAGGATATAAAGAAAAGGGCTGGCTGGGATATCCTGGTTAAATATCTATGGAGCAGGAGCTGTTTGCTAGGATAGAGGTGCTGAAAAGGAATTTTGCTGGGTTTAATTTAAGGAACAATGTAGGAGTGGAAGTACCTAAAATGGCTTAACCGGAGTGCCTTGGGTTTATTCAGAAAAGTTTCTGTCTATGCACCCGATATTGTCACCAATAATTTTTTTATTAAATCTCTCCTTCTAGATACCCCAATTTTCTATTAATGAAATCTTTTTTCTGTGTACTGAACACTGTTCCATTTTTTAACATGTACAAGACATTTTAGCCCTTTCCCTACCTTCAATTTCAAAAAGTTAAAAGAAAAGTCAACATTCAAAATACTTTTATCAGCTTTAATAACAACATTATCACTCTAGTTTTGGGTTTGTGCTATAATCTGCATATTAGTAGAACTCAAAGCCAGCAAAACTATATCTCCATTTAAATAAATGAAGAGATTGATCTACTGTGAAATTCCTTCTGGTTGGATTGTGGATAGAGCAAAGACAATAACAATACTCAGGTCATCAAGCACTTTACATTAAAAACTTGGTTTTGCATTGTTCCAGATTTTGACTACTTGTCACCCAAATTTTAAGCAGAAAAAATGCACTCGTTTCTAAGAACAAAAGCAGTGAAAATCAGAAATCTTTGTCCAGTAAAAAATTATTTTTGGAGCCTGTTTCATCACACTTTCTGGGTATTTTCCCCTCACACCAGGATTAGCATAGGGCTGTGTCCTCTTCCCTATGAACTTTGCTTTTATCCATTCCTCTAGTGCTCTCTGGCTCCTGTGGGAAATCTCTTTAATGCTGGCAATCCTGAGGTTAACTAGCTACAATTGGTATTTATTTATTAAAAGCATTGGCTGGTCTTGAGGCCGAGCAAGGACGGGTTTCTCATCCAGGAGATCCACGGATTTACCTGGGGGAGCAAAATCAGCCAAGCCCAGAGGGTCCCATCCATTCCTGGGTGAATCCCCAGGTCCTTTCTGATACCTCAGGGATGCAGGAGACCTCGTCCCCTCATCCCAGTGTCCTTCACTGAGCTGACCAGCAAGTCCTGGTTGTTATTATTGAAGGTTTTTTTAAAATTCTATCGCTTGCCTTTTTTATGGCCAGACAGTCACCTGTCAGCATCAATTACGGGAGTTAATATTGATGTCCTCTTAAAAGAGGTTTAAATATTAAAGTGAAAAGGGACTTGCTCTGGGCTTCATCTCTTTGTGGTGCTTGTCAATAAAACTCGAACTTGCAAAACAGTTGTCACAGCGATTTTTTGTGTCTCGCGCTGACGCAGTGCCCGAGCGGCAAATGTCGCCAGAATTTTTCAAATGAGCAAACTGCACTTATTAATTATGGTAATAATGACGACTCCACAGAGCTGCTCTGAGGGAGACAAGAGCTGGAACTTGCTCCCTGCAAAAGGGGCAGCACAGGAGCCATTGTCTTTGTCGTGTTTAGAGGCTTTGAAGCAGGAAAAAAAATCATCTTCTGCTTCTGGGGGAACAACCAATCCCGCACACAAACCCGAACCCCCAATATGCATATCTTTATTTTAACCACCATGGTATTTATTGATTTTCCCTGCAATTATGCGGTGCTGTATTTATTTGCAGCAGGGCTCTGCTGTGCCATATATTAAACCTCCCTTCCTCCAGTGGTGGCTCTTTAGAAAAATGCTTCTGATTTCCCCTCAGAGTATGAGGTCAATAGGCCATAACTTATGATTTTGAACCTATAGCCAGACCTAATTTATGGATCATTTCTGGTTTCTTGTGTTTAACTGTTTCTGGGATAGGGTTTCGCCAGGGAGAGGGAGCGGATCCATGTGCATAGCTGAGATCCAGACCTATGGACTGTAGGAAAGCTCAGGGCAATGCTATGGCTAATTCAGACCTGCTTCCCTATAAATTATGTATTGTTCTTCTGAAAAATGTTTGTATTTCCTAATACAGCCCTAGATTATCTCGCTAAAACAGGGGAAATGTTGTTAAGAAAGCCAATTCTCACGTATCAGAAATTAATTTTCATTTGCTAAGCACAGAATGCATTTAATTCTCAAATTTTATTTATCGGGCTAATATTGACAAGATATGGATTTGCTTTTCTGACTCCGCAACTTTGGCAATATTTGCCATGGGCATAAGGTGAAGGTTTTACATTAGAATATGTAAACATTAAAAAGAAATAATCTCCCGCTCTCTGGCACGATCAGGTTTGCATTGCCCAGCGTGCGGGGAGGATCACAAAGGGGTGGCTGAAATGGGGTTCGCACGCTGTTTGCTCTCACTCCAGCTGGCTCAGGGAGCTCAGCAAAGAATCCCCAATTCCAGCAGATTTTGGACCAGGCACAGAGGAATCTGGGTGAGTAAATGTGGCCAGCCCAGGCTGCCCGTGCAGAGGGGAGCACTGGGAGCTGTCCAGGCTGGGGCCGTGGCTCGCTGCATGCATCAGTTCCTTTTTGACTTAACTGCCTGAGCAGCTCCTGGGAGCGATCCCCTTGTGCTTTCCCCCACCTAAACCATCTGCTAGAGCTGTGCCTGGGTGCCTGGGATCACCTGCTCCTCTGGAGGCAGCAGGGAGGAAGGAGGGGGAAAAAAAAAAAAAGGAAAAGGCAAAATGAAATTCTTCCCTGGAAAGAAGTAAAATAAATAATTAAATAAATAAAANAAAAAAAAAAAATTTAACTAGTTCGATCCTGAATAAATTTTTTTTTTTTTTTTTTTTTTTTTTTTTTTGGTTAGCCCTATCCCAGGCCAGGCTGGGTCGGATCCATCCTTCAAGAGCTCATGAATGGTACCGGGTGCCCGGAGGTTTGCCAGGTGCCTGGAGGGCGCAGAGAACGTGCCAGGGAACAAATAAGTGGTGGTGGAGTCAAAAGCTCCTGATGAGGTTCGGATGTGAACCGGTGCCAGGCGCACTCAGCAGCCTCGGCTGCGTCAGCACCGAGCCTGCCACGATAACCCTCAGCTCGGCACGTGGGGTCGCAGGAAACCCGGCGAGAAAAACGCCATGGGAAGGGCAGGCTGAGGGCTGAGCTGCTCCTCTCACCCCTGGCTGCACATGGGGTGAGCGTGGCAGTGCTCGTGCCCACGGCAGGCCCTGACCCCGCAGAGCACCCACGGGGTGACTCAGAAACCAATCCACAGCTTTTAATTCTGGATTTATGGCTGCCACTGATCCTGAGCTAACCTTTGGCCATTGCGGTGCCTGAATGCAACTTTGGGGATTAATAAATCGGGAAAGTTGAGACCTTAGCTGTCAGGAATATAGTAGATGTGCCCGGCACTAAAACCAACAGCCATAAAACATGGAGGAATTCAGTTCACCTAAAGGAAAAGCAGCTTCCTGGAGGATAGGGTTAACAGCATCCAGCCACGGTGCCAAGAGACACAGCCGTGGCTCCAGGCTCCAGCGTCTGCCTAGCAGGAGCCCAAGGGGTTAAACCCAAGCAAACCTCCTCATGCATTTTATGTCACAACTCCCCCTTTTTTGTCTCTGTGTGTGTGTGACCAAGCCAAGTTCTTTTTTAGCTCAACCTTTTGAAAACTGCTGGTTACAGATAAATTAAAATGCCAGAACTGAAATTGCCCACGTTAGCCCCTAAGGGAGTCTGCACTGTCATCTTTCATTAGATGCTGATAGACCAAAAGCCCAAGGCAAAGTGAAAGCTGGTTCCTAAGAAAGGGCTGGGAGCCAGGAGCTGCATCTCTCTGCTGTAATCTTGTGTCTCTGTCCTTTTAAGTTTAAGCTGAGCAATGCTTTCTTGGACATGTCTGTTTTCATACTGCAAATTTCAGTCTTAAAATCAACAGCAAATATGAACAGGGTAATCCACAGAGTCCTAAATTGTCAAGACAAGCCAGTGCATTTTCTCAGAGCAATCTGATGGGTTTGTCTGGTGTCAGCCCCTACATCCTCCAGTGCAGATGATATGTTTGGATGGTTTAATAAAGAGCTGTTTAGAAATGTGACTGTTACTCTTTTTTAAAAGAAAATAGAATCACAGAATCTTTCAGTAACAAAGGTGGGATTTTCCCCATGCTTCTCCCATCCTTTTGCAGGGTGGGTGATGTCTTGGAGGGCTTTGTGAGGTGCAAGACAGGGGTGAAATGGTCTAGTCTAAAAAAAAATCAAAGTCTAAAATTATGCCTGCACAAGGAGCTTAATAAACCATAAAGGCCAGTGGCTTTCCAGCATCCTTTCACTTTGTGTTTGCATTAGAAATGTGCTATGACTTAGAAAAATGGGGCTTGTCCCGGGTGTGCACAGGCCCTGGGCAGTGGGCAGGAGCCTCCAAAAGGAGCCACAGCCCAAATCCAATCCCTTAGGAGCAACTCCAACTGCATTTTGCTGTTTTGCCCAAAGGATAAAAATTTCCTCATTTTCCCAGGAGCAGTGAGTGGGTGAGGAGGTTCTCGGACATCACCCCTGTGCCACCTCATCCCTACAAAATCCTGCTGAGGAAATCAGTCTGGGATGGCACACTGGGATGCTCGGGTGCTGTAAGCTTTGGGTGCCTGGCCACCATGAAGTTCAATAGCAGATGGCTGAGTATGGTGTCTTCTAAGGCATGCAAAAGTGTTGAAAGCCTGGAGAAGCCAGCCCAGTTGGTTTTGCTCATCTGTCGCTCTAGGCAGTGAAATAATTTACTCCATTTCCATCCACCTTCTTCTCTTTATTTGTATTGAGTTATGATGGGGAAAAGAGCCGCCTTAGATGTTGCTTACTTTCCTGGAGTCAACAAGGCTTTAGTTTTCAGACCATTATATCTCTGTGCTCCTAATCTCAGTGGGCTTTTTTTTCCTATCTGCTCCTGAATTAATTTTTGTTCTGTGTATACAACACAAAGCAAACATCTACCTGGCAAAGTCCAGCTTTTCTCTCTGCAGCAGGCAGGACACTTCACCGCGTGACACCCGCAGTTGATTGAGTGGAGGAAACCAGGACACAAAGTAAAGAAAACTGCAAAATATATTGTTCCAGAAGTTATTGGGCAAGGCCGTGGGGAATGAGTTTCCATTGCACTACAACTCCAGGGGAGGCAATAATAATGAGCTGCACTTAGCAAAAATAAATACCTGTGACAGCTCTGTGGAGGTGCTCAGGGCTCAAGCTGCTGCACTGTGTCAGCGCTGCGAGCTGGACCCCTCGAGATCATGAAGAGAGGAGGAAAATGTTGGCTTTATTTCTGACGAGTTTCTGCCATATCTGGGTACTTCAGTGGAAGGCATTGGGGTAGGGATGATATGAGAGATCTTACCAAGGACGAACATCCCTGCAATGCAGTAAATTGGCATTTTAATTATAAATTTTCTTTCTGCATCCTGAAGAGTTGCTTCCAGTATGCAATGAGGAAGGTGCTTCCATGGGGTTCATGAACAGCACTGCCTCTGCTCTGCCTGCCCAGTTTCACTCCTTCTCACTTTTAAAATAAATGTGTACTCCTGCGCTGCAGATGAAACCTGTTGCCAGGGGCTCTCATTTGGGACAAAGCAGAGGGTTAATGTCACATACATGATCCAAATAAAATCAGAAGAGTGAAAAGATGCAGATCAGACTTTGGGTCTCATTATGGTCACTTCTCCTGACTCTGGATAATTTTTGTCTTCATCTGGAGGGGTGGTGAAGGGTGTGTGTGCACCCAGCAAATCTTTGGGATGCCCAGCAAGGATGCAGACCCATTTCCTTGCCTGGAAAGGTCATGGAATGAAAGCAGCCAAGCCTCCAGCACTTTCCAACAGGAGCCTGAGAGGTGATGGTGGCTGACACGGTGCACTTTGGGGTGCAGAGGTGGGTGCTCTAAAGAACCTCCTTTGGCCATGGAGCAAAACTGTGGGGCTGCCAGAAGGGCAAATTTGGTCTAAAATCAGAAACGCCACTTAGTTCCCTGACTTATAAAAGAGGGTAATCACACTCCCTTTACATGGGTATCATGCCGTTTAATTAGTAAATGATTAATCTGCTAATGATTTCCCTGGCATGGAAAGCGCTGCTGAACAGCTTCTTTTCCCAGCCATGGAAATCTGTGGCAGAAGGGAGGTACATCTGCACCTTCTCAGCCTGTTGGGTTCCTCCCCCATTCCTCCACTGCTCTGCCCAGCTCTGAGCCCTGGAGAGACGCAGCTCTGGGAGCCCATTTCTGCAGCACCTCTGCAGTGAGGCAAGGAGGTTTTCTGTGAGCTGAGCCACATCCTCGCTCTCCAGGAAGCAAAAAGAAATGTCTTCTCAGAGCTGGACAAGAGGATCAGCTCTTCTGGCAGCCCCCGTTGTGCCTTGCTCAGAGCCACCTGCAGAAGAGACACGTTTGCGTGGCAAACTCAAACATAAAACGTGCTGTTCTGCTCTGTAAACACTCAAATGTCTCAAATTCTGTTTTATTCACAATTTCAGCAAACGAGATTATCGGTGAAAAGAGAAAGAAGCAGAAGTGAATTGCAGCCTTGCTTAGGAAAAGGGAGAGAGACTCATTTAAGCCAATTTCTCCAATCAAGAAGAAAGGTTGTTTGAAAAACAGATCAAAACAAGAGTGGTTTCCTTGTAGAAGGAGTTTATCAGAATGACATTTCCATAAAAATGGCTTGAACTGGACTTTGAGAAGGCTGGGGCTGATCCTCAGAGCAGTTTGTACCTTTGCAGCATTCCCATATCCCAGTGCGGCTGTCCCTACACCCTCCTCTGGTTCCCAAGGGGTTATTTTGCCACAGGGACAGATGAAAAACCCCGGAAAGGCTTCCCTTTTCCTGACCCTGCTCCAAAGCTGCCCTAACCAAGCTGAATCTGCTCCCTGGCCTCTGGGAGCACCCCAAGTTCCAGGCACAGACAGTGCTCGTGCTCTGCTGTGGGTCCTGCCCTTTTAATTCTCGTGAGCAGCTTATCTGCCCTTCCTTATCTCAGTTCTTTCCTTCCTCAGGATTCCCTCCTCACCCTCACCTCCCTGCCTTCCCTTTCCCCAGCCCAGCTCAAGCCTCCCTTGGGAAGGGCTGCCTCTTTTACAGCTTTTTCCTGAAGCCACGTATCTCCCAAGCAAGTGCTTCTTTGAGGGCTCTCGACATTAAAAAGCTCCATTTTTGGAGCTTAATGGGGAAGTATAGCCATGAGATCAGCATTGTGGCAGTAGGAAAAAAAACCCACTGCAAGTGAGAGCAGAACTGGACCCCTCACATCTTGAGTGGCTTCGTGCTCCTTAGGAAAGCTTGGCACACAAATACACTGCATTTTGTGTGCAAAGCCGTGCACTCAGCCCTGCAAACTGGTGAGATTGGCTTAAAAATAACGATGTTTTAAAATAGAGTAAAATGCATTTTGGGCAACTTTCATCTGCTCCTTGGCTTTGGAGTGGTTTTCAGTTTGGCCCTGGGGACCACTTCAATCCCATTTCCAAGTTCTTCTCTGTACCCTGAAGGGCCAGACATCTACTTGAAGAAATCAAATCAAATCTGAGATTGCCTGAAACCCCACAAAAATACTGATGCTTTTAAAACCAAACAAAATCTTCACTCCAAATGGAAGCTGGGTCCAGCCTGACAACAAAAATCACAAGTTGGCACTGCAGCCCTCCCAGCGAGGCATCCTGGCTGATTAGTGCTGCTGCCTCATTAACATGCATACCGTAATCTCATTTGCTCCAGGACTGCTTTGATGTTAATTCCAGCGTTTTGGTGCAGTGTGGAGCTGCACTCTG
Source organism: Origma solitaria (assembly GCA_013397895.1). Lineage (NCBI taxonomy): Eukaryota > Metazoa > Chordata > Aves > Passeriformes > Acanthizidae > Origma > Origma solitaria. The sequence goes on from VZRL01003091.1 coordinate 674,005, forward strand.
TGTTTCCAGGCTAGCGTTCCTCTCTTCTGCAGCCCAAGCCTTTTCTTCTTTGTGAGTCTGCCCTTGCTGCGGCCACTGAAGCACTGGCCACCTTCATCCCCCCAGCCCTGCGGCTTTGCCCCCCACTTTCCAGCCTGGCCCCGTGCTGCTTGTGCTCAGCTTTCCATGTAATTTTCCCTCTCTGTAATTTTCCAGCCGTTCTTCCATTTATTTTTTCAAACTAAGAGCACCTTTCCCCCAACCCCTGGAACTCCCAGAGAGGGTATTCAGCCTTGAAGGTTGCCCAGTTTGGGGACAAGAAGCCCCTAAATGCATCAAATAGTAAATCCACTTACTCCAAAGAGAAAAATGCACTGGTGCGGGATGGACAAAGCATAAACAGATGCCCAGTGAGGTGGGGGACCAGAGTTTAATGGTCATTACAAGGAGCTGAGCTATCAAGAGAGCCAGACATGCTGCCAGGGTTGTCTGGGGCTGGGGCTGGGGTAGAGGTTTTGTTCAGAGCATGATGGAGACTTCACCCCTCCACAAAATCAATCATTTTCACACTTCTCCAATGTGGATTCCAGATATCCTGGGTATTTACGATGGTGAGGGCTCAGAGCTGCCTCAAAACATGGGCAGGGCCAGAAAAGCGAGGCTGCTTTATTGTCTGGGAGATCAATGACTTTAATAATTAGCATCTTACTTACACATGATTTCTATACTCAATTTGAATCTTAATTAGAGATGGAGAGGGGGGTTTAGAAACCCTGATGTGGCTCACGAGTGCCTCCCGCCTTCGTGGAGCAGGAGACCCTGCAGTGGGACCTGTGACAAACCTACTGCAGCATTGGGGACCTCACCCCAGTCCCTTTGGGGGGACACTGGACCTGGAGGGTCCCACAGAGCCCCAAAGCACAGCTCCAGCCTGCAAAGGGAAACACACCACGGGGAAAACATGAGGCTGAGGCTACTCAGCCCTGGAGCTGCTCCAGACAGGGCTGGTGCTGCTGCTCAGCCCCAGCATCTGCCCAAAGTGCTCAGAGCTGTGCAAACCTGCAGTTCAAGGAGCAAGAAAGGGATGGAGGGGCTGTCAGTGCAGGCAGGCGGCTTCAAACCTCAGCCCACATGTCTTTACACAGGGACATGCATTAAAAAAATGCCAGGCATTTGAAGCCCACCATTTTAATTAAACTGATTTAACATCCGAGCTTGAGAGGGGCGAGGGGCTGGCAAGCACAAAGGAGCTGCACAATCACTTTGGCTCCATTGTTGACGGGCTTTTGCTCTCTGTTTGTACAATAACCTATTGAACTTTTCCAGACTGTAATTCAATACAGAATAGATCCTTGCAGGAGGCTTTTTTGGCAGGGAGCACTGAAGGCCTTGAATCAATTTCACTTTTCCAGCGTGGTTGTTTAATGTATTGATACCAGCTGGAAAAAAAAAAAAAAAAAAAGAAAAAATAAAAAGGATTCAATGTTACTTTTATTTGTCCTGAGCTGAAGCCTTTTGGTTCTGTTCTTTGTGACACTGATACCATGCAGCGTGTGGCTATTGTCCCACCTTCGCCAGGAAAAGCAAAGGCTGTTAACGCGAAACAAGGCGGGTTTTTTGTCCGTAACACTTCCCGCTTTTGCAAAGGCTTAAAAGGTTTTGTAGGAAGAGAAAAGTCCAGCCATCCACCGCTGCATGGCTTAGCTGGTTGTTCCAGGGATGCTGAGACAATGCTGCAGAGCTCCTGGGACTTGGGGTGCATGGCCAAGGCACTGCTCCAGGTCAGGCATCCCCTGGACACATCAGCCTGGAGCTGAGCACGGAGCCAGCCCCGACAGGGCTCTGACAGCTCCTCTTTGAGGTCCTGTTTTAAAAACAGCCCAGGGACCTCGTGCCACGCTCTGGCAGCACAGCTGGATCAGCCCTGCGAGGGATGTGCGCTGCCTTGCCAGTGGGACACCCTGAGCAGCATCACAGGAGGGTCTGGGTGGCCTTGGAGAGGACAGAAAACACCAGCACGGCTCTGGCCAAGCCGGGGGTGCGCTGGTGGCACCGTGCAGCCCATCCCCACCCTCCCGTGGGTCGGGATGAGGGGTGGGCAGGAGTGGGGATGCCCCGATTACACGGCTGTGGAGCAGGGGATGCTCAGCGCTCCGGCAGCACTCCCAAAAGACAGGGCTGCTAATTGTTACTTAAGCAATGAAGCTGTTTCTGATCGCCCGGGGTGAAGCAGCGGCGGTGGAAGGTGTCTCACTGCCACAGCAAGAAGTGGCATCACTGGGGCCCCTCTTTGCTGGGAAACTTTTACTGGGAGTGAGAAAGGAAGCTGTGGACTGCCCTGGGGTGTGACCTGCAAGCACCTGGGAGAGAAACCAGAGAATCCAGCCCGAAGTGGGCATGGAGAGGGAAAACAAATTTTTCTTGGGTTGAGCCAAACTTCCAGAGAAAACTGGGGAGCAGGTTTTCTCTGGATGGCTTAGATCTCCCTGGGTTCCCAGGCATCCTTGCTGAGCCAATGTCCCTTTTCCTGCCCCTTTTCCCTGTTTCACTCTCATCTCAGCCCTCCCCAGTCCATGCTTCCTGCGAGGCTGTGGCCTCCACCCTGTGTGACACAGATGTCTGTGCACCAACAGAATATGACATGTATGAACACACATGTAGAGAGGGGATGTGCTTGGTGACAGCTGCCAGTGTCCCTGGGAAAAGGAAAGGCTGGATTTCACAAACCCTGAGCAACATTAAAGCACAAATCTCACTGACTTACGCTCTCAGTGTGTTTTTCTGTTAGGATTTACCCCAAATGAAGAGGAGGCTGATACTGCAGCAGTTAACTGTTTTGAGTGGAGTTTCGCTTGCTGAAGATCTGCCCCGAAGAGTTAGTCCTGGGTTTAGAAGGCAGATGCTGGAGGGTCAGCCAGAGCTTTCTGTCCTGCAAGTTACCAGGGGTAGACAGAAGAAAACATACCCCTAAAATAAATCTCTGTGCATGGCAAAGTGTCTGTTCCTCCCTCTGATCAGAAATTCAAGCTGTCTGATATTACTGTAGCGATTCCTGATGAACAGGACTGGGAAACACAGTCACTGCTCATAATGAGGTGCTGCAGTGTAAACCTAATCTTCATTTAGAGCAATTCCTGAAAGACAAAGAAACCCACCTGACGAGCTGGTGCCGAACCGTGCGATGTACCTACAAATCAAAGCCCCACGTCCCAAAACTTAGCTGGGAAGGGGAAATAAATGGCAGGGGAGAGACTCAATAGGTGGAGGCCGCCTTGCAGGAGCATCCCCGGGCAGGATGGGGCTGGGGAGGATGAAATGTGAAGAGCATCACGGCCCCCCTGGCTCGCTCTGCCACACACACGTGATGCACGCCTGACCCTCAGCATCCCCTCGCTCCCCTGCCTCCCCCCTCCACTTATAAATCAGAGCAGAATTAATTCAGGCGCCGCGTTTTATTTGATAAACGTCAAAATATGTAAATACCGGGCTCTCTTCCTACAGTCGCTAAAACAAATGGAAAACACATTTATTAGCATAGAGATGAGTTTAATCAAATCAGCGGCGAGTACAAATTAGCCACAGGAAACGTAATGAGCTGGGAATTAATTAGCAGCATAATGGTAATAACTTTGCCTGCTGATTACCTTGCGGCCATGGCTCTCCCCCAGGGCTTTCCATGGGTTCTCCAACAGCTGATCTTTTCTGTTGCAGGAGCCCCTGAACTGGAACAGCATGGCCGACAGCTCCTGTGCAACAGACTGGAGGAGGGGAGGGAGACCGAGAGAGGGAGGGAGGGGGAAAGAATCCATGTGAAAGCTCCACCACCTTCACCTTCCCCAGCCAGGAGCCTGTTCCTTCACCCGTGGCTCCTCCGGGTTGTCCTGCTAGGCTGAGCAGGGTGTGGGGATGCCCTCACGGGTGGTGGGCTGGGTGGGATATCTGGGTCACCTTCCCCAATTCGGTGTTCCCTCTTGGGCCAGGCACATGGCATATTTTGGAGCAGCCACCTGCACCCTGGGCTCAGTGCAGCACATCCTGCGGCAGAGGAGGCAATGCTGGACCTGACTCGCCCAAAAATAAATACCCAGGAGGTCTGGAGAGAGGCTGGAGCTGCCTTGGGAAGGGCAGGAGCAGGCTGACCCCGGAGACTCAGCTGGCTGTTTTGAGGAGCTGATGTTGCATGAGGAAGGGACAATTGGTGCTGCAGGGGCTTTGTAAAGTGCTGGGCTTGTAAATTAACTGTTTGACACCAACAGTGATGGAGAACAGTGGGGGGCAGGGGATGCATGGAAGGAAGGGGCAGTTTCTCTTGATTTATTTGTATTCCTTCTGCAATGCCTCTCCTCCGAACACCTGAGCAGTCCAAAATAACTTGCACAGAGCCTTCCAGTGCCGGAGCTAAAAGCACTTCATAAGCCTTAATGAATCAAGCTGTGCAACAGCCCTGCGAGGAATTATTATTCCCAATGGTGCGGGAAGGTTAGGGGAAAAATGTTCATATTTGGGGGCTTCTGTTTAGATGTTCCAGCCCATCCTTGTGCATCTTCACACAGCAGCATCCCAGGCAAGGGGCTCAGTCAAAACTTGAGAAGTTAAAAAAAATGAAGCTAAGTTTAAAAAAATAAGCCAGGCCATGCACTCTGACAGGGATCTGTGGGGGAATTAACTGAGCATCTAAGTTTAAAATGTAATGCAAAGTGATTTCTGGAAATGGTATGGATGGTGAAAAGTGGGAATTATGCTTCCAGATTGCTGGTACCTGCAGAGCCTCTGTCTTGTCCTCAAGCATAAAGAAGCTTCACATTCAGATTTGATTTTTGAAGCTGAGACTAATTTCTTGTGCTTAAGGATCCTAGTAAAATCCATGTATGACCTCTGGATGCAAAACTAAGCAAGCAGGCACACAAATGCCTGCTTGGACACTCAAGATTAAGTTTCCCAAAGTCTTCTGTATTGCTTTTCCCAGACTTTTCTGGGAACAGGTATTCACCATTGCCTTTAATTGCAGGGTCTGGCCATTGATTCTACCAACATCTCCCTAACAAATTTGATTAAACCTGCGCATGCCAACAGTGCTGACAGCAATGCCTCACCTCAGCAAGCTGATTGGGAGAAGAATTTGACAGCTGTCGCTAAAAGATCTCCCAGGTCTCTCCAAAACCAAGCCAGAAGAGAGCAAATGAGCCCCGCTGCACTCTGGATCAGACCTACTTTCATGCAGGGACTGAAATGCGTACTTAAAGCCCCAAGATGTGGCAATAAACTGAAATTCCATCTCCATGGGATGTTTGGTGATGTGTGAGCTTTTGTGGGAGCATTTGCTCCTTCTGGAGAAGCAGAGAGAGAACTTTAGCAGAGCCACTCTTTAGGGCCCGACCTGCAGAGGTGTGAGGGAAAGGGATGTTTGCACAGACACTTCTGACTTTTTTTTTTTCAGATTTCCTCCTTTCAGGAGGCAGTGCTGCCTGCTCTGTTAGAGGCTTGGCTGGGCTCGAGCCTTCTTGCTGCTCTCTGGGTTTGTACCCAAAGCTGAAAGGTCTCCAAGCCTGATGGGCACTGTGGGCTGTGCAGGAAATTCCACCCCCTCCCAAATGCCATCCCTGGGATTCTCCTCTCTGGAGTCCCATCCTGCAGAGTCAGGGCAACGTGGGCCTGACCTCAGATGAAAGGTGTATGGCTCCAGTTAAAGATGCTTCATTTTTTACTCCCTTTATTGCCTCTGATTTTTCTTTTTTTCCAAGGGAGCTTGTGCAAGTTGACACAATAGATTAAACCATGAGTCGTAGTTGAAGAATCCTGTGTTTTATTATCAGGGATAAATAATATCTCCCCCTGAGGAAAATGGGAGAACACAAGGTCACCCAGCATGCCCAGAGCGGAGCCTGAATAGAAGCTGTAAGTCGCTCCAGCCTCCCGTGCAGCCTGAGCTTCGTTCTGAAGGCAGAGGGGTTTATTCTTCAAAGTACCACTTTCCTTTGCTACCTGCAGACAAATAGGTTGCTCTAAGATGCCTTCCACGAGCCGATTTTTGATTCATGAAAGCCTGAACCAACACTGATCATAAGAGAATCGACAGTGATCATAAAATATGAAAGGTTTTTAAGAAGGACTCTACATCATACTGAGGTCTGCAGCAGGATTTCTACATCAGAGCCAGAGGGGCCAAATGCATCCCTGGTTTATTGATGAAAATGTGGAATTGAAAGCAGTGAAAGCAGAATTTTGCCCCTGTGTATTCAAGGCTACCTAGTGCCACAGAAGCTTTTAGGAAATCTACCACTTTAAGCATAAACACAAGACAATTTTGTTCTCATGCAATTTTCTTGCCAATGCTTTTTCTTAAAAATCTGTACGGCTGTCATATAAAATATGCCTGGGTTTGTTCTAATTTAGATTACGCATATTTGTCCTCAGTGAATGATTGATTAAGTGCTCTGATCTTGACTGCTATGTTAGCAGCAGGGTATCTGTGCAAGAGGATTGGGAAGCTCATTGGATAAATGGTAGAGATGAAATCTTAGCTGTTACAGATCTGGGTTTCTTTTTCACAGCCAAGGCAAATGCTGTCTTCTGTGCAATAACAAACATGCTTTGTAATGTGTTCCAGGACAGTGCTGAGCCTGACTTTGTTTCCTCATGGAGGGGATTTAAGCTGTCACAATACCGTGGCACCAAACCCCTCGTGTCACAGATCTCACTGCAAGGAGGGCATCTCTGAGTTCACTGGATCAGTTGTGATTTACACTGATGTAACTCAAAACAAAATGTGTCTGAATGACATCTGCGGAGCTGCTCAGATGAAACAGACACATAAGCAAAATTAGGGGGGAAAAAAAAGATCTCACTGTGCAACTGAGCTCATTCAAAGCAGCAAGCATGGCTTAGCAGGACTGACCAAAATGGAAAACCTCCTTCAGGGGTTAGTTACCCTGTCAATCTCACTTTAGCATCACTGACCCTGAGCTGGGAGCAAATATATTGTTATCCACAGGAGCTGGGAGATATTTTCTTGCTTATTTATATAATCTTAGGTTCTGTACTTCTTACAGGAAATTATGTCAAGTTGTGTTTTGTTATCGTTTCATTTGTTTGTGTTTATGAGCTAGAATGGACACAACTAAAGGTGCTTGAAAATACCAACTTAAAAAAAAAAAAAAATTTCATTTTTCTTTAGTGCATCTTTATTTCTACACAGGTCTGTTGCATTGTCTTTGCAACACCATAGCACTAAGAAGGTGTGGTAAAAAAACAGGCAATTATGAAAAGAAAGGAGATTTTTTTTCCTCCTTTTCTCTTCCTGAATCATTTCTCTGACCTTCTTGGAGGTGTAGAGAAAGCTTCCAAGACCATCAAAATAAATAAGTTGTTTACTGTGCTGCTTGCAGCCTTGTAAAAAAAAAAAAGATAAAGGATAAAGAAAAGAAAATCCCTATACCCACTGTCTTCCAAAAGGAGACAGATGAGGTGTGAACTCCAGAGAAAATATTCCGAAATCTGAGCTTGATGATGTCACAGTAAAGCAGGGTAAAACAGGAGAAAGCTAAACAAAATGTCGTGACCCCAGCAGGACTCAGCTCCCTCCTTCCTATCATGGTCTTTGGGGAAAAAAAGGGGCAGCTCGCAGAATTTCCTAAACAAGGAGATCTCTCTTGGAAAAAAGTCCATCCCAGCCCAATTTCCCATGATTAGGATATCATGTTTGCTGTTGCCTGCCCTGATTTGCTCACACCCCCTGCACACACAGCATCTCAGGTGACTCCTGAGCCATCCCAAACCTCGAGCCCTTTCTCCAGGAAAACCTCGTCCTGCAGCCATGGAGGGAAGCGCTAAGTGATGCTGTGCTATTGCCAGGCTCTGAGGCTGCCTGGGTTGGATGTCACTGCTGTGGATGTTCCTGCAGATCAGTTGGTAATTACACTTGGATCCAAAGTAATTACGCTGAGACTCGCGCTCTGGTTTAGGAGACAGAAATAACCGCGTGCTCGCCTGGTCCCACACGTAGCACTTGTGATGTAATTTAATAGCCAGCGACTAACACGAAAGTAAAGAGGCATTTCTGTTATATTTATGCCCTTTTAAATTAAACATCGGTGTTTTTGCTTGTGGAAGGAGCACTGTGCCACTGGTCTCCTTTTCCCACTCGAGCGCCCTCCTCTTTTCCTGACAAAATGAAATACACCGAAGGAAAATAAATATTTATGAGCTCCTCCTGGGGTGTGATTGTTTTGACGCAGGTCTTGCTTTGGCTTCACTCTCTGCCCTATTTAAAATTTCGTCAGGGAAAAGCCGTCCTTCTAAAGGCTGCGGGAAGAGGAGGCATTGGGATGAGTCCTGTGATCTCTGAGTGGGGAGCGGAGGGACCAACCTCCCGTTTGGAGGTTTTCTAGGTCACATCTGCCTGCGTGGTTCCTCTTTAACCTCCCAACATTAACCACCTGGACAGCTGTAGCCCTGCATTAAGCACCTATTTCTGATGAGGAGCTCAGAGGAGAAGGAGGCAGCCCAGAGCCCACCTGCAAAGAGAACTTTCCCTGTCTGCAGCTCTGTTTCCCAACCATCCATCAGCAAAGCTGGCAGCGTTTTTTTTTTTTTTTTTTTTAATGCAGAATTCTCTTGTGCATTCCCAAATAAGCCAAGGCTCTGCAAATATTCTACTCCCTTCAGGGTGAGGAGCTTACTTTGGTTGGGAAAAGAAAGAGTTCACTGTGATCTCTTTCTTTTGGCAGTGTCTGGGTAATCATTGCTCATAATAATGCCATCCCAGATGTTGAAACATCTCCTGTATTAATTTTACCCAGAAGATAATTTCCCTTAGAAATCATGTGCAAATCCCCTGTTCTAATTTAAGAATTAATTCAGTACACTAAATCTTAGCACTTCATCCTAGAAATGTTTTGCAGTGTCTGTTAACCCTTTGCCACAACAGCAACCAGCCCAAATGGGGGATGGAGAGATGTAACTAAGCCTGTCTCTAACACCGAGCTCTTTTTGAGGCCAGTACGCAATATTTTGAAGCCTAGACACCTAGAGCCTACCTGCTGAAATGATTTCCTTCTTTTCAGAGAATCACAAACACAAATTAATGTGCTGTTGCAAATATGGGGGGCAGATTCACCAGTGGTCCCAGACACCGCACTGCAGTGGTGACTGGGACTGTCATCCCACCCACCATCAGGGCTTTGGGAGATGCTGGGAATGAAAATAGGATGATTCCACATTTAACAAGACATGGAGGAAAAAGAGGAGTTGAATAGTTTGGCTGGACCTGTGTGAGAAATGCATAGGAGAGCTGGGAGCACATCCCACTTCTTCCGAGTCCTGGATATGGGTCAGCAGTACCTGACCACCTCTCCCTCCCTGGGTGGGCTCAGGCACACAAAACTTCGCCCCAGTACTACTGCACAAAAGTACTGCTGGTGTGAACTGCTTCATGCCTTTGCTGGGCCTACTTAGTTCAATTTATCATGGAAACTGTGTCAGACTCCAGGCTGGGCATTTTCCTGCCCTTCCACGTTGTGACAATCTTAAAGCATCGCAGCCTTTATACTGAAAGTCTTTGACTGCCATTGAAAAGTGTAAAGAAGATAAAAAAGGCCAAATCTCTGAATTTGCCCCAGATATGTGAGATCAGAGTGCAGTCCAGCACACCTTCTGCAGAGCAGGATGCTCCAAAAAAAGATTTCCTGATTCCCAGCAGAACAATGTGACTTTATTTAGACCCAGTGGTAATGCCCAGCTAAGTCCCTCATGCCACGTGAGGTCACATTTGGGATTCCTCTCATTTTCCTGGGGGTGGCTGTGTTTGCACAAGCAGCACCTCGTGGGCTTTGCAGAGCAGCCAAGGACCTGCTCCAAAGAGGATTCACTTGGAATCAGCTTTGATAATTATCATAAGGTGATAATGGTTGATTAGTGCCAGGATATTCCAGCACCTCCACCACCACCTCCTAAACTCCCAGATGCTGTGCTGAGAGTGTGCAGCAGCCTGGCCTCAGAGGAGAGGAATGATGCAATCCCAAAAATGAATCCCTTTCATTTCGATAAACCAGGCTGGGGAAATATTGCTGCGTCCTTCTGGTCCTTAAGCAAAGGAGGCTGCACTTGTGCTACCCCTGAATTTCAGCACACTGACAAGTGCAGGATGGATCTGCTGGCCCAGCAGTCCGAGCCTGTGCATTTGTTATTATTCCTCCTGATGAATTCACTTGGGGGATCTGCTCCTTGAATGCAAAGCTCTCAGGTCAGGAAAAATGGAAAATACATTACATGGAGCGTGACATGCTGTGAGTTCCAGAAATGTGTTGAGATATGTCCAAAGGCAGTGGGATAAAGCTGTTCCTTTATCTCACAGTTGCTGCTGGAATTTCTTTCTAAAAACCTGGTTTTGCATCAGCAATGGGTATTTGCCATGAAATATTGGAGACTCTTGTATTCATTGTGGACTGAAATATAGCAAGCTAAAGTCACAGCTTTGTTCTAACTTTGATTAGTGGGGGTCATGACAAAAAAGACCCAATATCAAAGCTGAAATATTTAGAAAGCCTTTCTCTAAAAAAACCCTAGAACTTGAAGCGATGTCCTGATGGGAAAGCTAGCTTCAGTTTTCCATCACAATTTTTTCTGCAGCATCTCAGGATCTTGATCCCAAAAAGGAACAGTTTGTGGTGTCTGAGGCCCTGATCCTGCCATAAAACATGTGCTGGCTGGTTCTGTGGGGGTTTTCTCCTTTCTGCAGCAAGAGAGAGACATAGTTTAGTGTTATTTAGTGAATTGTCACAAGACAAGACAGAGCTATTCTCACCCAACCCACTGATCTTTCTAGAAAGAAGACTTTTTTTTTTTTTTTTTTTTTCTGTTTTCATTTGCTTTGCTGCTCTCCTGAGCTACATGATGCTACATTCTCATTCAGGGTGTTTCGTATTCATCTCTGAAGGAGCAGAACTGTGTTTGCAGACACATTTTGCAGCTCAGATCAACACGCACAAGTCTGGGTCCCACCAAGACTTTCCCAAACGTGTAGGATGTGGGAAGCTGATGTGTGGATAAGTTGATTAATTAAGATGCGAGTGGGCAGAAGTTCACTGTTGGTTTGGTGGCCTGGGATGGGTACTGGTGCCCGCAGGAGATGGGAGCAGTATTGTCAATATTGTGTACTTGCACCTCAAAATTCACAAATATATGGCAATCTTTGAGTCCCTGGTGCTGGAACAAGCCAAAGGTGTGTCCTTCTCATGACATATATTTATATCCTTGCATTCTGAACTTAAGCCCTTTCTGTTATTATTAACTTCGGTATTTGAGTGGGACCGGTAGAAATTTTGAAAAGAGGATGTAGTTGCCCTGTTTTAGAAATCTTTCTCTTCTTTCTCATGGAGAATAGAGATAAGTTGCACTTCTGTGCTTTTCTAATCTCTGTGTTTTGGTACTGGATGCTGTAGGGTTGTAACCAATCACTTCAGGGGGTGGAAAACTGCTGAGCAATAGTTGCTAGATTATTAATGCTTATATAAAGAAAGTATTGTAAATAAAGTTTGCTTTTCGCCATCTTGGGTGCTGCCTGCCTGACTTCCCTGCGAGCTTCCGCGAATCTCCACGAATATCAGAAAATTAGAGCCAACAGAGGATGGGGAAAAGAGCTCTTGGCCTTGCTAGGAGATCCCAGAGCTTGGATCTGTGCAGCCTGTTGGCAGCAGAAGGAAGGAAATATTTCAGCAATAAATGCTGCCCACGGCCAGGACTGACCACCCCTCTGTGCACACCCAGCCCTGGCACCTCTTGCTCCCAGACCCAGCTCCAAATTCAGTCTTCGAGCCGAGGGCAGTGAGTGTTGGCACAATGGAACATTTTCTTTTCCCTCCCTTCATTTCCCCTCCCACAGGGAAAAAAACTTGGGTTTAAAGTCTGCTCTTGTTTGATAACTTCCCTTAACTACCAGCTAAATAATACATGAACACTGATCCACCATGCTGACTGATGACTCCCTCTCCTGACCCTGTTTTATTTTTATTGCTTAGCTCGGGCCAGTTCCTTCAAGTCCTGAATCATCAGAACAGAGACCTTGAGGTATTCCAGGCAAATCAATCCCTGGCCCATTGACATATTGCTTTAGCTAACCAACCATACAACTTCGCTTTTCCCTGATAATTTCTCAATTAATTGCTTTTCAGCTCTCATTCGTTACAAGGTCAGGCTGTGACTGGACTTGTACATTCTCACCTCTGATAAACTCTCCTGGTCCCCTAATCAGCCACGACTGGGATTTTAGTTCCATTAACTTATTCATCATCTAGACGTTTTCATCTTGGGGAGCTTGACTTTTGATTGTATCAGGAGTATCTTCAATTATTTAAGAGGACTTAAAATTGCCTTCTTACCTAAAAGGGAAAATGCATTTCGAGCCTTGAAAATTGATCATATTGGACCAGTGTCTTTTGGATGTTCACATGTGCAAGCCCATGTTAAATAAAAAGCTCCTGCATGGCCAGAGCAGAAGAATTTTCTGCTGGTGAACATGTGTGTGCATGAGGCTGACTCTATTAAGATGTCAGCTATAGGGGAATGACAGTGTGCTGATGACTGGTGGCTTACTAATGCTAAATCATGCCTGAGATTCTGTTCCATGATGTCAAACATTGATTCAGTTTCCGTGGGAAGTTATGCAAATGCCAGAGCCCTTCAATGAGACCTGAGACTGAAATTGCTAGCAAAAAACCCCCTAATAATAATAATAATATTAATAAAAAAACAAAACTTCCCTTTTCCTGGCAAGAAATCTCTTTAGAAACTCTTGACAGGAGCTGCTCCAGGGAGGGGGTGCATCCCCACAGACAGAAGGGCTTGTAGGACCCTTCTTCAGCTTTGGTGGGAGCCAAATCCTTCTCTTCTGCTGCAGTCTTCTGTCTGGGGCTGTGCTTTGTCTTTGCAGCTGCTGGTCCAGTCCAAGGGACATCCCACCAGTGCTGCTTTCCACAAAATCCATCTTTTAACAGGAGCAGCAGGATGTGTTACACAACCATGCCCTCCGTCCCAGCTCTTCCCCTGCCCCTCTTCCCACAGTTTCAATTCTAAGAGTCTGAAGCTTCTCCCAGGAGCAAAACTGAGGGCAAAACCAGACAAACTGGCATGGGGTTGGAAATGATGCATTTCTGAACACAGTGATGGCACCAAGGAGTCTGAAACCCCACCTTGCTCTTTGTCCCAGGCTCTGTGACTTTTTCTTTGACTGAAAACCTTCCTAGGGTGGTGCTGGGGAACTGTTTTAGATTATCTGAGTGCTTCAGGCTCTGAAGAATATCCAGAGAGAGAGGTCAAGCTGTATTGACAGGCACTCTAGGAAGAAAAGCTAGTTTAATATTGGCAAGACAAGACTGCTGCATATTTAAGAGGAGCCTCCTCTTCCAGGAAATGTGCTATGGTTTCAGTTCCCTTTCTGCAGAGCATGGGTGGTAGCTTTTATCACCCATGATTTCATTGCAGGCCACGGAATGATGGATTTTTCTGGCAGAACCCTATGCTCACACTTTTGAGTGCAAATTTTCATAATTCACTTAAAAAGAAAAGCCCACATTATCACCGAGAAGGGCTTAAAAAAAGACTAAGAGCACAGTAAATTGAAAAAAATAAAAACTGTCACCAAAAGGCAGTGCCTTGTGATGAAGGGAAGAGCAACAGCAACAACAGCATGAAGTCTGGGGTGTTCCTTTGCTTGTTTTTCCCCCCAAACTGCAATAACTCATCCATCCCACTGGAAAAAATGTGTCCTTTCTTGAATGGCCTTTCCATGGTCTCTGTTTCTTCCTGTCAATGATGCACCAGAAGGCACCAACACTTGGAGGACGTGAAGAAACGTACAGTTCTTTCCCTGCCTGTTGCTAGGATTCACAGCTCTCTCTACCCCACCAATTTCCGGGGCTTCAGCTCCTATTTTGGCTGTAGGGAAAAAGAAAGAAACCTTGTTGCTTCCAGGTTTTCTGCATAAGGCTTGGGCAGCTCCAATGCCAACCCTTATAATATTGCTACAGTCAGACATAAAATCTTAATGCACAATAGTGCCTTGAATCTTACATTCTTCTGAAAAAGGTGAGTCCCCAGTAGTAAATGAAATATTAAACATTATTAAATATGAAACAGCCAAACCTGGATTCCATTAAAATGAATCTTTCATGGTTTTCCTTTTTCCTGGTTTCTTTTTCCCACTCACTTTTTTTTCTTTTTTTTTTTCCCAGGGAGCGCAGCGGTCTCGTGAGCTTTTATGTGTCCTTTTAAAGACAGAAAAATCACAGGTAATTTAAGTCTATTCTATTCAGATTTATTTTAGCTGGAAAACAAATCAAGGCAGCGAAACTCTCACATGGTCACACCTCTCTGCCTGATCTATTCAGCAGCCGATATCAAAGGCTCACCTGAAGACACCCTTGTAATGCCTGCTGACATGTGCCACCTATTTAGAAATCTTGTACCCAGTTACACACTCTACTTTCATTTAGAATGGCTTTAATCTTCCGCCATACACTAAAAAAAACCACCCCCTCTTGTTACCTAGGATGCATTTTGGGCTGGTCTTGCAGCTTTTCTGGGAGTTAAACTGTGCCTGAGGTGAGTGCCCACATGGGAGTTGGCAGCTGGGCATCAAAGGGAATGTCTGAGAGGAAAAACTTGGGATTTGATGGAGCTGCCCTTAGATTGGCTGATGACACAAACATGACGGAGGGTGTGACTGCTCTGAGAGCACAGGGCAGTGAACAGGATAAGCCAGGGCTCAGTATTGTCAATATCTTGCACCTCAAAATTCATGAATATATGGCAATCCCTGAGTCTCTGGTGCAGGAACGAACCAAAGGTGTGTCCTTCTCATGCCATGTATTTATATCCTTGCATTCTGAACTTAAGCCCTATCTGTTATTATTAACTTCTCTATTTGAACAGGGCTGGTAGAAATTTTGAAAAGAGAATGGGAAAAAGAGGTCTTGGCCTTCCTAGGAGATCCCAGAGCCTGGATCTGTGTGAGAGCATTCCCTGGCCCTGGCTGGGAGACTGCTGAATCAGGCTGGCTCTGGTGGGACCCTGCATCTCCAGCACACACCTTAATTCTTGACTTTGTGCTGCAAAACATGCATGAATTAATCTACAGACACATTTGTGGGCTGGAAGGCAATAAGTACTGAGAAAGACAAGTTGAAATGGCAAAGAAGGTAGAAACCATTAATTATTCATGACTGCTGTTCCATTTTGTGCAAAAAGGCTTTCTGCCTGGCTTTCCATTTTGCTTTGCTTGGGTCACTTCTGAGGCTCAGCAAAGGAGATTTAAATGGACTCCCCACCTCAGGAGCTCACGCTGATGGTTCTCTTGCATCCAGCTGGGTTTTGCACCTCTCCCTCCAGCAATTCAGCAAAGCGGGGTCCTGCAGCAAAGTGGTAAAACCCACACTCACTCTGCCGTCTTTCAGATTGTGCCATTTCACTGATTCCTAAAAAAAAAAAAAAA